>JBAMMX010000016.1:15680413-16106763 GCA_037126225.1 Dillenia turbinata | reverse complement strand
AAGAGATAATTTTAAACAAACTAGGGACAATAGATACTTAAATATAAACTTTCTACATAAAAAGTGTGTATATTATATATATATATATATTTATATGATGAAGAAGTAAGCTTCTTTAATCTAGGAACTTTAGACTGTGTCTGAGAGATTAAAGTTCTTTTGATATCCAAGTTTTGTCTTTGTTTAGACAAGGACTTCAAAGAGTGCCATTTTCACCAAAAAATGGCTGCTTTGTGGGCCTTTTAATCATAAGGTAGCTGTGGTTGTCTTATGAGAAGGAAATCCCTGTCTAAACTCTAGTATGCTTGTAACGTGTAGTAATATAAGCCTCCTGTAAGCTGGAATCCATATCAGCATTTCCTGTGCTGTTCCTTTAGATATTGATCTGGAATTAAACCCTAATGGCCAAGTAGTATAAATTTTTGCCTATTCTATTATGTGGGACTCGGTGCATGCCCCAAGTATTTTATGCTTGGAAAATTTCTTAAAGCTTCTTCTAATCTTTGCAGGTTCGAACATCGGGAGGAGAACAGAAAAAGATTGTTTAAGGACTTTATTTAATCTCATTGAAGAAGCAGGAAAAGCCAACAAAATGGTCGAGGAGGCTCGGACTTCATATGTGAAGGATAGGCTTAGAGCCAATCCAGATTTCATGAAGAGGTTGCGTGCCAAGACCATGAGATTACAAGCATCTAAACCTGCTTCAATGTAAGAGGCATAGGTGGTCAAAAGGAACTAAGGATAAACAAAAGGGAAGTGAATGTACATTTTCCTGAATGCTTTCTCTCATTTTTGCAAAATAATGAACAACGTGGGAGAGTACACATCTTCCATGGGTTTTTGTCCATTTGAGATGGCACTTCTAAACCCCATGGCTTGTATCTTTCCTTATGGTGGTTTAATCTCCTTGCGGCATGAATTCCGATTTAAGGTTTATTTGTGTCATCTCTATCTTCAATGATCTGATTTTCAACTTTCTATCTCTTCAAACAGTACCTCGCTCTCCAATAGAAATTGATTGAAATTTTGGTTGGTGCTGCATTTAGCATTTGCTTTACTGATGCAAAAGGAAACCAGCAAAGCCATCTTGGCCTTTCTAATTTCCCTTTTGGTGAAACTTAGTTGTTTTAATGCACCCTGTTTCATTTCTTCAATCTCCATGTTTTGATTCATTTTCTTTCTCTTTAATAGAGGCACCCTGTTGTTTAATGTTTGACTGCATCGGAAGGAACTGCTCCAGACGGAGACGTCTTTGAGAAAGTATCTAACATATGTTAGACATCTTTAAGTCCCTGGTGAGGAAGGGCCAAAAAATGCATCAAGAGTGGTACATTAGCAAAAGTCCTCCAGATGGAAAGTTTAGGATGGGAAGTGTGAAAAGAACAAGTGCAAATTGATAAGATTACTTTGGAAAGAAGTCTAAGTTTTCACCCTCGGGCTCTAGCAAAGAATGGAATCCAAGTTTGCTAGGTCTAAAGCAAAGCAAAATTATCTCTTTTGGAAGGCAAGTGGAAAATATTCAAGAAATATGGAAGCAAGGTCTTCTGCTTTTTCTTCTCGGTTATCATTTTCTTCTTGAGGCCGAAGCCTAGGTGTTGCCACAAAGCCGAAGAGTTCCTATGTAGTACGTGTACATGATGTGTGGCGTGTCCATTGTCCATCATCTGGTCTTGTATCGTGCTACCTCGCAAGATCACATGGCGATCAGTGTCGCATGCAGGGAATTGTGTGTGTTGTGGATCAGGGATGAGGGTTTATGCTGCAAGCCTTCTTTTTCTGATTTGATTTTAACATTCACGAGTCATGTGAAGTACATGCAAGCTCTTAACAATTTTGGTGCTTCAAAAATCAGCATGTCAAAAATGGAAAAGGTTAAGTTATGCAACGATCAGTCACCATATAGATAGCTGATTTTTGAAGTAAAAGCAAGTTCGACATGCTCAATACTTCTCTCTCTCTCTCTCTCTCTCCCCCTCCCTCCCCATAGTTTAGCAGAAAGTGCTTGAGGATATGGAAATGGGCAATTAAATATATAGGATGTTCTTTGCTGATCTTGAAGTGTAACTTTCCACGACTAGACTTCAAACAATATGCCTTCATCAACTTCCAAGTTTGTGACTGAGGGAGGTCAATGCATAATCTACATTCTGACCTGTTAATTTGTTGCCAAAAATGGTTTTAAGCAATACCCAAATTTGGAAAAGAGTCACAATAAATAAAAAGCCAAGGAACATGGGCATGTGCCATCGAATAAGAATATCTTAAAAGAAGCCAAGTTCTGACTGCACATTTTGGATTTTGGTAGAAGAAATATTGAGTTTCCAGTTCTCTATGTTCAAGCAAACAGTGGACTTCTTGGTACTCTTCCACCAATATTTAGTCAGTTGAATCTTGTCATGAACAATTTCATGATTCCTAGTAATAAATAGCAAGTTAATGCAGCATCTGCCACACTCTTTTCCACACCACCGAATGCCGAGGTTAGAAAAAACCAGGCAACTAGGTACAATGTGAGCCGCAGGTGTAGCAACCTCTCCCTACACATCCCCTATAGATGCCATGGAGAATGTTATTCTTTTTTCTTTCAGGCTTGAAAAGACTCGAGATGTCTCCTCTGCTGCTCGGTGTTCCCACCGGCGGGCTCCACCATTAGATGGTTCAAAGTCTCCAGACATCCAATTCCTCAAAGATGTATCGAAAATTGCGGTGCCTGTTGGAAGGGAGTTTTGTTTCACATATGATAACTCCGCTAACTCGAACTAAGTGAATGATTGATGAATCGTTTGGTTGATGGAACTTGCAAAAATCCGCTAGAGGTCACTCCGACATGAAGATTCCGACATTCAAGTCAGAGAGCGGTTTTCGAGAAAAGTAACAAACTGAAAAAGAGAGAATTCTATAACATCTTTTCTATGCTAAGTGAAGAGTTAAGAGAACATATCTAGCTGATGACCTTTATGATATATATATATATATATATATTTATAGTTTGCATGCATGGTAAGTTCGGTATGCTACCAGAGTACAGAAACCCTAGTTTCTTTGTGGAAGTGTCTCGAGACAACAGGGATCGTAGTGAAAGATTCCCAAAAATTTAGAATTATACCAGTTAGGAAAGTTTGGATTGTCGTAGAGATTCCTTTTCTCATCGGCAACAATTACAGATTTCCTTCCGGATTAGGGGAGATTGTTCTCGTGATTTAAGCAAGTTAAATAACAATACCAAGTATTAAAGATGTGCCAAGCCGATCAGTCGACTACCTGATAAAGGTTTGATCGATAGGTATCGAGAGGGTGAGTTGTGTTTGCTTGATCAGGAGATACATGCGTACTCTGACTTGTTGGACAGTGGGCTCATAAGATCTCGGATCTTATGATGATAGACCTTTGGGCCATGTTTCACCACTTGACCACCGCTTCTAGCGTCTTTCGTCCCGGAGGAAGGACCTCAGGAGTAGTTTCAAATGGATAAGAATTTGAAAAGGTGCTAATTAAATGCAACACTACTAGTATCATCGCTTGGTGTTAGGGACATGAGTAGATACGGTAGTAATTAGGAAAGCCAAAGGCATAAAATATTATGGGTGAATGGAAAGGACATAATGGGAAGCTTTAGCAGTGAGGTGTAGTTAGCGTTTTTTCGGCTTTTTGAGGGATTTGGCAATACAGTTCCCATCTTTGGACTATATATATACATATGACAGTAGGAGGTTGGATTTAGAACGGTCGTTTGAGAGGACAAGGCACAGGAAAGGGTTGTGTTTTCTATAGGATTTCAAGGTTGGAAAGGGATTTGTTCTTCTTTTACAGGTTTGGCTTTTTAAAGAGTGATGACAACTAAAGCCACGGGTGCAAGATTCCATCAGTAAAAGAATCACAGATACAAGGTTCCATCATATCAGTTAAGCAAGTCATAGGCTACTGTTATGATGGTCTTGTACTGAAGTGTTCTGACTGAGCTCTTATAGCTTATCATTGCTCTTACACTCTTTCGTTATCAGGGATTGAGAGTTATTTGATGGATTGCAAAATCTTTTCCAACTTCTATTTAGCATCTAACTTCTTTTCTAGTACTTACTGGGTGCTAAATAGGGGTTTGAGATTTGTAGAGTTTATCTACGAATTAGTTCAAGAAGGCATTGGACACTCTGTCGTGGAGAAGACGTCTAAGTTTAAGGAGCTAATCCGTTTGAGAAGACGAAGTTACTCATTGACATATTCTTTCCAGTTTTCTTTTTGATGTAATCTAGTCTAACTTATGAATATGCAAACTTTCTATTTTGTTGTACCCAACCATGTACTTCGATATGCATTTATTCTTTGAAATAAGAAAGAAAGTTTTGTTACTTGTCAATCTTGTCTTGATCGAGAGGGAATCGTCTTATCTGTTCATAGTCTTAGAACATCAATGTGAGAGGTGCACTGTCAAGTGACTAACTTTACTGATGAGGTGGTAGCTGGTCGGTTCACTTGCCCAGTCGTCGGATGTAACACCTTGTCACTTTTTCGGTATGTTTTGGTGTGTTTAACCGTAAAGGTGGGCCGTGCCTATTTGGACAAGGGTACTTCCCTTATTGATGTCTCGTTTGTTGGATTGAGAGGTTGAGCTATGCCTACTCATCAAAGAGATACATCCCTTATTGATGGCACATTCGTTCGATTGAGAGGTTAAGTCGTGCTTATCCATCGGGGGGGATACATTCCTTATTGACGACATATTCGTTCGATTGAGATGTTGGGTCATTTCTACCCATTGGGGGATACATCTCTTATTGATGACACGTTCATTTAATTGAAAGGTTAGGTCATGCCTACCCGTTGGGGGGATACTTCCCTTATTGGCGGCACATTCATTCGATTAAGAGGTTGGGCTGTACCTACCCGTCGGGAGGATACATCTCTTATTGATAGCACATTCGTTCGATTGAGAAAATGTGTTAGCAACATACAAAAGAAATAATATTCTTATTGATAAACTAGGAGAGAGCAAATATCAAAACTAATGAGAATGATAGAGAATATTGGTGATAGACACACAAGTTCTCCAAATTCCACGTTCTCAACATGATTGAACCGTTTAGATGATGAAGTCGGTATGTCCTTGGGCAGACCACCGAACATATTTGATATGGGTCTTCCCAATTAAGTGCTAGCTTGCCCTTCTCTGGGATTGTCCGGTAGCTTCTACTCTGCAGAGAACTAAATCCCCTGGTTTGAATACTTTAGTTTTTACACCTCTGTTGTAATAGTGTGCCATTTGCTACTGATAACTAGCCATTCGAGTGAACGAAGCCTCTTGTAGTCTAGCAATAGGTCCAATCATTCACATAATGCAAGTTCGTTCTGTTCATGCTCGTATTGATCTACTTGAAGTGAATGAATGCCAATTTTCACTGGTATTACTACTTCACAACCGTAAGTTAGATTGAATAACATTTTTCCCATTGCTCTTCGGGGCATTATCTGATAGGCCTAGAGGATTCCGTAGAGTTCATTTACCCAATGACCTTTGACTTTGTCTAGTGCAGCTTTGAGTCCTTGTAGGATTATTTGGTTTGTTACTTTGATGAGGTCGTTAGCCTGCGGGTATGCGATGGAGGTGGAACGATGCTGGATTTCTAGTTTGCTGCAGAAATTTTGAAAACTTTTATTATCAAATTGTTTGCTATTGTCGGTAACTAAAATATGAGGCACTCCGAATTTGGTGATGATGGATGTCCACATAAAATTTTGTATCTTGCAGGTGGTGAACTGGGCTAACAGTTTAGCTTTTACCCACTTGGTGAAGTAGTCGATTGCCATGATTAGGAACTTTTGCTATTCGGTAGTTGGTGGGAATGGCCTAATAATATATGTTCCCTACTATACAAATAGCTGTGGACTTGTTATCGGGCAGAATTTGGTGGAGGGTTCGCATGGTAATAACAAGAACCGTTGGCATTTGTCGCACCTTCTAACATAATCATCTGTATTGTCCTTCATGGTTGGCCAAAAATAACCTTGATGGAAAGCTTTATTTGCTAGATTTTGAGCGCCTAAATGATTGCAACATATCCCTTCATGGATTTCTCTGAGCACATAATTTCCTTCTTTAGGTGTCAAGCATTTTAAGTATGGATAAGTAAAATACTTTTTGAAAAAGTCCTATTAAGAATAGCATAGTGGGCAACTTTACACCCAGCTTATTGGCCTTAAAAGGTGAACTTGGTAGTTGCCCATGTTTCAAATATGCCTCTATGAGGTCCTTCCAACTTGGTGAACTATTTGCCGATAGGATCTGCTTAGATTCATCAATACTCGGACATGGTAGCCTCTCCAGATAGACTGTTTGACTAGTTGTAACCAAGAAAAAATTGGCTAACTCAAGAGCATGTCGGCTCGCATGTTCTTTGATCAAGGAATGTGTCCACCTTGTCAAATTTGTTCCCCGCCTCTTGTAACTTAGATAAGTACTTTACCATCATCAATTCCTTGGTTTCATAAACTCCTTTAATCTGCTTGACAACCAATTGGTGGTTGAGGAAAACCCATATGTTTTGGGCTTCTAGTGACATTGCTATTCACAATCCAGTCAGGAGAGTTTCACATTCGGCCTTATTATTTGTTGCTTGAAAATCAAAATAGAGGGCGTGTCCCATGAGATTGAGTCCATCTTCACTTCTTAAGGAGTTCGATGAACTGTCCACATGAAGTGTCCATTACGACCCCGAGCATTCTTCTTGATCATCAATAGGGGCTCACTCAAAGGGTGTCGGGATGGTGCATTCGAGGATGAAATCAGTCAGAGATTGGCCTTTGATTGCTGGCCTTATTTAATATTCGATGTTGAACTCACCTAACTTGATACTCCACTTAATGAGCCGACTTGAGGTGTCCCTCGTCAGTGAAATCTGTTTCAGAGGCTAGTTGGTCAATATTACAATTATGTGGGCTTGAAAGCAAGGCCGGAGATGTTTAACAGTAATAACAAGGATGAATGACATTTTCTTGATAGGTCTGTAATTAATTTCTGACTCTTGGAGTATACGGTTGATGTAGTACATCGTCTTTTGTGCAGTAGATTTTTTGCCTTATAAGAATAGAGCAGAGTACTCGGTCAAAAATGGAGAGGTAAAGGTAAAGTTTCTCTCCAAGAATGGGTCAAGAAAGTAGCGAGGGTGACGTGAGGTATTCTTCAAGCTGTTCGAACGTTGCTTGACACTTTGGTATCCACACAAATTTTTGGGATATTTTCAGTACATCATAGAAGGGTTTATACTTCTCCCCCACTTTTGATATGAATCGAATCCTCCCCATGAGGTGCTGCATTTCCTTCAGCGTTCTCAATGGTGCCATGTCTAGTATGGATTGTATCTTCTTTAGATTTGTGTCGATCCCCTGGTTGGTTATTAGGAAACCTAAAATTTTTTTTGATGTGATCCCAAAGATGCATTTTGCTAGGTTCAGCCTTGTGTTATAACGTTCTAGCATTTGGAATGTTTCTTCCAAGTTTGCAATGTGATCTTTGGCACTGGCACGCACTATTGATGAGCATACTCGTCAACGTAGACCTCCATATTCTTGCTAAGCTGCTCATTGAAGACTTTGTTGACCAACCACTGGAAAGTTGTTTTGACGTTCTTGAGGCCAAAAGGCATGATTTTATAGCAGTAGGTTTCGAACTCCGCAATAAAGTTGGTTTTTTTCCTTGTCCTCAGTGGCTATACGAATCTGGTTGTAGCCAGAGTATGTATCCATTAAACTCAAGAGTTGATGACCTCGATGAATTATCCACCAATTTGACTATATTCAAAAGTAGATAACTGTCTTTCAAACATGCTTTATTGAGATCGGTGAAGTCTACACACATTCACAACTTGCCGTTAGCCTTTTTTACTATAACTACATTGGCTAACCACTCATGGTATTTTACTTCTTGAATAAACTCTACTGTTAGAAGCTTCCAGGCCTCCTCTTGTATTGTACATTGGCATTCTAGTGCGAATACCCTCTTTTTCTATTTGATAAGCTTACAGCTTGCATCTATAGTTAGTTTGTGGACTATAAACGAAGGCTGGATACCTGACATGTCTTCCGAAAACCATCCAAAAACTTTAGAATGTCACCAAAGATAGTCTACAATTATTTTCTAGAGAGATGACAGTAAGTGGGCTCCAAGTTGGACTGTCTGTCTTGGTACATTCGTGATGGGAACTTCGATCATTTTCTCTCCGAGTTTAGGCTTGGATAGTTGCTCGGCATTATCTCTAAGCTCCAAAGTGTCTACCAAAAGAATTTCTCTTTTTCTCTCTATCATGGGGATGGTCGATGGGTTGGGGTCACTGTTTGACTAGTTGCGACCCCAAAAGGTGTCCAAAATTTGATCTTCATGTATTTTGTGCTTTGTAGTACTTCAACACTGTTCAAACTAGGATGATCTAAGATAGCATTATAAGGAGACGGAGGTTTAACCACATGAAAAGTGATTTTTGTAATGGTATGGTGAGGAGGCATTCCTAAAGTTACAACAAGCAAGATGGTACCTTCTAGAAGTATGTACTCGATAGTGAATCCCTTTAACGGTCTATTAGGGGGTTGAAGGTAAGATCTAACAAGACCCATTCATTGGAAGACATCCCAAAAGCGGAGATCTTGATCTGCTCCTTGATCAATAGAAGTTCTTTTGATGAAGAATGATCCTATTATGGTAGTAATGACTAATGGGTCATTTCGGTTAGTATCGATTCCTATCAAATCGTCATCATCAAAATCGATTACTGGTCTTTTCCTTTTAGTTAATGTCATGATTGTGAAGGAAGAAAACGGGATGAGAAGCACATTCGGTTGAAAGAATTAATTTATTCCCATGGACAGTGCCAATCTATTAGAGGTGAGTTTTGCTCTACAGATGATAGCTCCGTTGACTTGAATTAAGTGAGTGTTTGATAGATCGTCTGGTTGATAGAATCTGTAAAAAATCTGTCGGAAGTCACTTCGGCGGGGAAACTCTATGCTCAAGTTAAAGAGCGGTTTTCAAGAAAAGAAACAAACTAAAAAAGAGAGAACTCTGTAATGCCTTTTGTATGCTAAGTAAAGAGTCAAGAGAGCATACCTGATCGATGGCTTTTGTGATATATTTATATAGTCTGCATGCATGGTAAGTTCCATATGCTACCGGGATATAGAAACCTTGGTTTCCTTGTGGAAGTGGCCCGAGACCACAAGGATTGTAGTAAAGGATTCCCAAAGATTTAGAATTCTACTAGTTAGGAAAATTTAGATTGTCATAGAGTTTCCTTTCCTCATCGGCAATAATTAGAGATTTCCTTTATGATTAGAGGAGATTGTTCCCATGATTTAAAGAAAAATAAATATTATATCAATTAGTTAATAGCAGTATCGAGCATTGAAGAGGTGCCGAGCCAATCAGCCGACTACCTAATAATGGTTTGGTTGATAGGTATCAAGAGGGTGAGTTGTGTTTGCCTAACCAGGAGATTCATGTGTACTCTGGCCTGTTGGACTGTGGGCTCATAAGATCTCAAATCTTATGATAATAGGCATTTAGGCATGTTTATCAGTGCCAAATAGCATGATTATTACCACGTAGCCTTTTACCCTCATTAGTTATTTCAGTCTCAACAAACACAAATAGAGTAACACTCATGTATTTAGATGCATGTTCAAAAGTCTTTGTTTGTCATATTTTCATCACACACAACTTAAGCATATCATTTTTTTTAATCTAGTTTAATTATGTGTAGAAAAATAATTATAGTTTTTAAATGAGCCCATGTTTACAACTTCCACTTAAATAGACATTTATTTTTGCATCTTGTCTCTTTTAATTTTATGAACATGATATAATAAATAAGAATAGCTTTCCAAATTATTGAAAAAGAAAAATATGACCAACACCTAGTTAGTTTCACTGATACCTTTGGTCTAATTCGAATTGGACCATATTTAATCAGTTTAAACATAATTATCAGATATTGATAATTTATATAAAAAATAAAAAAGAAAAATATGTTCAAAAAAAATTACAAAACAATAAATACTGTCTAAATTGTCCATTTTATCTCAAAATTATTCTTGCAACTTTAAAAAAAAAAAAGACATTTAAGTTTTTAAAATCATTTTATTTTGTGTTAATTTATTCGGTGTACTGAAAGACATCAAATAACATGGAGGTGAAGTTCATGAGCTTGCTACATGACTATAATAAATAAGAACAACTTTCCAAATTATTGAAAAAGAAAAATATGAACAACGCCTAGTTAGTTTCACTGGTACCTTTGGTCTAATTCGAATTGGACTATATTTAGTCGAGTTCAACATAATTATTAGATATTGTTGATTTATACAAAAAACAAAAAGAAAAATATGTTCAAAAAAAAATTACAAAACAATAAACACCATCCAAATACTATATATTTTATCTTAAAACTATTCTTGCAACTTTTAAAAAAAAGACATTTAAGTTTTAAAAATTATTTAATTTTGTTTTAATTATTTGGTGTACTGAAAGACATCAAATAGCATGGAGGTGAAGTTCATGAGCTTGCTGCATGACTATAATAGGAAGATTCATTTTCAGCCTCCATATCTGATTTTCCATATTTCAAGAGATTTGAAAATTGCAACTAACGATCTTTGGAGGCTTGTGACACTCTTATATTGCAACAAAATTGTGTATGAGATAACTTGCTAGAAAGCGTGCACAATAAACTTTCCAACCATATATAACTAGCTAACTAGAACAATTCAAGCAGAGACAAAACCCCATCTAAATATGGTTCATCCACCAACTTATATAATTGCAAAATTTCTAGAATTTTGAACTCTATGGATGGCCTTCAAAAGCACATCTTTTATCCTGTGATGAAATCATTTATATAATGGCTCTTAGAAAAGTCTCAAGAACAAACTTTTGAACCATATATGCCTTGCAACTCAAAAACAATGCCAGAGAGATCATAACCTTGAAATATGAGTTGTTTATCACTGATTAAGAACTTTTTTTTAATATATTTTTCAGAAAATCAGATTTTAATTACTCTTAATTAGTTATTTTCAAAAAATCATATCTTTCTCACTTTTTGACCAAATCATGCACATGATATGTTGTTAAAAAGTTAGAAATAAACTTTCGAATGGTATATTGCTTGCAACCTAGAACTTTGTGCTATTTTTAGTATAGCAAAATGAATAGAAAAGAGCTTTTTATTGATGATTCAAGAGTACAGTTAAAAGAGAAATAATCTCTCATTCATACTTACAAATTATGGGAGGATGGATTATTTATAAGGGAAGAGAGTATTTTTAAAGAAAAGAGGTAGTAGGACTTCTTGAACTAGTCGTTGGATTGAGAGTCTGATAGCTACATTTCTTTTTCTAATGGTTAGACTCTTTTCTAATGGCTATAATTTCAGCCAACACATGGCAAGTCAACCTATGAAGGTCACAAGTTGACTTGATATCCTCCATCGATTAGAATTCTGGCCAATAGTGAAGATATCAGCTTCACAGATCAATCTGTTACCTTCACAAGTCAATTCATCTTCACTTCTGGTTGACTTGTTCTTTTAGTAGGTTGACCTGATGTCTTCTAATGGCTAGAATTCTAGCTGTTACATGCAAGCCTATACACAACAATTTTACCTATTACCTTCATAGGTCAACTTGTTTTGTTTTGCTTAGATTGACTTTCATAGTTATGTTAATTCAAATTATTTAGAAGTCTTGTCAAATTAACAAATCAACTTGATTATACTTTAGGTTAACTTGTCAACTTAACAAATAGACTCGATTCTTCTCCAAGTTGACTTGAGTCCATGAGTTATTTTGAGCCTTTATTTTTAGCAGTTGGCTTGATGCTCTTGAGTTCCTTGAATGCTTGTTAGGGAGCCAAGACTTGAGTGATTGCTCGGTGAGCTTGATGGCTGTCATTTTCAATACTCTCCCTCAAGTTGGGTGCATATATGTCTATTGTGCCCAACTTGCTAATGATATTCTGAAGATGACTAGCCGTGCTTCCTTTTGTGAAGATGTCGGCACGTTATTCATTACTTCTAATGTGATGGGTGATTATTAAATTTTCTTTAAACTTTTGACGAACAAAATGACAATCCACTTCTCTATGCTTGGTCTTTCGTGAAACACTGGATTTGAAGCAATGTGGACGGCAGATTGATTGTCGAAGAAGAGCTTAATTGAAGTAGTGACTTTGAATCCTAACTCTTCTAGTACTGCCTTGAGCCATACGATTTCACTTATGGCTATAGCCATTGCCTTGTACTTAGCTTTGAGACTCGATCTAGATACCACACTTTGTTTCTTGCTCTTCCATGATATGAGGTTTCCTCCTACAAACATATAGTACCCAGTTGTTGACTTCGTATCATTTGAGTCTCCTGCCCATTGAATTTCTGTGCCTTGGTTATTCCTCATCCAGATGCCTTTCTTTGGTGACCCTTTGAGATAATGCAGAATCCTCTCAACTACCCTACAATGTCTCAACTTAGGAACATGCATTTTTTGGCTAACTTTGCTTACAGTGAAAGAGATGTTAGGTTTGGTTATGTTCAGGTGGATGAGCTTTCGCATGAGTTTCTGGTATCTCTATACATTGTTAAATGGTTTGTCATCATCTCAGTTGATGAGGAGATGGGACTGTATATTGGTTTAACTCCCAATTTATCTGTCTCCTGTAACAAATCAAGAGTAACTTTCTTTGTGATAAGGCAAACCCATTAAAACAATAGACAAGTTCTATATCTAGAAAGTATTTTAGTTTTTCTAAGTCTTTAATTTTAAATTTAGATTTGAAGAAAGTTTTGACTTGATCTACTTAGCTTAGATCACTTCCAATAATGATTATATCATCTACACATATAAATACAATAGTGACTTTTTCATTTTGGTTTTTGGCAAAGAGTGAAGTGTTACTACTACATTTTTTAAATCCATTACTCACAAGTGGTGAGCCAAGTTTAGCATATTAAACCGTTGGAAACTGTTTCAACTTGTAGATAGCATTCTTTAGTTTGCACAATTTTCCTTCTTGCTGAAGAATCTCTAGGGTTAATTGCATGTAAACTTCTTCTTTGAGGTCTGCTTGCAAGAAGGCATTAGCTTTATCCATTTGAAACATCCCCATGACTTGTTGGTAGTAAGAGGCATGAGGACTTAAACAGTACTCATTTTTACCACCGAGACAAAGGTTTCTTTGTAGTTTATTCCATAAGTTTGCGTGAATCCATTTATTATAAGTCTAGCCTTGTACCAATCTATATAACCATGACTTTTATATTTGATTTTATAAATCCACTTACATCCCAAATCTTTCTTCCCTTTTGGTAGGGAAGTGATTTCCCAAATTCCATTCTTCACTAATGCCTCTTGCTCCTCTTTTATAGCCTTTTTTCACTTAGATGGTCATTGGCCTCATTAAAGCTTCTCGGTTCTTGTGCTTTGTCAATACCTCGTAAGAAGGCTTGGTAACTAGAGGAAACATTAGCCAAGGTGTAGAATTCAGACAATGGATAAGGAGTAACCTTGCAGTTGTAGCACTTTTTGCACTTTATCCACTCTGATATAGGGAGTCTTAACCTGGTTGATCTTCTAAGAAGTGGAGGAGTGGGAGATAAATCATTAGTTTCTTTCTCATATTGTGGGGAAGATGATTCTTCCAATACTTGATCTCCCCTTGCGTCCCTTTCTTCCTTAGCCTCAGAAGTGCTTGAGCTGGAGTCCTCTTTTTGCTCGGAGGTGTCTTGGTTATCTCCCCTTGATTTATTGGCACTTGCACATTTTCTTGGGGAGTTTTAATATCCCAAAGATCCTATACTCTTATCTTAGTCGAAGATTCTTTCTCTTTGGCATCTGTAATGTAAAACTTATTCTCCACAAATATCACATCTATAGATATGTACATTATGTTAGTTATAGGATGAAAATATTTATATCTTTTTTCAAATGATGTATGTCCTAAGAATATACATTTTCTCCCTTTTTATTTTAGTTATCCCTAAATTCTTTGAGGATATGAATGTAACAAATACAACCAAATACTCTAAGGTGGGAAATGGATTTTTTTTTTTTTTTTTTTTTTTTTAAATCAAGAAGTAGCTCTAAGAGAGACTTTCCCTCGAGGACTTCAATGGACATGAAATTTATTAGATGTGCAGTGATACTTATCGCCTTACGCCAGTATATTTTTGGTACATTGGTATGAAACATGATAGTCCTAGTAGTTTCTACAAGGTGTCTGTTTTTCTCTCAGTTACTCCATTTTGTTGAGGGGTATATGCACATGATTTTTGGTGTATTGTTCACCTTTCTTCTAAGAAGTTTTCAAAGGCATTACTAATGTATTCTTCCCCATGGTTTGTCCTAAGCATCTTAACATTAGCATTAAATTACTTAGTAACATATCTATTGAGAATGTTATGTTTTGATGATGTCAAAATAGAGTTAAATGGGTTTAAGGGTATCAGGAAATATGACTGAAAATCATAAGTCTGCAGCCATCGACCTACTCTAAATACTCTTGTCGACCTGAATATCATTCAAAGAAAAAAAAAATCTTGTCGACACAACCAAAAACAGGTTAATCCAAGTAGTGACATGTCCGCCAATTAAAATCCTCAAGTCCACCAATTTCTACCCATGTCAACCTGTTTCAATCAATATCGACCTATGCATATCAGAACACATTATTTGGCAAAGTGTGAGCCTGTTGAAACCTAAGTGAGACCTATGTCGACTTGATGAATCTTCTTTATACTTCGTCGACTTGAATTAAAGACATGATAACCTCCTCCTAAAATTGGTCCATCTGATCAATTAAATAGGTCCACCTGTTGTTCATATCGACCTATTTAAACATCATGTCCACCTATTTACTCAATAGGTCAACCTATTTTCAAACATGTCAACCTGAATATTACTCATGTCGTCCTGATTACTTACATGTCCACCTGTTTGAGCACTCAAGTCCTTCTCACACAAATTCCATGTCGACATAGTAAATATCACAATGATTTCACCTTAGCAAAACTTGAAAGTGATATCGACACACTCAAAAAGTTCTCGACTTGCCATACTATGTACAATGACCTATGTTAAATCACACATCGACACATCAATTAGGTCCACCAATCCAATAACCCAGGTACACCAATTTTAAACATGTCTGCAAATCATCACTTAGGGACAATTCATATAAAGTCAACATAACACTGCTCAATTCGACTACTAGATCAAATTGGTCCACACACCTATTGAAATTGGTCGACAGACCTCATTGGTCGACATGCAAAACCATGATATCGACCTAGACACATTGAATTACACTAAGAAACTTTTGAAAATAGGTTGATGTGTCCCTTGATGATGTCGACCTAAGGCTGTCAGAAATCAAAATTTAAAGATTCTGAGACAGCAACGGTTATCTCTTTTTGGGACTTGTTCTACGCATGACCTCTTTTATATTAAACTAACATTTGAATACAATGAACTAACTCCCATCTGGTGAAATAAAAAGTGTCGTAAGTAGAATTGCATCTCTCAGTGGGAAAAAAGGAATAAAGAACAGAGCAATGGGCTAAAGCATTAAATGAAGTTGGTGAAGGACTTTAATTCTCAACCTTTTGAAGCTCACCAACCATTCAACGGCTCTCTTCAATGAGCCTTTAAATGCCCAGCATATGAGAAATGAAGTGGTTGTTGCTCGAATACTAAGTGTGCTATCAAAGTTCAGAACCACATCCAAAAAATCTTTTATACTCTAATCTAAAATCATTGTACTCTATTTTTATATTGTTTCATCTTTTTTGAGTACAAATCTTTTGTAAGCTTAAATCGTCTATTCTGAGGAGTCTAGTCTCATCTCATAGACACCCTTGTGTTGTAACACTGTGATTGTACAAGACCGGTGAGTGAGTCACGGTCTTGGGACTAGAGAGAGAAACAACCTATGAGATGTTGGGTTAGTGTTTTGGGATAAACACTATGTAGGGTCTGACTTAAACTTGTGAATCAAGTTTAGGAAGGTCTATACTTGAACCTGTGAATCAAGTTTGGGAAGGTTTATACTTGAACCTGTGAATCAAGTTTGAGAAGGGTTATACTTGAACCCGTGAATCAAGTTTGGGAAGGTTTATACTTGAACCTGTGAATCAAGTTTGGGAAGGTCTAACTTGAACTTATGAATCAAGTTTGTAATAGTGAGATATTGTGGAAAATCCAAGGGAAGCCTGGGAGTGAATGTACACCGAGTTGGGTGGAACCACTATAAAAACTTCTTGTGTCCTTTATTAATTTCTTTGTTGCTTTCCTTTCTTTAAAAACTCAACCCTGCTCAAAATTATTCTAAAGTTTTAAAACTACCAAATTCCAAGAAAAATATCTTTAATCAACTATTCACCTCCTCCAGTTGCTTAACAATATCTATAATAGCTTTGAAATGTCCCAAATACTTATGATTTAGTGGTTAGCATGTAAACCCATATGTATCTAGTCTTATGATCAATAAAGTTAACCAGATAGTATAGGTGAAGTCCAAAAATCAGAATGCACTAATTCAAAAGTATTTTCATAAATTGTATTTGATACTTGGTAGTACACTTTGGTCTCTTTTCTAAAAATACAAACTTTATAATATCTATCTTTAATATCTTTGCCTAAAAATAGACATTTTAAAACTTGCTTTCCAGAGAGTCCAAGAGGGGCATGCCACAAAGGATGAAGTCTTTGATGGTGTGTCATGTGTGCATGGTTGTCATGATTCAGAAAGTATAAGTTGTTCCTCGACCCCTTGCTAGTAAGTTGATTTGGCTTGAGATCCTAAAGGACAACTTTGTTAGAATCAAATACAACTCTGCAGTCTTGGTCCTTGGTGATTTTGCTAATGGACAACAGGTTCGAGTTGAACATTGGGACATTAAAGCATTTGAAGTTTTCCTAGAAGCTTAACTTCATCAATTTCTTTAACTTTTAAATTTTGACCATTAGCAACCTCGACTACATTATAGTTAAGGAGAGATTTAAAATTTTTAACTTTATTTTTATCCTTAACCATATGGTAATCACATCCAGACCCAAGGATTAGCCAGAGTCTACAACCCAAAGATTAGAATGGTTTAGATTGGTACCTTGAGGGAGAGCCATCTATTTCATCATCTTTTGAAGTTCATCCATTTGGCTCTCAAGGGCAACATGCTAAGCCGTAAGTGGATGTGCCAAAGCTGTATGTTAAGCCAGGCCTGGTTGCTCTTGTTCCTTCTTTTTAAATTTTGGCTTCAGGTGAGGATGAAGAAACCAACACTTGTCATTTTTGTGCCCTGATTTTTTTTTTTTTTTGGCTGCAATGAGCACATACTCCCCTTTCTTTAGAGAATTGCATTTTGTTGGCTACTTATCCTCCAGGTAGCATTGAAGTTGAATGCTTCTATTTTTGTTTTGGAAGCTTCCTCCAATCTCATACTTTCTTCGGCCCGTTGGATCATAAATTGGACTTTTTAAAAGAAAAGGAAATCCTTCATCCAAACAATTTCCTAGTGGACATGGAGGAATCTTTCTCCCAGTGATCTTAGCAAGCTAAAAATCATGTCTTCATTGTCTCTATTTTGGATAATTTTAGGATCTATTGTGAAGTGTCTTATCATAGCTCATTCCGCAAATCTCCATATTCATCGAAGACCTCGGAGAGATTCTTTCCTTCTTTCTTATTTTGTGTAATTTGGCCCTTGATTTCGAACACTCTCCCAAGGTTACTCCAGCTCGTAAAGTCCATGCATATGATCCCACAGGGCTTTAGCAGTTGGAGTGCATGTGACCATCATTTTGTGAGTATGGTCCATAGAGTTCATCAGTAGAATAAAGACTTGATCATCTTTTTGCTTTCACTCTTCGAATTGAGGATCCGATTCTTCAATGGGCTCTTTTGTGATGTGACGAAGAAGCCTCCTTAAATTTGGAGACCTCTTGATTCTATTGGCCCATTGAAAATAGTTTTTGGAGTTGAGCAGGACAATGGAGAATTCTAGTGGACCTAGCCACTAAAAGAATGCTAGGAACCAATACAAAGAAACAGGAGAGAGCATGCAACTTATGGCTTTGCTACCATGAAGGTAGAAATAGCAGCAGAAATAAACAAATACAAATTGTTCCTCCCACTATTCTTTGAAGCAAGTCATTGCCCTTTAAAATAAGACATCAACTCGGAGGCTTGCTCTTTTTTCTACTGTAAGAACACCCATATCCTCTCTAATGCTCTTTGCATTTTTCTCACCATCTGTATATTGAAGAATAACTCGGAAATTCTTTCTCTTGGAGGGGTTTTAAAGTATAAAGCAACCATTTCTTCTTCCTTATGAAAGTGAACCATTTAATTTCCCTTTTACTTCTTCACATATTCATTATCATTGACTCATTAGTTGTTAGTATTGCAAATTTTGAGGAAATAACTCCTTATCAAAAATAAGGAAGGATCTTCCTTTTGGTAACTCATCATATGCGCTTTAAATAAGTCCAATACAATGACCTAAACATGCTTTTCTAAGTGAAGCTACAAGTATACAAATAGATAGGAAATCTACGTCCTCGTAAGGACTCCCAATCGGTAAAGAGGGTCAAGTATCTTTCCTGAGATCTCATATTTGAAAGTTTATGATCACATGTATTTTCGCGATTTTTACAGTGCTTATATAACCAAAAGAAAAAAAAAGGATAGGAAATCTACAGAAAGGGAGACTAAGCAAGGATTTTTGTCATTAGTGCTTTGATTGTCATGCCAAACTAAGGGAATTGGAGATATAATTATATAGAGGTGCTTCCATACTTCATTGATACCTACCCGCCTATATATTTTTATATATGGTCATGGAAATTGTTAGAATTAATGTATTAATGATTGCCCTTACATTCTATATCACTAATATCCATGTCTCATATTTCATATGACTAATAATCAACATGGGAAAATTCCTTTTACTAAGGTAAGCCCTTTTAATGAGACGAGATTAAGGTTGATCAGAATGAACTAATTTTAGAATCCTTCTAACTAAATTTATTTTAAATAATTTATAAACACCCAAATCTTATAAAATGATTCTGGAGTTTATAAACTCATATATTTTATTTTAGAATAAGTAGTTAAAGTGTTTAAATAAAATAAGAAAAAACAGTATACGAAATATTTTGCCAATTTATTAGTTGTTTTTGTGTTTGCTAACATAAATACTTATAAGTTACTTTAAGTGTTGAAATGGTTAAAAAGGAAATGGTAATATTATTATTATTATGTAAATAACTATTATTAGTTAAAAATGGTAAAAGTGGGATAATGAAACATTAGCAAGTTTAGTTTGGTTAGTTTATATGTTAAAATAAAATAGTTTATAAGTTGTATGAAAAAAATTTAGGTAGAGGTACTTTTTGTTTTTACAGTTCATATCCTCTAAACATCTTAATTTTAGAATTTATAATTTCGTTCCAAAAAATATTATCAAATAAATTTTATTGTCACATAAATTCTAACATATTTTAAAATTTTATAAATTTAGTGAACACCCTCTTTTTCTATCACCTTACTAATAATCGTATTTTATCATTTAGCTAATAATATTATCAACTACATAGCACAAGTAGTTGAGTTATACACGGGAGATTTTGTCATTGTTATGGAGGGGGGAAAAATCAACAAATATTTGATTTAATAGAAAAGACTTTAGGCTTTTTTTTAACAAAAATTTAAGTTTAAATTTTAAGAATGAAAAGAATTATGATAGGAAAACTGTCTTTAATTGAAATATGATTTCGGATATCAACCGGTTAAAATTAATAAGAAAAAGAAAAAAGAAGATCAAAGTTATGAAAAAGCTAGCATAGACAGGAAGTTTGTTGAATTTATGGACATACCCAGAGGTTGGTGGATTTGAATGCATTGTCCCACCAACAACCGTCAATGGGGGTCGAGTTAGGAAAGGGAAACGAGCATGAGAAACAAAAGAAGGGGAATATCCACCGAGAAAAAAAAAAAAAGAAAGGAAGAGGTATCAAAATTCAGATGAGTATTCTTGAATGAACTTTGCATCACAGAAAATAAGGGGGTTAGCTAGGGTGAAGAACAAAATGACCGAAGAATGAAATTATGCCCGAATTAGATTTTAATATCTTAGGCCCCGTTAGAAAAATTTTGAAGTCATTTAATTTTTTGAATAATTGGCTAGTGATAGTACCCTATTTAATAGGTCTCTAAAATCATATAGGGTTATTCGATAAAGAAAACAATCACCATCAAGATCAAATTGAGGAAGTCCAAATCTTTCAGAACTCTTTAATTACGATCCTAACTATCTTGAAAGACTTCAAGCAAAAGGAAACTAGGGTTTTCTACTTAGAAGCCTATAAATACAGAGCATAGATAACTCTCAGAGGGGACTCAGTTTTTTACACACGAAAGAGAGACGATTCTATATATCGTTCAGAGGAGGATCTATACCCAGTTCTATACGTCGTTCAGAGGGGGTTCTATACCCGATTATATATGTCATTCAGAGGGGTGTTCTATACCCAATCTTATATGTCATTCGGAGGGGAGGTTTCATACCCGTTCATATATTCCGTCAAAGGTATGATATCTACGACTACTATCAGTCCTATCATCACTCATACTGACTTGAGTGTCGGAGTCCCCCCACCCGGCTAATCCCGGTGGGATTTTTGCAGGTTTCTCATCCGTGAAAAATCGACGAATACTATTGTCATCGGCTCCCTATTCAAGTCGGAAGAACAGGTATCTGTGGGACGAAAATCGACTCCAACAGATTGGTACCGTTCGTGGTAAACGACTGACTGACCAGTCGTAGAAATCTCAAACCTGGTTTCACTTCTTCTTGACAGTCTGAGTTCATTTGACTATGCGACAATCGGGACGAAGGTACATTATCTAACGAACGGGCTCATGTCGCCTTGATCTACCGATGAGATCTATCTCCCTGAACGGACCATGTCGTCCCGATTTACAGATGGGATTTATCTCCCCGAACGAGTCTATGCCGCCTTCGATTATCTGACCTATCAGTCTCTCCATCGTTCGGTCTCTCAATCTCTTGTCAGTTTTCTGACTCTCGGATCGTTTGATTTTTCGACCTGTCGGTCTTTCCATCGTTCGGTCTGTCAGCCTCTCAATCTCTTGTCAGTTTTCTGACTCCCGGATCATTTGATTTTTTGACATGTCGGTCTCTCTATCGTTCGGCCTGTCAGTCTCTCAATCTCTTGTCAGTTTCTTGACTCCCGAATCGTTTGATTTTTTGACCTGTCGGTCTTTCTATCGTTCGGCCTGTCGGCCTCTCAATCTCTTATCAGTTTCCTGACTCCCGGATCGTTTGATTTTTTGACCTGTCGGTCTTTCTATCGTTCGGCCTGTCAGCTTCTCAATCTCTTGTCAGTTTCCTGACTCTTGGATTGTTTGATATTTCGACTTGTCGATCTCTTCATCGTTCGAACTGTCGGCCTCTTAATCTCTTGTCAGATTCTTGACTCTCGGATCGTTTGATTTTTCGACCTGTCGGTCTCTCCATCGCTCGGCTTGTCAGCTTCTCAATCTCTTGTCAGTTTCCTGACTCTCGGATCGTTTGATTTTTTGATCTGTCGGTCTCTCCATCGTTTGGCCTGCTGGCCTCTTTATCTCTTGTCAGTTTCCTGACTCCTAGATCATTTGATTTTTCAACCTGTCGGTCTCTCCATCGTTCGGCCTATCGGTCTCTCAATCTTTTGTTAGTCACCTGACTCTCGAATCATTTGATTTTTCGACCTATCAGTCTTTCCATCGTTCGACCTATCGGCCTCTCACCATCGTTTGGCCTATCAGCCCACTTATTTAAAGTTTCATATCATTCGTTCGGAGGGCTAGAGTCGCCCAACTCCTATCGTTCGGAGGGTCTGAGTCACCCAGCTCCTATCCTTCGAAAGGCCTTAGTCGCCCACGGCTTCAGTCGCCAGCTCCTATCGTTCGGAGGGCCTCAGTCGCCCAGCTCCTACATTCAGAGGGCCTCAGTTGCCCAGCTCCTATTGTTTGGAGGGCCTTAGTCACCTAGTTTCTATCATTTGAAGGGCCTTAGTCGCCCAGTTTCTATCGTTCGTTCGGAGAGCCTTAGTTGCCCAGCTCCTATCGTTCGTTCGGAGGGTCTGAGTCGCCCAACTCCTATCGTTCGGAGGGCCTCAGTCGCCCAGCTCCTATAGTTTGGAGGGTCTCAGTCGCCCGGTTCCTATCGTTTGGAGGGTCTTAGTCACCCAACTCCTATCATTCGGAGGGTCTTAGTCGTCAAATTCCTATCGTTCGTTCAGAGGGTCTCAGTCGTCCAGCTCTTATCGTTCGGAGGGCCTTAATCGCCCAGCTCCTATAGTTCGGAGGGCCTTAGTCGCCAGCTCCTATCGTTCATTCAGAGGGCCTTAGTCACCCAGCTCCTATCGTTCGGAGGGCCTTAGTCGCCCAACTCCTATCATTCCTTCGAACAGCCTGAGTCGCCCAGCTCCTATCGTTCAGAGGGTCTTAGTCGCCCAACTTCTATTGTTCGGAGGGTCTTAGTCGCCCAGCTCCTATTGTTTGGAGGGCTTTAGTCGTCCAACTCCTATCATTCGTACGTGTCATTAACAAGAGACTGAGTTTCCCGAACGGATCTATGACACCCTGATCTATAGTTCAACCTGTCGGTCAACCTGTCAGTCTGGTATTCTCTCGATCGTTTGACCTGTCGGTCTGGTATTCTCTCGATCATTCGACTTGATGGTCTGGTAGCCGCTCGATCGTTCGACCTCTGGATCTTACGATCACTCAACCTGTCGATCTATCAATGTCTCAATCACTTGAAGACTCAGTTTCTCGATCACTCGATCTCTTGATCTCTTGACCTTTCGATCTTCTGGGAGACCTCTTATAATCACTTTACTCCTAATAACATTTCTTCAAAATACAATTAGGAGTGGGTGAAAATGATGTTACCCTATTTAATAGGTCTCCAAAATCATGTAGGGTTATCCGATAAGGAAGACAATCACCATCAAGATCAAATTGAGGAAATCCAAATCTTTCAGAACTCTTTAATTACAATCCTAACCATTTTAAAAGACTTCAAGTAAAAGGAAACTAGGGTTTTCTACACTTCTAAGAAGGCTATAAATACAGAGCATAGACAACCCTCAGAGGGGACTCAGTTTTTTACAGACGAAAGAGAGACGATTCTATTCATCATTCAGAGGGGGTTTTATACCCAGTTCTATACATCGTTTAGAGGGAGGGTTCTATACCCAATCATATATGTCATTCAGAGGGGAGTTCTATATCCGATCCTATATGTCATTCAGAGGGAGGTTCTATACCCAATCCTATATGTCATTCAGAGGGGGGTTTCATACCCAGTTACATACACCACTAAAGGTATGATATCTACGACTACTATCAGTCCTATCATCACTCATACTAACTTGAGCGTCGGAGTTCCCCCGTCGGGTCAACCCCGGTGAGGTTTTTGTAGGTTTTTCATCCGTGAAGAATCGACGAACACCACTGTTATCGGCTCCCTATTCAAGTTAGAAAAGCATGTATCTGTGGGGCGAAAATCGACTCAAATAGCTGGAAAACACAAAATTGAGGAGCATATGGGTTATAAATCTTTTGTTTTGTTTTTCTGTTTTTTTTTTTTTTTTTTTTTTACCGATCGGTATCTGAGTTTTACCCGACTAATCTGGTCCAAATATTATGGGGTACATTGAAGGGTTTGCTTTTCTAAATCCTTTTTCTCTATTCCTAAGACTTGAAATGTATTAATATGAGTTATAAATCTTCAATTTCAAAATGTATGAGAATTTTAACAAACTGAAAACAATATTTTGTAATTATAGAGTTGGCTCATATATATTTTAGTAAATAGATTTTTTTTTTTTAATACCAAAATTCTTTATATGAGTTATATTGTGTTTCAGATATAAAATTATACTTTATTTAAGATCAAAGCAGCTCTATAGATACTCTCGTATACAACCCTATTAGGTGCACAAAATAGAGAGATTGTTTACGGTAAAGGATTGTAGAAAATATTTGGTGACTCCATAATTTTCTCTACCTGTTTGGGGATTAGGAAGTGCTCATTGTATTTGTGAGAGGGTGTACAAGTGGTATTTGGACTTAGATGAGTATTCAAACGGAGAATGACTAGTACTAGTTCATTCTCATACCAGAAGAAGTTAGATCTCTTGTGGATGTAGGCAAAAGAGTCACTGACGGATTCATGTACAAAATAATGGGTAATTTTGGTTTTTTGGAGGGCAATAGCCCACCCTCCCATCCAGGTGGCTCCGCCACCGCAAAGAGTGTTGAACCACATATAACAGTTGTCTCGCTTTATTTATTTTTAGTTTGGCCTAGCATGTTGTGTTTCTTAATTTCTTGGATATTTTTGGATTTATTTTTAGTAAATACTGATAACATTTATTCATATTACTCTAACCGCGAGGATTTGAAAAAAGTTTGAAAAGATTAGGTTGGCAAAAAATTTGAGTAACTACTTATACCTGTAGAGAAGCATGTACAAAAATTTGTAAGTAGGAAGGTCGAAATTTGGTGAAGCTTTTGAACCAATTCATTCGGATTCTTGATCAACTCAAAGAGATCAAAGTAAAAATTGAGGATGAAGACAAGGATTTGTTGCTTCTAACCTTGCTTCCCAATTCATTTGAGGACAGTGTGGAGATATCATTGTGTGAAAATAAAAAGTGACCATGGAGTAAGCATAGTTACCATTGGTAGCCCATGATACTCCATGAAAATCAAAATCTGGTGATAGGTAATAAGGTTTTGGTTACTTAGAGTGAGAATTTATGGGACAAGATTTCTAACAAGGGAGGTTCTTAGTGGGGGTAAGGTTAGATCTAAAGTTAAAAATTTGGATGATATTCTGCATTTTGGATGCAAATTGTATGGACACCTTAAGCCGGATTGTCCTATGAAAAATAGAAGGCTAGGAAAACAAAGATGAAAAGAGTATCGAGTGATCTTTTGCATGGGATGGTGGCGGATATGCTTTTGTAGTCTTTAAAGGAAATAATGCATGTTCTCGTGATGATTACTATTTAGATTCCTGTTAAGTCACTCACTTGTGCTCTAAAAAAGAATATTTTAATATTTTAAATAAAAACATGACTAGTAAGTTGAAATTGTGTGATTATTCAACTACTGATGTTATAGGTATCGGGTGTGTAAAAATTAAAATATTTGATGGAGTGGTATGCACTTTTGAGTAGGTTGCTTATATTCAAAAATGCTCACAAATCTAGTCTTGCCCTTTTAATTTAATTGTTTTTATTTGTTTTACATTTTGATGACTATTACTAAATATATATTTAATATATTTAATTTTGGATCCACTCATTCTAAATTTTCTAGATTTTAATATGTCTCTTTATAACTTCAATTTAGCACACTACTCTCTCTAGATTTATCGACTAACACTATATTATCTGCAAAATATATAGATCATGGTATTTCATTCTAGATATTTTTTTATAATTTCATCCATCACTATTATAAAAAAAAATGGATTTAATGCCCAGTCTTGGTGAAGTCCAATGTTAATTGAGATGTTTTCACTTAAACCCCACAAATTTTTACATTGGTAACAGTTATCTTTTGCATAACTTTGATATGATTAATATATCTCAAGAAAATTTCTTTTTTTATCGGTGTCTATCATAATATATCTTTAGAACCTTTATTATATTTTTTTTCTAAATCAATATATATCATATGCAAGTTTTTCTTCTATACTCTAAACGTTTCTATTAAATGTTTTATCAAGTGAATGAATTCAATGGTAGATCGTTCTGACATGAATTCAAATTGATTCTGAAACATGCTTATTTTCAATCTCAATCTATATTTCATCACTCTCTTCCATAACTTCATAAAATGACTCATAAAATTAATTCCCTTATAATTAGAATAATCTTATATGTCTTATTTATTCTTATATAGTGGTATAAGTGTACTCTCCTTCCATGCTTAAAACATTTTCTTGATTTGTCATATTTTGTTAAAAATATCTGTTAGTATTCTTATCATTATTTTATTTAAACACTTCCATATTTCAATAAAGATACCATTAGATCTTATGATTTTATTATTTTTCATTTTTTTTAAAACTTTTTTTATTTCATGACAACGAATTTTGCAATTAAAATTCTTATTAATCTCCTCCACAGGTATCGCAATATCACCGACATCTCTTATACTCTCAATGTTAAAGAAATTATCAAAATAATTTTTCTAATACTTTTTTATATCTTTATTCCTTATAAGAATACTATTGGTTTCACTTTTAATACATTTAACAATATTTAGATCTTTTTCTTCCCTCTCTCTTAATTTGATAATTCTGTAAATTTTCTTTTCTCTATTCCTTAATTTCTAGTTTCTTGTATAATTCGTTATATGCCTTATCTTTTGATTTGTGAATAATCTTTTTTACTTTTTTTCCAATTTTCCATTTTTCAAATGTATCACTACATCTTTTACTATTAAATTCTTATAACACTCTCGTTTGGTTCGTATAGCAGTTTGAATTTTCTCATTCTACCACTATGACTCCTTGTCTATTGGAGTCCGATTCCTAGATACGCTAGAAATCTCCTTACCTATATTTTTAATATTATTAGATATTTCTACCCTCATAATTTTTGAATTATCATTAGCGAACCAGATTACTACCTGTATTAATTCGTCTCTAAAAGTTGTCATTTTTTCTTATTTCATATTCTACCACTTAATTCTTGACTTTATAAATTGACAATATTTCTTTTACCATTTTGGTACACGCACATCTAAAACTAAAAGTCAACTGGAGAGAAATTATTGGCCCAGCTGAAACTAGATTTGGCGCTACTTTCATTGCATTATAAAGTCTTGATAACTAAACGGAGCACTTAGAGGCTTTGGTGACGAGCTCAAATTTAAAAAATAAGCTCAAACAAGATAGAGGGAAGGAAATGAGATAAGTTATTTTGGATAAAAGATTTTGTAATAATAGTTCATCATTGTAAAGATCATGGATCCTATATTGCGTTTATTGCGTATTCGGGATTCTGATGAGAAGCCTTCTTTAAGATATGTGCATGAAGGAATGTTTAGGGTAATCAAAGATATTCAAGAGTTGTTCAAAAATTATATATAAAAAAAAACACTTGTTCTAGCCATATATTTATATTATTAGTGCAAGGTGGGATAAAATGTTGAAAAAAAATTTTCCATACGCCTATTGGTTGAACTTTGCTTTCTAATATGGGAAGGATAGTTTCTACCACATGTTTGAAGTTATGAAAGGTTTATTGGCTATCATAGAGAAGTTAGTGGTTCAAGATAGTCAATATATGGTGACAGAAATAACCATGTTTCGAGAAGGGAAAGAAACTTTTGGATCTTGATTTACCAGGTCAACATTTAAAATTAGTAGGTTTGGTAAGTGGAGTATGAAATCTTTATTTTTCTTTTCCTGTTATATTTTATTCTACATAATCCATTTATCTTATTTCAAATTGTAGATGAATAGTGGAAGGTATTTGGTTGTGATGCTCCACATTTGCAAAGAGGTGCTATTAAGTTTCTTAGTCAAACATCATCTTCATCGAGTGTGAACGTAATTGGAGGGTTTTTTAGTGTATTCAGACAAAATATCAAAAACTTAATGATTTGGTTTATTTCTATTACAACTTGCGATTACAAAATAGGTATATAAAAATTGTTTATTTCATGCATTTCAACTTGATGGCATCATTTGAGTAACTACTTGTCTTCTGTAGACTTCCATATACGAAAAGATCTTACGATAAGTGGATTATGAATGTATTGATTTGGTGGAGTTTTGGGTTGATGAAGAGCTGAACAATTATGATGAGTTAGAGGAAATGTCTAATAAAGAATTTGTTGCAAGTAATAGAGATAATATTATTTTGCTTACTCAAATCTAAGCAAACTCTTATTCCTGTCTTTCAATTTTAGCATTTATTTCATTTTTTTTAATTGACATTTGTATAGAAAATGAGGCTGATATAGTAAAAAACATATTGCAAGGAGAGGACTAGGATATTGATTTAAGAGTTTATGGTTAAAGAAGTGGAGGAACTAATTCCAAAAATGACATTTGCTATACACAAACTAACAATCATAATGATAGTGGTGAGCTTAATTAAATTATTTCATAATTTATAATGATTCTTGTTGGAGGTGGGTTACGACTCCACAAATATTGACTCCTGATTGACTCGAACTGTTACCGTCGACAGGATGTGAAACCTACAAAAATCGCAGGAGGATACTCCGGCGGGGTAGGCTCCGACGCTTAAGTCAGAAAGAGCGATTTTTGAATGTAAAAAAAAAAAACAGACTGAGAGCTCAAAAATGGAGAGATTCTCTGTGATTAGAGTGTCCAATGTGTTAAACTAAGGGAGCATACCTAGCTTGGAGGGCTTTTGGATATCTTATACATGTGAGAGTCGTACGTCGTTGGGGTGTTTCAACCCTACTTTCCTTATCGAGCTGATCCGAAAATCTTGGGAGTTCAATATTCTAGATTGATCGTGATCTTCATCGTATGGGAACTTTCGTTCCCTGGGAAGATCATTTCCTTAGTTGAAAGATCTTAAATGTGTCGTTCTTAAGTAGGAAATCAAAATTGTTAGGATGCCTTGACCATCCTTTAGAATTGTTAGAGCCGCAGGCTGCCGGTCGGTCGTTTGGCCAATGAAGGCTCTTCGGGGTTCGTTCATTCGATGAACCAATGATTGAATACCCGATCAGGGGAGGTTACTCCCGTGTGATAGATCTCATTCGGTAAGCGGGGTGACAGAAACCCCTGAAACCCTATCGTTCAGGAGATCTTAGCAACTATGCCCCTTCTGTCACGCCCCGAACTAGAGTCGTGAACAGCCGTCCGTTGTCCTGAATGCCGCCTGGATTTTTACCGAAAATCAGGCAGAACCTCCCCATAAATCGGAGGTCTCTCATATACAAATAATCTGTATACCTATATAAATTTAAAATCATCCTGAAAATAAAACAAATGGTCATCCCGGCCTCTCCAAAACCAACAACTCCCAAAGCCGACATCCAGAACAATGCAAGGCTATAAAAATCTATCAACAAACCTAGCCACAGACCTCTACTGTCATGCCCAACTAGAGCATGAGCAGCCGCCACATCAAGCGGACCTAAATTTTATACAAATATATATAACAAATTTCCCAAGTAACATTTAAATACGTACAATCGCCTCAAATGCAAATAAAATATGAGAGTTTCAAAAATAAATATACATAAATTATACAGTCATCCCAAAATAAGTACACGGTCAATTACGGACCTCAACAAGACCTCACAGGGTCGAAATAAAGTACGAAATTCATATTTCAAATTTAATTTAGACCTCTCACCGTCGAGAATACCAAATCCACCAGCAATCTATCAAGCCCTCGAGCCAAGTACGTCGCCCTATCGCAATAATCCTATCTGAGGAGGGAAAGGAAAGGGGTGAGTATCTATGGGAAGATACTCAGTGAGTGATGGGATTAATCTCAAGTACTAATAGTGTAGGTGAATATTGGAGTGTCAAATAGTATCATTCGTAAACAATAACTCAAGTTTCACAATAAATCATGATATGTTTAATAAAATGAACTCTTTTAATCATTCACACGATATCACACATATATGCATCCATTTAAAAATCAAGTATAACATAGAGCTGGCCGAAAGGATCCTGGCAAAGGTCAACTATGACCAAGGACAGGCGCATCGGGGGTGTTATTATGCAAAGTGTTTCAAAAGTAGCTCTCTACCCCGATGTTGGCCGTGGGCTTAGCTCCTTGCTTACCCAGTCTCGTCAAATAGGACCACGTGCGGTGCTAGACGGTGATGAACACACGTTCTCCCCCGATGTGGGTTCAGCCGGCTATGCCTATGAATAAAATAAACTGGACATTTGCGGATACTTCCTGCAGAAGCGTATTCGGGCAACTCGTGCCTCTACAAAGTCCCTTCGTAGCTACGGAATCATCAATGTCATCATCACAGTATCACAAGGGCACAACGTCCCGTAGATAAGAACCATATCATCACCAGTGGGCATCCCAGTGCCCTCACAGATCTCAAAACATTTCAAATCCGTGTGCCAATACATTTTCATCAAAATCATTTCAAATCAACAACCGATGCAATGGTAGAATAGAAAACATTCAAGTTCTCAAATCATGGCACAATTTCATTTCATTCAAACATGGATGCATAATCGTGGAAAACATAAGTATGACACTCCAATAATCACAAAACAGATTTGAATTTCAATTTCATATGTCGAGACCATGCATATCAAAACATGTTTTGTTTAAAAACACGGTAAAAATCAGGTTTCACCATTTCATACAAGAGATTAGGGTCTCACTCACATTCTAGGGAGGGTGGTCACTCCCTATTTCCACAATCAAACCAAACTCGACTCCTCGAGTTTTCAAAGAGATCAACCTAATCAAATTATCACAATAATCATCAAATTTCCAGTAAATCTTAGGGTTTATCATTTTCCCTAAGTTTGTACAACCTTAATTCTCCAATTTATGAATAAACTCGAATGTAATCAAATTCTTTCAATTTAAAAAAAAAATTAACCAAATCAAAATCAAGTTAAATTCAAACCTAAAATCGTTCAAAATCGAAACACGTCTAAATACATAAATTCCCTATAAATTAGAAAAATCTTTGAAAATTCATACACTTTTCAATTCTCATCCGATTTCTTCAACCCATATGTCATTTTCAAGGTATTTAAGTCTATTTTCATCATACGGAAATAGTATTTTGATTGCCTATATGTAGGACAACTTATAATGGAAAAGACTACATCAATCCTTAAGCTCAAGTCCCAAATTTCAACTGTTTTCATGCATTCGTCAAATTAAACTCTGAAGGAAACTATTCAAATCAATAAAACTCGACACTATTATCCTTTAACATGCTCCTTTCATATCAGGCACTAGACTTGGCCTTATTATTCAAGCATAGAATTTCAAAAATGCATTTTATTCCAATCAAACATACATTCTAAACCTATACAAGACTTTTCATCCTAAAGTAACTTTAAATTCATTCAATTATTGAAAAGATCAGAAATCTCATTACCTAGGGTTTCCCGATTCGTAACCCTAAAGTCCGTGCGCCTACAACTCAGTCCAGAATCCTGAAATACGTCCAAATCGAAGCATAGTTCAGCAATTATACTAAATTACCAATGAAATCGAAACCCTAAATTTAATTCATCTTACCCAACGTAGAAAAAGAAGTCTGCAGGCGACTTAGAGCTCTGCGATGATCGCAGAAGGCTCACCACAGTGAGCAACTCATGGTCGAGCGAACAGGATGAGGAGAGAGGGCTTTCGCGCATGGGAAGGATGGGTGAGTGCTGCAGTCACGTGCGCGTAGGGGTCAGTCGCGTGCTGCAGTGGGGCAGAGCTGTCGCGCGCAAAGGCAGTCTTACGCGCGCTGGGAGCAGGGCTGTCGCGCACTGTTGCGCGCAGTCACGCGCGCACAGGAGAGGGAGGAGTAGAGCGGGAGAGACTGAGGGAGACTAAGAAAGAGAGCGAAAGAGAGTGAAAACTCACGGGAGGGAGAGAGAGATAGCGCGACCGAGAGAGAGATCGCGCGAAATAGAGAGAGAGAGGGGAAAAAAACAGAGAGACAGAGAGGGAAATCGGGGCGGCGAAGAGAAAACAGAGAGAGAAAGGGAGTAGCGGTGACAGTGGTGGTGGTGGTACGGCTTATCGCGACGGAGGAAGGTGGAGAACTGCGGGAGGGAACGCAAAGAGATTCGCGAGGGAGTGAGAGACAGAGAGAGAGCAATTGGGAGATGTAGAGAGAGAATCGAAGGGAAAGAGAGAGGATAGGGAAGTGGCAGTGGCGGTGGCGGTGGACAGTCGCAACGGTGCGGCGGCGGCGGCGATGGCGTGGGTGGGGGAAGAGGAAAGGTCGCGGGAGAGAGAGGAGAGGGGAAAGAGAAATGGGAATTAGGGTTTCAACCCTAATTCCTTTCCCCTTTTTTATTATTATTATTATTATTATTATTATTATTATTATTATTATTATTATTTATATATTGTTTTATATAAAGAGAGTTTTTTATAAAGAACTAATTGAGTAAATAAATAAATAAATTAACTAATAAATAAATAATTATTTACATATATATATATATATGTATACTAACTTTATTTTACAATTCCCAGAAACGGTATTTAAAATATACCAAAAATTAAATTTAAAAATCCCAAAATCGAAAATCAATAAAATTAATTATTTTCTATATATATATATATATAAATTGAGGATCATTTTATTAAATTCAAAAACGGAAATAATATACGAACACCGTAGTGTCGGTGTTACACCTTCGGTAAATAGCCATAAAGAATATTGGATATTAGACGGTAACTGTACTTTGTGGGCTTCGTGTACGGGCCTTTTAGGTGTTGACTCTGTGGATTGGGTCTAAAACTATATCTCATCATTTTCCCCCGACTCATGGCCTTCTTGACAAAAAGGCGCCATGAGTAAAGACCAATTAGGGTAAGGCGTGCTTAATACATTACAAGAGCATAAGGGTGCTGAATTCGTCCTAATCTATTCCACCCTTTTGTCATGAATGTGGGTACGTCTTTTTGGAAGTGACTCCTTCATGGGGAATTGAAGAAAATTAATTACTCCATTTATGACGGGCTATTTTTGCTGCTCCATTTCACCTACCCTGAGCCAATTAAGACCCATTTCTCCACTGCTATAAATAGCTATGATAGGTATTTGTTCCTTCCCACAGAGAATGGAGGTTTTTCTTCCTCTTTGGGGTATCTACTGAGAGTGGTTCCTTTTCGAAAGTTGTTTTGTGAGGCATTTTGGTATGCAGAACTCTATGGCTCGGGTAGCTTCTGCCGGAGTGAGATCTCATTAAGGAGGGGAACCACCGGACTGAGATCTCATTATGTCGGTCGTTGTTCTATTGGCATGGTGAGATCGTCCATCATCGATGGAGGCACATCTTGTGCCTCCTTAGGTGATTTGTCCAGGTTCCCCTCCATCATCCAATTACAGTGGGGATGTCTCTCACACCATCTTTGGTTAATAGGTTGGACTCAGGTCGTTTGGGGGTGACAAAACCCGAGTTCAGCCTTCTCTTGTTCCTAACACTACATTGGAATTATTGTTTTTGTATTCTCCATTGTAGGGACTGTAATTTCTGTATCTTTGAGTGACCTTGTTATGTACTTCTTGGTGTAGTCAGTCTGACCCAGGGACTTGTATACATATTCATGTAACCGAATGTATTTCTTGCATAAGGATAAATAATTTATTTACTTGAATCTTGTCTTTGTTCTCTTTTGATCTCTTGTCTGGTTATATGCTTTTCTTCAACTTTTGTTGAAGTATATTTGTTTATGGCCTTAGGCTCCGCACTGAGATGCTGAGTAATACCGGTCTTTTGGACCGCCAGAGGTTCGGTGAGATCGGGTTGACTTGGGCCCACCGATAAGAAACTTTTAGATAGAGAGACCGTGCCCACCTGTTTGGAGAGTTCCATTCCTTATTGATGATACGTTCGAACGATAGGGACTGAGTGACTTAACCCCGACGATAGAAAACTTTTAGATAGAGGGGCCATATCCACCCGTTCGGGGAGTTTCATCCTTCATTGATGACACGTTCAAACGATAGGATCTGGACAATTTAGACCTGAGATAAGAAACTTTTAGATAGAGGAGCCGTGTTCACCTGTTCGAGGAATTCCATCCCTTATTGATGACACGTTCAAATGATAGGGACTAAGCGACTTAGGCCCGACGATAGGAAACTTTTAGATAGAAAGGCCATAACCACCCGTTCGGGGAGTTCCATCCCTTATTAATGACATGTTCGAATGATAGGATCTGGGCAACTTAGACCCGATGATAAGAAACTTTTAGATAGAGGGGCCGTAGCCACCTGTTCGGGGAGTTTATCCCTTATTGATGACACATTCGAATGATAGAATCTGGACGGCTTAGTCCCGACGATAGGAAACTTTTAGATAGAGGGGCCGTGTCCACCGGTTTAAGGAGTTCTATTCCTTATTGATGGCACGGTCGATAGGATACCTTTGATTGAGGGGCGACAATCGTTCGATTCTTACTGAGCTGGTTTCTCTAGCTGTAGATAGTTTCGGAGTTTACTGATGATAGTATATGTGTAGGTTTTCTGAGTTCCAGATTCTAGGCACGGTTGATTCGTCTAGATTGTTGAGGTGATAAGTTCCTGGTCGGACCACGGAACACACTCGGTATGGGCCTTCCCAGTTAGGAGAGTTTACCCCCGAGTTGGGGTTGTCCGGTAGTTTCCACCCTTCTTAGTACCAACTTGCCAGATTTAAACGTTCAGTTCTTAACTCTACAATTGTGATATCGTGTCATTTGTTGCTGAATAGCCGCCATTTGTGCCAATGCGGACTCTCGTAACTCTGAAATCAAGTCTAGTCTTCCACGCAAGGTACGCTCCTTTTGCTCAACGCCATATTGGGCCATTTGGAGTGAATGAATTCCTATCTCCATTGGTATAACCGCTTTGTTTCCATATGTCAGACTGAACGGTATTTCTCCCTTTGCTTTTCGGGGTGTAGTGCGATATGACGAGAGGATATCGTAAAGTTCTTCGGCCCATTACCTCTTGGCGTCATCTAGTATCGTCTTTAATCCTTATAGGATCATTCAGTTGGCTATCTCAGCCAGCTCGTTGGTTTGCGTATGAGCGACTGATGAAAATCGATATTGAATCTCGAGTTTTTCATAAAACTCCCAGAAGTGCTTGTTGTCAAATTGCTTCCCATTGTCTGTGATAAAGACACGTGGTATACCGAACCGGATGCCACACGAAGGACTGGACCTTGGTTGTCGTGATCTGAGCTAAAGGCTCGGCTTCTACCCACTTGGTGAAGTAGTCGATCTCTACTATGAGGATTTTCGCTCTCCTATGGCTGGGGGAAATGACCCGAGGATATCCATGTCCCATTGAGCAAACGGCCAAAGGCTAGATATAGGATTGAACTCGATGGAAGGTAGCTGAGGTACTGAGAAGAAGCGTTAGCACTTGTCGCACCATTTTACATAGTCGTCGGAGTTGACTTTCATGGTTGACCAATAGTACCCTTGATGAAGAGTTTTGTAAACCAGGTTTCGAGCGCCTAAATGGTTACCACAGACACCCTCGTGGATTTCTCAGAGGACATAGTCTCCTTCATCGAGAGTTAGACACCGCAGATACGGATGAGTGAATGACTTCTGGTAAAGGATCCCATCAATTATGACATAGTATGCGACTTTTTGCTTCAGTTTCATTACTTCTCTCTGGGGACTTACGGACGATCGTACCCTAGATATTCTTCTATAGGGCCTTTCCAACTGGGAGACCGATTGATAGGGAGAGCCTCTTTGGGCTTGTCAATGCTGGGATTGACAGCCTTTTAATGTATACCGTTCGGTTAGAGGCAACCGAATCAGAACTAGCCAGTTTCGACAGAATGTCAGCTTGTGCATTCTCTGACCGAAAGATTTGCTGGATGTCGACTTTGCCTAGTTGTTCCATCATCTCACGTAGCTTACTCAAATATTTAGTCATGATTGGGTTTTTCGTTTCATAGACTCTTTCGATTTGTTTTACAACCAACTAGCTGTCCATGAATACCCTAACATTCCGCGCCCCTATGTCAATGGCAATCCGAAGGCCTGTCAGTAAAGTTTCGTATTCTGCTTGGTTATTGGTGGCCTGAAAATCGAACCGGAGGGCATATTCTGCCTTAAAATTGTTCGGGCCTACTAGTATAAGCCTGGCACCACTTCCTGAGGAATTTGATGATCCATTGACATGAATGGTCCATTCTGGGATGAACCACTCTTCCTGATGGTTGGGAGACTTATTTTCAAGTGTTGTCAGCAAATTACATTCGTGGATGAAATCGGTCAATGCTTGGCCCTTTATCATTGGTCGCGGTCGATACTGGATATCGAATTTGTCCAGTTCCATGCTCCACTTGATAAGTCGATCGGAAGTGTCTCTCTTTTGGATGATCTGTTTCAGCAGTTGGTCGGTAAGCACCACGATGGTATGGGCTTGGAAGTATGGTCGAAGACGTCTCGCTAAAATGACCAAGGCGTAAGTTATCTTTTCGATCGGTCGGTAGTTAATGCAACACCGGACAAGTCCGGATTTGTAAAAATATACTTTAAATGTTATTATTTGAAAATTTCTACATTTTGTAAAATTTTGAAAGAGTAATTAATTTTAAATATAAGTGTGAATTTCTATTCCTTGGTGGACAGACCTTAAATTTTTAAGTTACCGATCATTAGAGTCTGAATCACCAGAGTCATCAGTTACTTGAGTATTGGGTGATCGATACTTGGTAGATTTTAAATGTTCGGTACTCAGCAGAGTTTTTGTATTCAGCGGGATAGTTCTTTAGATTTTGATTTCTTTGTGAGTAGTTTGGAGGTGACCTTTTATTATTTTATAAGTGAAAATACTATCGGCATATTGTTAGACTCATTTTCATATATCATTCAGTGTAGTGCATTCTATTCATATTATCTGACGGTATTATCCCACTCGGTCGATATATTTTTCCTATTATCTCACTTTTCTATGCATTTTGTGACATCCAATTTTGAATCCCTATTTTTATTATGAGATACCTATAAAATTCCTAATTGGCTATTCTGCTACCGATCAGTAATGTTCTCGGCTATTCGGTATAATCATCCATCGGTAGTGTTCTTGGCCATTCGGTATAATCACCGATCAGTAATGTTTTTGGCCATACGGTATAATGTGTTTCCAATTATCTATTTGGTGCTCATTCCCTATTTTCATTTTCTTGTTCGGTCATTGCCTTGCTCTTTTCGGTCATCGGTTCTGTATATGCAGTTCTCTCTTCAGTCCTTTTTATTTCTTTTCCACTTGACCAAACATCTATGCTCCTTAAAGGTCTGATCGAACGACTATGCTCCTTGAAGACTTACCGAACACCTTTGCTTCATTTGACCGAACACTCTTCTTTTTGACCGAACATATTGCTTCCAACAATTGCAATTTTCCTCGTGTCGGTGGACACTTACATATATTTACTTGGAGTTGAACCCAAGACTTTTGAGTGTCCAAAAAGTTATTCCTCCACCATGCCATTTAATATCTCTAATTATATATTGCATAATTTATTATATAACCTATATCTTTTGGATATATTTTTTTAATTTAATTATTTCTAATCTATTTCTTTTAAATTTGAGACTCCCTTCGGTGAAGCAAATGTAACCCATTGGTGAATAGTACTTTCTTTTAAAGTATGTTAGAGCATTTGCTTTTCTCTATTCGGTAACCGATGGGAATTGAATCCAAGCACCACTATCTCTCATTGACACTTTGTCTTCCCCTTTTTGATAATTGTTGCTGGAAAATTCAACTTGCTCCCACCGGTTCCAGGTTGCCCTTTTGCCATTGGTCAATGCTGAGAGCCCACTGGTCAATACTGAGAACCCATCGGTCAATGTATTCCCCTTGCACAGCTTTCACTTTCTTTACAAATTTAAGTCTTGTAGCATCAAGAAGACTTGATTACTATTCGGTCTCTCTCTCTATAAATAATATTTCAAGTACTTAAATCCAATGGGTTGAGCTTCCAAATTACTAAAAAGGGTATATTAGGAACTTGTGTAAGTTGGGAAGAGAATGAAGGCAAATAAGTAAATAGGGGTAATAAGTTGTAAACAAAAAGGAGAGTTGGGACTTTAGAACCTACAAATGCCAAATTTCACATCTTCTTTTACTTCTCTCTCTGCTCATACACCACATCTCTTCCTCTTTTCTTGTTTCCAACAAAGATTAATTAAAATACCACTAAAAAAATTCATAACCTAGTCTCTAAAAATTAGATCTTGTGAGAGATTTAAGGTTTTCTAGTGAGAGAAAACCTAGAGTTTAATCGTGACTCGGCTTGCGACAAAATCGAAAACTAAAAACTTAGGTAATATTTTATTCTTAACTTGGGTTTATTATTCCTCTTTCATGACTTTGGAGTTATAGTGAAATTTGATGAAATAGATTTGATGGATTTTGAGTCACCGTAAGTGAGAGAAAGATTGTGTATTGAATATTAGGGTTTTGGGTTTACTTAAAAGGATTGACATTGCTGATAGTGAGTATTTGATTATGTCCTTTAGGAGTTGGTGAAAACTGAACAAAGCAAGATGTTCACTGCAGAGATGTCTGAGAGTGACTATCGTCCCTAGTATAGTGAGTGGTTATATGTTTGCACTTAAATAAGATAAATGTTTTCAATAAATTTTCTAAATGATTTTCAATGGATTTTCTAAATGATTTTGAAACTTGATTTTTTATATTTTAATGTGTGTGGAATATTCCAAAGAATGATTTTGAAATTTCTATGCATCCTAATGTTTTGAATGAATATATGTGACATGCTGATTTATTGATGTTAAGCACATTGTGATGCTAATTATTGATAAACAATTATTTATTTGATGGCACATTAAATAGATTATTAAATTTTCATGAAATGGTGCATGGTGTGGTTACTGTGGGAAGAGGCTGAACCCTGAAAAATAGTTAGTCATTTCCCGTCACGGTGCAACTCGATTGGACGACGTGGTGAGGTTAATCTTGATAGATATGGTATGTGGCCGGTCGCGATGGTACATTCATGATCTAATAACGCGTCGTTTGAAGGGCGTGAGATAGTTGGTTGCACCACCAACGGAACACTATAGCCAATGCCAACGAATGGGGTGTTTGTAAACTAAAATTACCAAAACCCTTGCGGCTCCACCCTGGGTCGTGGTAGATCTTTATTGGAAATAATGATTTTGACTGCCCCATATTTGGAAAATGTGAAATGGTTTGATGCATATGAGATTGAATCATAATGATTTGAAAATTGATTTATTGTTAAATGATCTTATGATTGATATGATGATTTGAAATAGATATGTTTGATATGTCCACCACACAAATCTTATTTCTGTTCAACATTTATATCACTCACTGAGTATTCTCATACTCATTCCTCTTTCTTAATTTTTACAGAGGAAAGTTAGTTATTTCGCGAAGTCATTTTGAGCCAGAATTTTTTTGGAAGACCTCTGCCAGAGATACTTTTTGGTATAGATCTTACTATTGTCTTTGAGGTTTCGATAGATTGACCCATGGAGGGCATTTTGTATAAAAATCTGTTTAAATATTTTTAAAACTCTGTATTTCGATTTCGATTGGATTTGGCTATGTATAAACTTTTATTGGGGACCCTTAATTTCCTTTTTATGAAATTTTCTTGAGAATTATTGTTGATTTTATTTCTATCCTTAGGGAGGGAATTGTGTCCTAATTGGTTGATGGCATTTGGTGGTTGAGATGGCCTATGGCTTTATTTGGTATTCTGAATGCCTTGCGATGCCTTGGAGCACGGGGTGAGATTCACACGTGTTTAAGGTACCGCGACGGTTGTCGCATGCTTGGACCTACGGGTCAGGGCGTGATAGTTAACCTCGAACTCCTTTAATATCCTACTAATGTAGTAGACTGGTTTCTGGGCAGCAGATTTTTATCTTACCATCACAGAGCAGAGCGCTCGTTCGAAGAAGGCAAGATATAGGTAAAGTTCTTCCCCGAGGATGGGCTGCGAAAGTAGTGGTGGTTCCATCAGGTACTCTTTTAGTCGTTCAAAGGCTGCCTGACATTTGGAAGTCCGTTCGAACCGTCAAGATCTCTTCAGTGCATCGAATATGGGCTTATATTTCTTGCCGACTCTGGACATGAACCGACTCAGAGCCGCTATCCGACTAGTAAGACGTTGTACCTTTTTTAACATCTGGGGAGGTGACATATCTAATATCGTCTGTATCTTCTCGGGTTTGGCCTCTATCCTTTGATCGGTGATCATGAAGCCTAGAAACTTTCCTGATGCGATTCCAAAGGTACACTTTGTCGGGTTCAACTGCATATTATATCGTTCTAATGTCTAGAAGATTTCTTCAAGGTCCGCAACATGAGTTTCTGCGGTGATGTTCTTGACTAGCATGTCGTCAACATAGGCTTCAACGTTCCTGCCCAGCTGGTCTTTGAAGACTGTGTTAACCAGCCGTGGGAAAGTTGCTCCTGCGTTTTTTAAGCCAAATGGCATGATCCTGTAGCAATACGTGTCGAATTCGATGATGAAGTTGGTCTTCTCTTCATCCTCTGGTGCCATTTTAATCTGGTTGTAATCTGAATAGGCATCCATGAAACTCAAGAGCTAGTGTCCCGAAGAGTTGTCTACTAGTTTATCGATATTAGGGAGTGGATAAGTATAATTCGGGCATGTTTTGTTGAAATCGGTGAAATCTATACACATTCTCCATTTGTCATTAACATTTTTTACTAAAACCACGTTAGCTAACCACTCGGAATATTTAACCTCATGAATGAACCTAGCCACTAATAGCTTCTGAACTTCTTCTTGTATGACACGTTGGTATTTGAGAGCGAATACTTTCTTTTTCTGTCTCACAGGTTTGAAATTAGTGTTGACTGTTAGCCTGTGGGTTATGACAGATGGATCTATGCCTGGCATGTCTTCCAGGGTCCAAGGGAAGACTATTGAGTGTCATTGTAGACAGACGACTAAGGGCTCTTGCAAGGAACGTGATGATTGGTCCCTATTCGGACGGTTTGACTAGAGTCGCTTGTTAAAGGGACCTCCACCGTTTCTTCTGCTGGTTCGGGTTTTGATTTAGGCTCGGTGCCATTCCTAAATTCTAGGGTGTCGATTGGAAAAGTTTCTTGTGCGTCTTGAGCCACAAAAAGGATATAAGGATCAGGATTGCTACGTATGGTGGTGATCCCTTGCAGTGTCCTGAACGTCACCTTCATGTATCTCGTACTCGACAATGTTTTTAGTTCATCCAAACTGGGCCTTCCGAGGATGGTGTTGTAAGGAGAGAAAAGTTTCACTACATGGAACAAAATCTGGGAGGTCGTATGATTAGGGGGTTTTTCGAGGGTTAGGAAAAGGTAGATGATGCCTTCGGGATAGGTGGACTCATCTAAAAGTCCACTAAGGGATTTGGTAGGTGGCAGAAGTCGAGACAGATAAACGCCTATTCAACAAAAGGCATCTCAGATGAGGAGATCACAGTCAGACCCTTCATTGATAAGGACCTTCTTCACGATGTGAGATTCTATCTGAAGGGTAATGACTATAGGATCATCATGACGGAGATCAACCCCCAACAAATCGTCATCGTCAAAGCCTATAATTGGCCTTTTTCTCTTTGTGGGCGTTACGCTGGGAGTGATTGTAGTAAATATCGTCATGAGCTTTCGGGAGATCAGTTTGTTTCCCACAGATGATGTCAATCTATTGGAGATAGATTACGACTCCACAGATACCAACTCCTTATTGACTCGAATTATTGTCGTCGACGGAATGTAAAACCTGCAAAAATCGTCAGAGAATGCTCCGACGGGGGAGATTCCGACGCTCAAATTAGAAAGAATGGTTTTCGAATATAAAAAAAACAGACTAAAAGCTCAAAAAGGAAAATATTTCCTGTAATTAGAGTGTCCAATGTATTAGGCTAAGGGAGCATACCTGGTTTGGAGGGTTTTTGGATGTCTTATACCTGTGAGAGTCGTTTGCCGCTGGAGTGTTTTAACCCTACTTTCCTTATCGAATTGATCCGAAAATCTCGGGAGTCCAATATTCTGGATTGATCGTGATCTTCATCGTATAGGAACTTTCGTTCCCTGAGGAGATTTTTTCCTTAATTGAAAGATTCTAAAGGTGTCGTTCTTAAGCATGAAATCGAAACTATTAGGATACCTTGACCTTCTTTTAGAATTGTTAGAGCCGCAGGCTATCAATCGGTCTTTTGGCTAATGAAAGGTTTTCGGGGTTCGTTCGTTCGATGGACCAGTGATTGAATACCCAATCGGGGGAGATTACTCCCGTTTGATAAATCTAATTTGATAAGCGGGGCGATTGAAACCCTATCGTTCGAGAGATCTGAGCGATTAAGACCATTCCGTAGATAACCATAAAGAACATTAGATATCAGATGGTAACTATCTTTTGTGGGTTTAATGTGTGGGCCTTTCAGGTGTCGACTCTATTGATTGGGCCTAGAACATCCCATCAATTTTGAAATTTGCATTTAGGATATGAATTTTATATTATTATATTAGTTTTGAATTGTTAAGAAATTCATAATCATTAATTTTGTTTGTTTATTTTGAATAATTAGGATGATATTTTGATACTATTATTTTGATTTAAAATCTTTCAATTAAAATTATTACAGTAGACAATAAGTTATGATAAAAAATTAATAAGTGAGTTAGTTATTTTAAAATTTTATTTGATGACGTATTTTTATATTTATGTATTGCCAATAGAAAAATTTTATTTTTTTATATAAATATATAAATTTTATTTTATTTTAAAATATATAATATATAAATTATATATATAATATTATGATAATATTATTTGATTCATAAAATTATTTAATTATTTTGATTAATAAATTAATAAATTTATTGATTTATTAAATTAATTATTTATTCGGTTTCAAAAGCACAAGGGTAGATATTTGTTGGTTTTGGGTCTCATGTGTAAAAAGTAAATGGTAGTTGGAATTTTTGTATAATTTTTCGTTGTCGAATTTATAAAAGTTTTGAAGAGAGAGGGAGAGAGGTCGGCATCGGCAACAGGATCGTGGATGTCAAATAAATGATAGGACGTATTGGGCCAAGTGTTGGAGGGCCAGGAGAGAGAGAGAGAGAGAGGAGTGCCTCTCCCAACAAGAGTCACGTGCTAGGGACGTAAGAAAGAGGGGATCGATAACTGTGTATATTATATGTCATATGTTGCAATGTGGTGAGGACAAGGACAGCGACATCGTTTCTAGATCTAATACAAAATCCTCCTCCCTCCCCCCCGAATCGAATGTTGTGCCGTTCAGACCAAAAAGCCCTCCCTCAATAGAAACTCACCAGTCAACTTACATAAAGATGGGCCGTTAAATTCTCTCTCTCTCTCTCTCTCTCTCTCTCTCGTGTAATTGTCTTGGGCGGCCTCCTCTCCTTGTCCATCTTTTCTATCCTTTTTCAATTTGTCTCATTTCGCACAAAAGGAATCCATTATTGCTTGCTTCTTGTAACTTGCAATAATCAATTCGAGTAAGTTGTTAAATATATCACATATTTTATTAATTTAATTTTAAAAATATTTTATTTTTCTTTATTTTTATATTTTTATATTAATAATATTATATTTTTATATTTATAATAATTAATTTTCTATATATACCTAATTTATCATAATAATTAACGTTACGATTCAAATTATTATTGTAAGTTATATGATGATATTTTACCATGTCTTATTGTTAGAGATGTTCATATTACTATTATTATGGAATTAAAGTTGATGGGATATGGTCATTTGACCTAATGCAAAAGGTGTTTATTACTATGAGGTTCACGATCCAACGAGGCATATTATGCCTAAATGTATTAGTGATTAGAGATCAATCTTCCTGAAGGACGGACACACTCCAACACATCTAATTAGTTGCTATTGATAATAACCTAGTCAGTTGTGAGGTACACCCAAGATGAGGCCGTCCTCACCATATAGTATGGGGCCAAACATTATCCTATCGACAACAGGCAATGCGCCCACTATCTGGATAAGGAAGGAAATTTTTGAAATATAATCGATAAGGGAAGAAATCTCCCCGTAATGCTAAACTTTCTAAGTAATGAAAATCACAAATCTCTCGAGAATATTTGATTATAAAATTTTGAGATTTTCGGACCTACTCACAAGAAAACTATGGTTATAACACTTCGGATATATACGGCTTCTAAAACATGAGTATATATAAGTTTTTGGCACACCGAAATTCAAGTACACTTTCTGAAACCAAACACTTCACACACAAGTCACAGGGTTCTCTCTCTCTCTAGTGCTCAGTTTGTTTCATTCCTATCGAAAACCACTTTTTTTGACTTGAGCGTTGGAGTCTCCCCCACGGAGTACCCTCTGGTGGCCTTTTCCAGGTTCTTCAACCATCTCTAGAAATAACCGTTCGAGTCGAAGGAGCCGGAATCTATAGAGTCAAAATTCACTTCCAACAGATTGGCGCCGTCTGTGACAATACAGACTTGAGTGATCTTAACAAACACCCCGAGTTGCCAAACGATCATGCCTTTGATAATCCTACTGATAACCCCAAGTAAACATACGACCACTCCAATTGACGCCGCCTTACCAATGGCACCCACTCATCCTACTGATAATCTCACTGCTCATTTTCAACCCTCTCGTCTAGAGCAGGTCTCGCAACCTGTGCTTCAAGAACATCCGATCACGCCTCCTGCGCCAATGTCCCCATGACAAGCCAATCACTCTCAGTTGGAAAAGGTTAGAGTTCAGAATACATAATATGAATAAACAATTAGAAGCACTCAGTTATGTTATTAGATTGGAGGGACAATCTTTATCAGGAGGATCAGAACATGCATATCCTCGACGCCTTGTGCCCCTACTGAACAATGAACCCTCAGTGATTTCCCGCCATGATCCTGACAATCTGAGGAGACAAGTCGAGCAACTTATTGCTAACAAGCTTAAATGGGCCAATACACGAGGGGACAAAGCCCCCTTTTATCCCTCTAGCGTGTCGCCCTTTGATCCAAAGGTCTCTTCAGAACCGATGCCCCATGATTTGCTCCTACCTTCTATGAAAAGATATGACGGTATGACCGACTCCCGCGACCATACGGCCTACTTTGTAACGATGATAAACTCGAAAGACATGACGGATGCTGCTATGTGCAAACACTTCCCCACTACTCTCAAGGGTAATGCACTGATATGGTTCAATTCACTCTCGCAGCTTAGTATCAAAAGTTTCTCTCAATTTCGACAATACTTTGAGACCCATTTTGTAATTAGCCATGAGCCAAAAGGAAGTCCACTTCTTTATTGTCATTACGACAAAGAGATGATGAGCCATTGAAAGACTTTTTAGACAAATTCAAGGTGAAGATGATGAAAGTTTCAGTCCTGGATCATTCCATTGCGTTAGCCGTCCTGCTTACGGGACTATGCCCCTCGAGCATGAAGACGTCCATCATGAAGAGTCTTCCTTCTACCATCCAAGAGTTTTACACCCGTGTTGAAAAGTACATCACAATTGAGGATGCCAAAACATTTGACTGGCGTAGGAATCGATTGTCCCGAAGAAGATGTAGCCGATCGCCTCAACAGCCTTCGCCGAAGAAAACCTAACAAGGACCACCATCCCACGAAGGTTCAATATCTACACTCCTTACGAGACTCTTAGTCAAGTCTTGCTTCAAATCAGAGACAAACCATATGCCAGATGGCCTCCCTGACTTACGGAGAATGATCCTAAAAAGGATAGGATCAAGTACTATCACTTTCATAGTGATTATGATCATAATACCAAGGATTGCAGGAAGCTCAGGGATGAGTTGGAATTTTTAGTTCGAAGTGGAAAGCTATAGAGGTTCATTAGCATGGAAGGGAAGAATTTGCCTTCCCCTAGTCAGCGCATTCAGCCACGGTAAGACGAACTGAACGATCAACCAATCACACGGGTACCTGTCAATCGATAGTACAGAATAATCCTCTAGATCTATGACGAATGAGTTCACCACGAACGCTTCACTGATTAGAATTTGGTGGGAGTTGACCCCAATTGTCATGACCCCCTTGTCATTACGGCCAAAATCGGCCAGTATGGGGTCGGAAAGATCTTTGTTGACTAAGGAGCAAGATGCAACCTCCTCTACTGAATACCTTCTAGCGAATGGGTTTTGGCCCAATACACCTCCAACCTTATGCAGGTCCAGTCAAATGACTCTCTAGTGAATGGATATATCCTGAAAGTATTATTTCACTTCCGATTACTTTCGGCTCATAGTCGAATGATACGACGACCATTACCGGGACATAACTCCATAACACCATTCTGGGCAGGCCGACTTGAATACCCTATAAGTCCTGCCCAGCACCAAACATATGAAGGTCAAATTTAGAACTCTACTCGGGATCGAAATGTTGTCATGTGATCTGAAACCCCTAATATCTACTCCCAAGTGACCGTTGCCTTTTCATAACTATAGGGTACGCTCCGATTGCCCTACTTTAAGCTTTTTAATACAACATTATTTTTCCATTCGGTGGCTAGTACTTATGACACTTTATCATTTGTACTCTATTGTTTGTTTCCTATCAAATGTAACGTACCGTTAATACGGAATGTAACTCTCGGATGGATAGGTATGACCCATCCTATTGTTTTTTTCTATCAAATGTAGTGTGCCATCAATTCGAGACGTAACTCCCAAATAGGTAAGCATGGTCCATTTTATCGTTTGTTTTCTATCAAACGTAGTGTGCCATCAATTCGGGACATAACTCCCAAATGGGTAAACACGACCTATCATATTGTTTGTTTTTTATTGAACATAGCATGCCGTCAATTCGGGACGTAACTCTCAGACAGGTAGGCATGACCCATCCTATCATGTATTTCCTATCGAAAGTAGCATGCTGTCAATTCGGGATGTAATTCCCTGAAGGGTAGGCATGACCCATCCTATCATTTGTTTACTATCAAACATATCGCGTCGTCAACAAGGGATTTGTCTCCCAATAAGGCGACTGTGACCTGTTCTTCCGTCTATGCTCTAACAATTGTAATCCATCTAGGGAGGAAGGCTCCCGGATGGATGAACATGTTTGGATCTATTGGTTGGTCTCCTAGCGAAAGTGGAGTGCCCCTAGATGAGCATAGACTCTTTTATTAATCAGATAGCCTAAAACAGATGAGCATAACGAGTGACTTGATCAGGCTCCCCAGACAAACTTACTTTCACTATTTGAATGACTAGGGGAATGTCCCCCAATATTAATACATGCCAAATGCAAAAGTATGAAAAGATTTTTCATTGAAGTGTGCTATAATACAAAATTTCCTTGGGTCTGCCGTATAGAAGTTATGCAGAATCAGGAGAAATGGGGGAAAACGCTACAACCTCCTGAGGGGAGGACTCTGCTGCAACCACAATAGGCTCAGTAGAAACATCAACCAGATTAGTAAGGGCTACACCTTGGTCCATTATCTCCCAACCAATAGCCTCTTCACTCAGGGGTAAAGCCCCATCTAGATTGACTTGACGGATTATCTCTTCTGTGCACCTCAACCTCTTGATCAATTTATGTTGGGAGTCTCTAAAGGCCGCAGCGTTCTTGGTTAGAGATTCCTCGGATTCGATTGCTTTCCACTTTGCCGCTTGAAAGGACTTTTTGTGTAACTGACCTAGTGTTTCAACAGTTCACAGACGAACCTTACAAACTTTTGCCTTGGCCTCCAGGTTTTTCACAATGCTTTTAACACAAGGCTAAGTCCAATTACAAGCTCTTTATCTCCTCGTCCTTTTCCGCAAGTGAAGCATTGGGCATTTTCTCTGCTTCCAGTATTCTCTCCACTTCCTTGTCCATTCCCCTCTAACCAAAAGCATCCTGCAATGCCAAGACCTGGTGACCCTACTAATCAGCCTTCTCCTTGAAGTGCCCAATAGTTTGATTCTTCCACCGCTCTTGGTACTCTATCAAGATCATCGTCTACGAAAAAGGAAATTAGATCAACCGAAAGTAAAGAAAGCAGTGAAACAGGACAAGTACAAGAAAATAATACCATCCAACCGAGGGACTTAAGGGCCCCGTCCACTTGCTCCAAGGACATCTTATGCAATCCCAGTTTCGAACGATAAAAATCAAATCGATCGACTATTTGACCTACCTCAGCCAAGTCAACGTAGCTATATTGCTTGTCTCCCGTGCAGATAGTGATTGTTTCCCTCTCTTTTGAACCCTTCTTACAATCGAATAACCGAACGGGAGTAGAAGGAGGGATAACAGTCTTATTGGGTGATAGTGATATTTTTATACACTTGAATTATTTTATTTTAGATTTTATTTATGACTTTTAGGACTGTTTAGATTTTATTTCATGATTTTACATTGATTATTTTTGTGGGTTTTGTTTTAGGGTTATTAGGTTTGTTTAAGGATATTGACTGCACAGACAACATTCAGTATTTTGGACATAAACTTTTTGCTTCGATATCCGATTGAGATGATTCTTGCAGCGTTAGAAAGAAGACTTCGAGCCTTACAAATCAAGTGAAGACCTCCGAGCTGGGTCAAACCAGAAGATGTCCAAAATTTGAGTCAAAATTATTACAATACTGAAAATCAAGACTTATGAGTTCTAAAAACCCAAGTCCAAATGAAATAACCAGCTGTTATGAAGACCCATGAATTTTTAGTCATTTAAGACTCTTAGCACTTAGATTATAAGAAAAAGACATCTCTACGCTTAGGGGAAAGGAGAGAAACCCTAGCAGCCTTTTCTTGGATGTGATTCTTCTATTTTTATTTGGGTTGAAGGGGTTGTAATGATTTCTTCACCTTTCTTGCTTTTCATTATCATATTTAGTTAGATTTTTTGTTTCTAAAACTTGATGAATTCTGTTCTTTAGTTAATAATATGATTTGATTCGTTTTTTTCCTTAAATCTTTATTGGCATGTTCATTATTTGATGAAATTTTATTATTGAACTTAAGATTTCAAAACATTGATGCCTGCATTTTGATGATTTAAGATTGAATGCACGCATGACCAATATAATTACATGAGATTAGTCTAAACAGTAAAATCTATATGAAATTATGAGTATGACCATTGGATTAATTTTATATGTGGGGTTTTAGGGGAAACCCTAGCTTACAAATTTTTCATAGATCTTAATACAGTTCAACCTAATCAAGATTGTATGACCATTGGGTTTTGATTAGTCGAATTAGGGTTTTATTGTATGACTATTGGGTAAATCTAATTTAAGGAGATCTGTCATCATTAAGAATGAATTTTTAGTCAATAAACTTTACGAGATTTGAAATATTTTGACTATATGAAAAAAATTGAAAACTGATGAAATCGAGTAATAGCGTTTTATAAAACTAGAGTTTTTGCCTATCAATATTTCTGTTTTTTGTATTTTCATAGTTTTAATTTTTTTGCTATTTTGATTCGATTTGTTTAACTTAAATAAGGTAATTTATATTTGTTAATATATAATATTCTCGTGAGATCGACACTTATTCTACACTATACACAATACTCGACTAGGGTATACTTGTGCGAAATCGTGATATACCTAGATCGCGTAACTTGAGATACCTTACGCTTCTCCTTGCGTGGGGACCATAAGGGAACAACAAACGATGGCCTAGACATTTCTTATACCGTAATGGCAGAAGCCTCCGGTTCTCTTGGTGGCCTTGCATTGACACTTGGCATGAGAACATCCTCGAGAATCCCCATTTTTAGTACCTCCGACATGGAGACACCTTCATCATTAGTCGATGATGGGTGATCGTCAAATGCCAAGCTATCAACCTCTTCTAGCACGGCGGCCACCGGCTCTGAACGTCTTGTCGAACAGGGGATGCACGTTCTCCAGCCTCATTGACTCTTTTGCGCCCTCCTTCAACCAAAGACTCTGGTGGTTGGATTTTCCTTCTTTTTGATGAAGGAGATGTGAGCTCTGATCAGATCTCAAATATCCCATCGGTCTTCCTCAATGACTTCTTGGCATTCGGCCGTACCGTTAAATGGTCATAACCTCTTTTAACATAGCATCATCCAGGGAAGATAGAACGTCAACCAGTCCAATCTCCTTTCTCTCGACTAGAAGAGGTTTATCGATTTTTTTCCTTTTTCCTATTAGTAGGCCCACCAAGGATAGTATTTGGTCATCCACCTGGGAATCGATGTAGATATTCTTTCAAATAGACTTGCAATAGCTCCCGATCGATCGTATGAAACGAAAATGACGGGAAGGGTTTGAGGGTTTTAACCCTAGCGATGGTTCCTTATCGACGTTAGGCAGTATTAGCATAAGATCCTTATTCCTAAACTCCACAAAGAAATATTTGTACATCTAACTTTTAGCAATCAACTCCTTATAATAAAACCCCCAGTTAGATTAGGATTGGGTTTGTAGCCTATACTTACCCCAAGTAGAGCAATTACTCACACATCTCACTAGCGAAATGGTAGCCGCTAGAATCTCGAAATCGAATGAAGGCGACAAAACCCTAACAAAGAAATCACAGCAACCACTAGGCGCCAAGCGCTGGGAATCAGCAGCATTGGGTACAAGTTCCGATGGCATAACACCTTTGTGAAAGGACCAATATACGACGTCTTCAGGCCAAACTTCACTGACTGTTTGAACATTGGAATGCAGCCCTTTGGCATCCCGTTGGCCCTGTCCATGTCCATCACCGACATCAAAATATAATAGTTATCTATTAACATATCAGTTTGGATCTCTTGAAGTTCTTCCCTCGTCATAACAATTCAAATGTGGTTGATACCTGGATAAATTTGAGAAGCAGAGTCTCTTCCCATTTTACTTGAAAAAGATTTTCTTTACGCAACGATGGTTTTCAAGAAAGCAAAACGGTTACAAGAATAGAAAGTGTTAACCCACTTGAACAACTGATTTTATAAAGAGTGCTGAAGACAACTCGCGAGACTCAAAATGTCACGTACTACACTAAAAACCTTGCACCTTTTCAATAATAATCACTCATGGCGTTTTTTCCAGGAAACGACACCACGAGTTAGGGGCAAATGATGAGATATAGTCATTTGGCCCAATGCAAAAGGTGTTTATTATTGTGAAATCCATGATCCAAAGAGGCATGTTATGCCTAAACATGTCAGTGATTAGGGATCAATCTCTCCGAAAGGCGGACACGGGCCAACATATCCAGTGGTTGCCATCGACAATAAACTAGTTAGTTAGTGACTGTCAGATGTATTCGGTACACCCAGGATGAGGCTGCCTTCGCCGTATCGGTAAGGCGCCAAATATTATCCCTATCGACAACAGGCAATGCGCCCACTTTCCGAATAAGAAAGGGAATTTTTGAAATCTAATCGATAAAAGAAAAAATCTTTCTGTAATGCTAAATTTCCTAAGTGATAAAGATCGCATATCTCCCAAGAATATTTGACTATTAAAACTCGAGATTTTCGTATCTTTTCAAAAAGAAACTAGAGTTATAACACGTCGGATACATACGACTTCTAAAATATGAGCATATATAAGTTTCGGCACACTGAAGTCCAGATACGCTTTCTGAAACTAAACACTTGACACATAAGCTACATGGTTCTCTTTCTTTCTAGTGCTCAGTCTGTTTCATCCCTATTGAAAATCACTCTTTTTGATTTGAACGTCGGAGTCTTCCCCGTCGAAGTACCCTTCGGCGGTCTTTTACAAGTTCTTCAACCATCTTTAAAAGTAATCGTTCGAGTCAAAAGAGTTGAAATCTGTGGAGTCAAAATCCAATTCCAACAAAAGTCAATTCCAAATTTATTCTAATAAATTATTGAAGCCATATTCAAATATTTTATAATATTTTCTAACAAAATTTAGACATATTTGGAATACGTGTTACCAGATGTCGAAAAAATAAAAATCTCTCGAGACCTGAAGATCACTATAATAAGAATTTGTAAATCCCTATAGACTAGAGATGCCCTGCCCAAGAGGAGGTGAATACTGGCTGACTTGGACAAGCGTACGATCAGAGTAAGGACGCTACCCTCTTTATCTTCCTTCGCGTGGAGCCACCACTCCCTTCCTAGGGTAGGGGGTTGCCATGGATTGAAAAATATGTCAGGCCGCAAAGACCTTTGACTTACGAGTTGAAGACAACTTAAAATGATATCATTTTAATCATCCAGTGTTCTTTCTTAATCTCTAACATTTTGTCACAAATTGTTCAGTCAACATTACGTGTCTTATAATCAGCGCCATGTCTTTAACCATGTGAGCATCTACGTGTTGCCATGCTAGAAAACATATACGTATCGGTTCTTTCAAATTTAATTGATTTTTCTTCTATCACATTAAATTTAAAATAATATGATAGAAGATATATATTATATATCAAAATTAAATCAATTATTAAAAAATATTATATATTAGGATTCATTCGGTACACAAAATACCCCTCTGACTTAGTGTGAGATAGAGAATGATGAACGTATATGTACGTAATTTTTTCTTTGTATTTTTTACGAAGAGACTGTTTTTACATCTCGAATCCATGATTTCAAGATTATAAAAAAAACAATTATACCCTTGTGTTATAGTTCGTCCTCAATAAATTATATATTAAAAAATATTATATATTAAAATAAATTCATAATTGATCTAATTTAAAAATATTTAATTTTTTTTATATTTATAACAATAAACTTTTTATTTAAAGATAATTTATTATATAATGTTTTAGGATTAGTATTCTTATTTTCATATGGTTTCTCCGTCTTTGTCTTTTCTGCTTTGGATCTTCTCTCTCTTTTGCCTTCTCTCTCTCACTCTCTCTCGCCGTGTGAAAGAATCATCCCCCTTCCTCTTCCTCCTCTCCTCTCTCCCTCTCCCTCTCTCTCTCTCTCTCTCTCTCTCTTATTTTTTATGTTTTTATGTCTCGTTTTCCTTATCTAAGTACAGAGATTATAATAGATATTAGAACTTTCTCAAACCCCAGATTTTTGGTTTCCTCCGTTAAACATGGCTGCTGTTTTCAAGCCATTACCACTTTTCTTTTTCCTTCTGTTTCTCTTCCCTAATTTCAAACCTTCCTCTTCATCATCAGCATCCCAAAACGACACTGTTTCAACATCCGCCAACAACATTAGCGGAGGCCTGGCGGATGCAAACATTCCTCCACCACCTCCATCTATAGAAAAATTAAACGGATCTCCATTCAAACCAAGCATTGCCGTGATCATAGCTGTCCTCACCATTCTCTTCTCCGTTACATTTCTACTACTCCTCTACGCCAAACACTGCAAGAGATCAACCGCCACTTCCAATTCCCGAGGCGGCGGCGCCCTCCAGTCCTCTGCAAGAAAAAACTCCGGCGTTGACCGCACCATCGTCGAATCTCTCCCGGTTTTCCGGTTCGCCTCTCTTCGAGGCCAAAAAGAAGGCCTCGAGTGCGCCGTTTGCATTACCAAATTTGAGCCCTCCGAAGTTCTCCGATTACTTCCCAAATGCAAACACGCTTTCCACGTCGAATGTGTCGATACCTGGCTCGACGCCCACTCAACATGTCCTCTTTGCCGATACAGAGTTGACCCAGAAGACATTCTTCTCGTCGACGAAAATACCCATCTAGAATCCGGCAGCAGAAGAGCCAGTAGTAATAAGGGCGAGTCATTTGACTCGGAGTTACCAAGTTTCCGGCGAGTTTCGGGACGGCATTCATCTGCCGGAGAGAGAGGGACCGGGTTGATTCAGATCGTGGTGCAGAAGTCAAATGAGTCGTCTGACTCGGTTGCTAGTAACCATAATAATCGACGGTCATTGGATAGCTTAAGAAATCAGAATTCTGCTGTTACCGTTGGATGCTTTGATCGGCACAGGAAAGACGGATTGTTATTGAATGCGGACAAGGAGGAGGAGGAGGAGGAAGAGGAGAGAGAGAGGGAACGGTTCGAGCACCGGATAATTGTGTCGGGACATGATCAGCACAGATGGAGTGATGTACAGCCGTCTGATTTTTTGTACTTACAATCAGAGATGATAATGAATGGATATTGGCCGTCCACGTGGAGAGGTGGGGAGCGTCAGGTGCAGTTGCACTTGAACGACGGCAGTGGCAGGGTAGGAGAGGAAGAAGATAACCATGGAGGGGACCAAGCGGAAAGGAACAAGAATAGTGGCAAAAACGTAATTAACGTAAGATGCGTGTCGGAAATCACAGGGTTGAGTAGGTTCTCTTCCGCGGACAAGGACAAGAGAGACCACAAACAAAGACAGGCTGGGGTTGTTTCGAGATGGAAGGCTTGGATTTCTCAATCTCGTCCACCTGTACGGTCACCAGCTCCTCCAGATGATGTTCCCTGAGACCATATTAATGCACAACTCTCTCTCTCTCTCTGTGGCTATAGTTACAGATGAGTGGACGCCTGACACGTGCTTTGCGCCGCGGGAGCCACACAGTAATTCGGAAGACGAAAGGTCTTAATCGAATGGCGCGGTGCGGTGCAGATCGATGATGAGGTTTAGCTGGAGGGAACCCGAAAAACCCTCAATGGAGGAGAATTGAATGGGAGTGTGACATGAATTCAAAGGAGGACCGGTAATTGGGCCGGGCGGGCCCTGGCTCGGCCCGTTTTGAAGGATGGGGGATGGGGAGGACAACACCACAAACATGGACTCAACATTTTTGAGGTGCATCCATTTGTGTAACTTAGATTTAGGTTTGTGTAAAAACCAAACCAGATCAATTGTAGTAATAGATTCTGTTATCTTTTAAAAGATCATTTGGTTTGAATTATTTTTTAATTTTTATATTAATTTAATTTAAAATAATCTGCACTATTTTGTGTATTTTACCAATATCGTAATCAAAATTTTAATATTTTAGGATTTTTATTTTGCTATTTCATAATGAAATTATTAATTATTAAATAAATTTATGATAAAATTAATCATAAAATGTTTTAAATAGAAAAATTAATAAACCAAATCGAACCATCCTAGTCTTGTGTGGTGTGATTTAGTTGACTTGGTCCGTTTTATTTGTTTGATTTAGCTTTAAATTTTGTAACATGGTTTGACTAGAGTCGATTCTTGAAATCAATCCAAAATGCCCCATACACTCCTAGTTATGCTTGTTTATGTCGAGACACAAAATGAGCCTTCACTTCTTTTGCTAGGTTTTCTATTAATTTGCCTGCCAAAGTCTATCTCTTGCTTTAGAAATAAGCGAAGAGAGAGATTTTTTTTTTTTTTTTTTTTTGTATTTTTGTGTGTTTCTATATTGAATAAAATGGAGCATTTATGCAAGTTAGTGTATGTCCGTTTGACGATAACTCTAAAATCAAATTAATCAAATATTTTTCTAAATATATGATATGTGAACATATTTTAATATATATACTAACAGAATGTTAACATATTGTGAGATATATGATAATATAACTTGACATATTTGGAGATATGCTGATAATAATAATTAATGGTGACAAAATGACATCATGTATGGATATATATGTTATCATCCTCTCTTGAACTCAAGGCAATAAGGAGTCAGCCATCTTGAATTTGCAAATTAGATTTTGAAATCATCAAGTTGAGTGTGACTTGATAAAGATATCTGTAATTTGAGATTGAGAGGAGATATAAACAAGTTGAATTGTAGCGTGCAGGACATGCAAGATGATAGTTAATCTCAATATATTTGGTGCGTTCATAGAAGACATCATCGTGTGCAATTTGTGTAACACTATGATTTTCACTATTAAGAGGAATGACTAAGGAAGGGATAACACTCATGTCTTGGAGGAGCCATCATAACCATGGGAGCTCATAAGTGACATCAGCAAGAGCTTGTTATTTTGCTACTTTACTAGAGTGAGAGATAGCTACTTCTTCCTATGCTAGCAAATGAGGGACATACCAGGAAATAAACAATATCCAATAGTGGACTAATGATCAATTGGGTTTCTAGCCCAATCAGCTTCATAATATGCTCATAATTCTAGTGGAGACAAGCTAGAGAAGTGAAAACCATGAAATAAGTTTTTTTCTAATGTAACGAAGAACACAAAGAACATCCAAAAAGTAAGTGGTTTGTACTACACTCATGAATTTGCTTACAATGTGAGAACTATGTGCAATGTCGAGACATGAGACAATGAGATAACTAGTTATTAATACAGAGTACTATCAATGACAAGAGTCCCATCAGTAATTAAAAAGTGAGCATTAGATTCAAGATGAGGGCTGACTATCTTAGTATCTATGATGCCGTCACGAGAGATAAGACCGATGACATATTTTGTTTGTGACAGAAAGTACCCAAATTAATCAGATGAGACTTCAAGGTTCAAAAAGCAATTGAGAGTACATAGATCCTTTATCTAAAATTGTTGATGGAAAAAAGATTTGAGAGTGGAGATACTATTAGTGTTATTATCAGTGATGATGATGTTATCGACATAAAGAAGAAGAGTATACCTCTAATCTAATTTCTGAATAAATAGGTCATGATAGTAAGTACAGGAATGAAAACCAAGGTGACTAATGGTGGAGCTAAATTTGGCAAACCTTGCTCGAGGTGCCTATTTGAGACCATATAAGGTTTTGTGAAAACGACAAATCTTATTTAGTGGATGATCATAACTTGGTGGGGGTTGCATATATATTTCCTTGGTCACATCGCCATTGAGGAAAACATTTTTTATATCCATTTAAAATAACGATCAATGTTTACTAGCAACAATAACAATAAGGTTGCAAACTGAGATTAAATGAGCAAATGTCTCCTCATAATCAGTGACATACTCATGTGTGCAGTCTTTGGCTATAAGTCGGTTTTGTATGGGTCAACTGAACCACCAATTCGAGTCTTGATTTGTAAATCCATTTGTACCCGACAACAAACTTTTCTGGAGGTAAATCAACTATATCCCAAGTGCTGATGCTAGTGAGAGGCTATACTTCTTGTGCCATTACTTTTTGCCATAAGGGTCAGTACTAGTCCTGCAGTAGGTACGAGGTTCATACAGGGAGATAATAGTAGAATAAATATAAAAATCATGAAGGTGGACATAAAGGTGACTTAACTAGATTAATGAAGGATTGGTTGGGAAGTAGGGGCTCAGTTAAAATTAGGTGATTATTTGAAGGAGTTGAAGAGTGATTAGTTAGAGTAGGAGATGGATCCATAGATGTTGGGGATTTGATAGGAGTACAAGGAGGCGAGGTTGAACTATTAGATGAACCTACAAGAGAAATATCAAAAAACAATGGCATAATTGGGTTAGATAATAACAACTGAAGAGATTTGGTGACTTAAAATTTGTAAAAAGTTGAGAATATTTTATGTTCCCAAAAGGTCACGTGTCCAGTAATACAGAGTCTTTGAGATAACATATTCCAACACCTATACCCTTTATGTTCTACTCTGTATACTAGAAAGCAGCATAATTGTGCTCATAGTTTTAGTTTAGTATACTCATGAGATTGTCAGAGTATTGATAAGATATGATCCAAATACTATTCGGTGTGGTATCCGGGTGTCCGAAACCCGACAATATACCTACGGTCCTAAAGGGTTCGACCCTTTCTAATCATGAGCATATCAATCCTAATAGCGAGGCTGACGAGCAGGCGCATTTGGTAAGACCGAATGCACCCCCTCTATCTGATCGATGACTATCGAATACTAAATAAACGGAACACCTTTATTCCTAATCGATAATATTCACCCGAGCTTCACTTTGATTGAGTTTCATATTTTAGTACGAAATGCATCTCTTGAACAAAGAAGAAAATCTTGAGGATCTAATCAATAAAGAAAAGAATCTCCTCGTATAATTTAAATTTCTAAATGATAATAATTTAAAATCTTTGATGATCAGGATCCAAAATCCTCGGATCGTTTCATAAGGAAACTAGGGTTGCGATGTCCCGAGATCATACGGCTCTAACAGGACATCATATAAAGAGCCCTTGATGCATCAAGACAGGTAAGCTCTCTAACTCGACATAGAGCACACAAAAGTCACAGGGAGATCTGTCATCCCTTTCTCTCTGTTTGTTATCCATTAGATAACCGCTCTTTCTGACTTGAGCGTCGGAGCCTCTCCCGTCAGAGTACCCTCTGACGGTCTTTTGTAGGTTTCAAGCCTCCTCGTTAAGCACCTGTTCAAGTCATCAAGTAATTAGATCTATGGAGTCAAAACTCACCTCCAACAGATTGACGCCGTATATGGGAAATAGACTAGTCATTAGTCTTTCTCACCAACTTTCTATCACTAAACGAAATATGGCTACAATTAAGAGAAAACAACCAGTCATCGGGTTCGACGATGATGTTCTGATCAGGGTTGATGCTATCCATAATGATCCTCTAGTTATTACTATTAAAATGAAGTCTCATATGGTAAAAAGAGTCCTCATTGACGATGGCACGGATTGTGACATCCTTACTTGGGACGCTCTAAATCGAATGGGCCTCAACTCCTCGCACCTTTAGCCCCCAATCGGATCCATCAGGGGATTATTTGATGAATGCATCTATCTAGAGGGAACAATTCCCCTCATTGTGACTTTAAAGACTCCCCCTAATCATGCAACCATCAAGGCCATCTTCTATATAGTAAAACTGTTTTCACCATATAACGTCACACTCGGCCGATTGAGTTTGGATGATCTAGAAACATTACCTAGCACTAGATACATGAAGATGAAATTTAGAACGTTGGAAGGGATCGCTACTATCTGTAGTGATCTCGATCCCTACACCCTCTTCTCTGATAGAGACGGGCGGGAAAACTTTCCTATCGACACCTTAGAACTCAGAGATGATATCAAACCAATAAACAAATCAGAACCAAGAGAAGAGGTGATCGTGATTCCTTTGATTGGTGATCCCAATCGAACTGTTCGGATCGGGGCTGGTCTGTCTATGCCTCTACAAGAAGCTATTGTCAACTGCCTACAACGGCACTCCAAAGTTTTCGTTTGGTCCCCCAAAGACATGCCTGGCATCAATCCGTTTGTCATCATTCACAAGTTAACTGTAAACTCCTACTACAAGCCGGTCAAGTAGGAAAAAAAGGATGTTCGCCCTTGAACGTTAGCAAGCCATTCAACAGGAGGTCCAAAAGTTACTAATCGCCAGCTTCATTCGTGAAGTCAAGTATCCCGAATGGCTAGCCAATATGGTCCTGGTAAAGAAGGCCAATGGTAAATGAAGGATAAGCGTAGACTTCACGGATCTCAACAAAGCATGCCCAAAGGATAGTTACCCTCTCCTGAATATCAACAAATTGGTGGACAATTCCTTAGCCCACCAACTCTTAAGTTTCATGGACGCCTACTTGGAGTACAATCAGATACGAATGGTGCCTGAGGACGAAGAGAAGACAAGTTTCATCATTGAGTTAAGTACATACTATTATCGAGTCATGCCCTTTGGTCTAAAGAATGTGGGACCGACCTTCCAATGGTTGGTTAAAAAAATCTTCAAAGATTAGATCGGTCGAAACATAGAAGCGTACGTGGATGACATGCTTGTAAAAAGCACCAATGTCGAAACTCACGTTTCCTACCTTGAGGAAACCTTTCAGATACTCGAATGCTACAACATGCGACTAAACCCTACAAAGTGCACTTTCGGTATTGTGTCGGGCAAATTCTTGGGCTTTATGATCACCAACCGCAGGATTGAAACAAACCCTGAGAACATTCAATCTATCTTGGACATGTTGTCGCCTTGAACATTGAAGGAGGTGTAGCTCCTTACCGGTCGGATAACGACTCTAAGTCGATTTACGTCAAAAGTCCTAGAGACGTACAAACCCATTTTTGATGCTCTGAAGAGATCCCAATGATTCGCATGGACACCTGATTGCCAAACAGCCTTCAACAGCTCAAAGAGTATCTTATGACAGCTCCGTTGCTCTCTCGACCGATTCTTAGTGAGAAACTCTACCTTTATCTCTCTATTTCTAATTGGGCACTTTGCTCTATCCTAGTAAGACAGGACTCAACTACTCAGAAGTCAATCTATTAAATTAGTAGGATACTCAAATAAGCCGAAGTCAATTATGACCGATTGAGAAGATAGTATACGCACCGCTCATTTTGGCCAGACGATTTCAATCGTACTTCCAAGCCTATACCGTTGTGGTACTCATTGACCAATCATTGAAATAAAGCTTTTGGAAGAGAGACACATTCGGTCGTTTAATCAAATGGAGCGTCGAATTGGGTGAATTTGACATCCAATATCAGTCTCGACTAGCGATCAAAGGCCAGGTCTTGGTCGACTTTATTCTCGAATGCACTCTCCCAGTTATAGTTACACCTGAGCCCACTAACAATCATAACGAATAGTTGTTGCTAGACTGGACTATATATGTTGATGGGTCCTTAAATTCTTCGGGTAGTGGTATCAGACTCACACTGATGGGTCCGAACAACTTCAAAACAGAATATGCCCTCCGTTTCGACTTCAGGGCCACCAACAATCAAGTGGAATACGAAACCTTATTGACAGGACTCCGAATCACAGTTGATATGGGAGCTCGAAGTGCTTAGGTATTCACTGATAGTCAAGTGGTACTCAAGTAGATCGAAGGGGTCTATGAGACAAAAGACCCGACTATGGTCAAATATCTAAGTAAACTACGTGAGACAATGACAAGACTAGAAAGGGTTGGCATCCAACAAATCTCTCGCTTAGAAAATGCAAAAGCCAATACACTTTCCAAGTTGGCCAGTTCAAATTCTGTTACTTGTAGCCGAACGGTCTATATCGAAAGTTTACCGTACCCCAGTATCGATGTGCCTGAAAGGGTCCTTACAGCGGACCAGCCACCTAGTTAGAAAGACCTAATTGAGGCATACTTGAGAAATATCCAACTACCTGACTCGCCACTGGAGGTAGTTAAGCTAAAGCGAAAGGCCGCCCATTATGCAATCATTGACGGGAAATTATACCGAAAGTGTCACATACCCCAAGTTAATTGCAAAGAAATAATCTATTAATAATTGAAGATTAGTAAGGTTACCCAAACAAATGAATTGGGTATAAAATTTGAGACTTGAAATATTAAAAATATAGGTTTGACCAATTGGCTGGAGACTGAATATCTAAAAAATAAGATATCTAAAATGTTTAGAAAATAAGAATTAAAAGTTTCAGTAATTGTTTTTTATGATTAAATTAGGTGAAAACCTATTTTTCTAGATTTTTTCTAAGTCATTAGCCCTCCAAATAAAATCCAACAAAGTTAACCGTTTCGAATTTTCTTCTTGGAAGGGGGAGTTGACTTTCTATCCGTAAGGAATTATATTCTGAAACTATTTTGTTGAATCCAAATGGGGGTATTTTCTTATTTACAAGTAATCATTTACTTAAATAATATCACACATAAATAAGAAATGTTATGTGTTATACTATGCAAGTGCATGCTTTGATACATGTGGCTATTGTGTTTTATTTTTAATTTTAATAATGCTACAATTTAATTTTTCTCGAACAAATTTAACATGGATAAAAGTGGGATTATGGAAATGTGGGAATTTGTTTGAATTCGAAATGCAAAAGTTGAAAAAACATGTATGTGAAATGATTATTGGTCCTAAGAAAATTATGCTTTCACTATGTTGCTAGCTGGATCGATGGCAAATTCCTTCAAAATATACAAGCCAAAACAGAAATTTGAGACAGCAAAATCTCAAACTTCTCCTAGGAATGGAAAAAGATTTTTGTGAACATTTTCTTGCTAACGATGAGAGAATTGAAGTGATTTTCCTATTAAAGGAAAGGAGTATTTATAGAAGAAGAAAAGGTATAAAGGGAATGATCTATTTATTCAAGTGGCACAAACAAATGGGTATAATTAACATTAATAGGCATAATCGATTTCGAGTCATAACCATTCAAAATTTTGTCTGTTTGATTCCTGTAATCGACACAATTTTTTTTCTTGATCACAACTTTTCAAAAGTTATGTCTGTTTGATTCAAATAATAACCATCTTCTGAAAAATAAAATTATCATTATTATTTTGCGATCACAACTATTCAAAAGTTGTGTTTGGTTGATTCAAATAGTGTCCAAGTGCCCTAAGTGCCCAAGTGCCATCTTTTGGCCCAAATGAAATTCAAACTTCCCCCAACTCATCCTTTCAATCAAATTCAATTGGTTTATTGCCTGATGAGTTATAAATTCATCAAGATATCTTTTCTTTTCCCACAAAAGTCTATTCCTTATATATGCATAAATATATATATGTATATATATATATATATATACATATATATATATATATACATACATATATATATATATATATATTACATACTACAACTAACAATTTCCCACTTAGTTTGTAATATACATTAGCAATATAATTTTTAGTATTATATTTGCAATATGTGTCTCTCGACTTAAACTTAAATATAGTATAAATATTTTTCAAAATTTTGTCGAAATTAATGGTGACTTAAGTATTAAATCTCAATTTCTTATGACAAAATCGGAAAAACAATACTCATAATTCTGATCAAATCTCTAGCACATTCACCGTGAGTTTTAGTACCATAATATGGCATTGTGCTACCTCCTGAATTCATAAAAACTTATAAAGTTTATTTCCAAACTTTATTCGCAATGGCACAACTTCTCGTATTTATATATGTGAAGTTGAAAAATCTCAAATTTGATTTTTTTTTCTTGTTCTTGAACCAAACAAAGCTTTATTAAAAATAATTAATATTCACCTTGACTTTCTTAAGCATTAAAAGATTCCAATGCTTGCTACCTATCACTAAAGTAAGTTGTTGTTACCTTTTAAACCTTTAGAGTTGCTAAGCAATAAGAAAGGTAAGGTGCCCATTATTGATGATAAATTATAATTGCTTTAGATCGATTTAACTTATAGTACTTTTAGTTCTTATCTCTTGAGAGTCATTTAGTTAATGGGTTAGCAAGATTGCTATTTGATTTTATATAGACAACTATAATGATTCCATTAGAAATCAATTATCTAATGTATTCATGTCTTAAACCAATATAACTAGATTTACCATTATAAATTTTGTTAAATGTTCAAGACATAGTTGTTTCCCTGTCACAATGTAAAGAGACAGTTGGCATTGATTGTCACCACAACTCTATGTCTAACAACAAGTTTCTTAGAATTCCACCTCTTTACTTGCTGCTGTCAATGCAACAAATTCTAACTTCATGGTTAGATGAGTAATAAACATCTGTATCTTGGAGGCCCAAGAAATTGCTCCTCCATCTAGTTTAAACATGCAACTAGACATCGATTTGTTGTCTTTGATACTAGTTATCCAACTAACATCAATGAAACCATCTAGTACCAAAGGAAACTTGTTATAAAACAAGTCCAATGACCTTGTCGTTTTAAGATAGCCAAGAACTCTTTTAATGGCTTTCTGGTGATTAGTACTAGAATTATGTGTAAATCTTGAAAGTTTACAAACCGCAAAAGTGATGTTAGGTCTTATGCAATGCATTACATACATTAAGCTACCAATAGCACTAGTGTAGTCTAATTGACTAATAGACCTTTCTGAATTTTCTATCAATTTTTCTTTAATGCCCAAATAGTTAAACTTGGAAAGTATTTTATCTACATAATGAGATTGATATAAAACATAACCCCCACTATATTTCTTAAATTTAATTCCCAAAATAGTATCGACTTTTGTCAAATCTTTCATTTTAAATCGAACAGTCAAATACTTTTAATATCATTTACACCTTGCATGTCAATTCCAATGATCAGTAAATTATCCACATAAAGATATATGATCACTCCATGGTCTTTAGTGAACTTGGAATAAATGCACTTATCCACTCCATTATTTTTAAATCCATTTGATAATATCACACTATTAAATTTTTCATGCCACTACTTTGGAGTCTATTTAAACCATACGAGAATTTTATTAATTTGCATACTTTCTTCTCATTTCCAGGAAGTTCATAACCTTCTGGCTACTTCATTTATATTTCTATATCAAGATTACTATTTAACAATGTTGTTTTAACATCCATGTCATGGATATGTAAATTATAGATTGACGTTAAAGCAAACAACACTTTTATAGAAGTAATTTTGGCAACAGAAGCATATGTATCAAAGTAATCTATACATTCCTTTTTGTCTAAAACCTTTGGCAACCAGTTTTGCTTTGAAGGTTTGGAGAATAAATGCACTTGTTCACTCCATTATATTTAAATCCATTTGATAATATCACACTATCAAATTTTTTATGCCACTATTGTGGAGTCTACTTTAAACCATACAAGAATTTTATTAATTTGCATACTTTCTTCTCATTACTAGGAAGTACAAAACCTCTTGGCTACTTTATATATATTTCTATATCAAGATCATCATTTAATAATGCTATTTTAATATCCATTTGATGGACGTATAAATTATTAATTGATGTTAAAGTGAACAATACTCTTATAGAAGTAATCCTGATAGTAGGAGCATATGTATCAAAGTAATCTATACCTTCCTTTTGTATAAAACCTTTGGCAACCAGTCTTGTCTTGAAGGTTTATAAAGTATTATCAGAATAATTTTTTTTTTTGAATATTTATTTACATCTAATTGGTTTAGAACCAGGAGGTAAATCTAATAACACTGATGTACTATTTGTTAAAAAAGAATCAATTTTACCATTTATTGCTTCTTCTAGAAGATAGAATCTCTAGAAGCTAATGCTTAAGTATATGTTTTGGGATCATCTTCCAAATGCAATACAAAAAGTATTTTATTCAATATTTAAGTTTTACTTCCTTCAATCAAGAAAGTTAGCACTTGTGAAGAAATAAAATCAGAACCAAAATTTCTTTCTTTTTATACCCTTTTGCTTCTTCTAGGTTCAGTAGAAGAATCAATTAATTTCCTTTTATTGGAAGGAGTCAGGTATATAACAGTATCTTGTGTCAATGTGGGATAAGCAAGTTCTTTATTTGATTTTGATTCATAATTGGATTATTAAGAAAAAATAGTTTCTAAGAAATCAACGTCTCTTGACTCTATAATCATATTTGAGTCCAAATCCAACAATATATATATATTTTTGAATTTTCAGCATATCCCATAAAGATACTCTTGCGAGCCCTGGGTCCAAATTTTGTTCTTTTAGGATCCAAAACTCTATAATAAACGATGCAGCCCCATACCCTCAAATAACCTAAAGTTGGTTTCATTCCTTTTAAAATCTTGTATGAAGAAATTTTTGTTTTCTTTGAAGGCATTCTGTTATGTATATAACAAACCGTTAATAAAGGTTCTCCTCATAAATTTGTTGGCAATTTGGCATGCATTAACATGAAATTAATCATATCAATTAATGTTTTACTTTTTCTTTCTATCATATAGTTTTGTTGTAAGGTATATAGTGCACTTGTTTGACAAATCAAACCATTTGTTTTTCACAAAATATAGAAAATTCAGTTGGAAAATATTTATCACCACGATCACTTTGTAGAATTTAATTTTCATTCCCAATTGGTTTTCTACCAAAACTTTATAACTCTTAAATGTTTCAAATGCTTGATCCTTTGTTTTCATCAAATAAACATGAGTAAATCAGGAATAGTCATCTATGAAAGTTATAAAATATTTGTTTTCACCTCTAGTTAAATGATCATTTTATTCACATATATCAGAATGTATAAGTTTAAATAATTTTGAAGTTATCTCATTCTTTCGAAATGGTTTCTTGGTCATCTTTGTTTATATGCATACTTCACATTTTTTAGATTCTTTAGTTGTAGAAGAGATCAAACCATGTTAATAAATTTAATTGTATTAAAATTAACACATGATAAATATTTGTCATAAATCAAAAGAAATTCAACAATATAAGTAGAAATTTGAACTTTATTAATACTTAATTAGAACATATTATCATAGGAATATCCTTGTCCAATAAATACATTATTTTTAAATACAATAAGTTTTTCTAACTCTATGACAACCTTCAGACCCTTCTTCACAATAGAATTGTAGAAATTAGATTTTTTTCTTCCTTTCGGAGCAAGGAAAATATATGTCAGGATCAACTTCTTTCCAGAGGTAAATTGTAGTTCAACGATCCATTTTCTAAGAACTTTGGCTGTGTCATGATTTCTCATAAACAAATTTTCATCCTTTGTTGTAACTATATAATCTTTGAAAAGATTTTTGTTGTTGTAAACAAGCATAGTAGCACTAGAGTCATACCACCAATCAGAAGATTTTCCTATTATTGCCATATTACATTCTATAATCATGCTGATATTAAGACTAGTAATCGTGCCAACAATTTCTACAGGGTTGGATTGACTTTCAACCAGATTGGCCTTCTTTTTCCTAGCATTTTACTCCATTTTTAATTTCTTACAAAATCTATACTCTTTCTTAAAATGGTCTTTCTTTCTATAGAAAAAACATGACTCATTCTTCTTGTTGTTTGCAAAACCATCATTAGAGATGTTTTCATATTTTCTCTTCTTTCTTGTGTTTCCTCCTTTCTTAGTACTATACTTAACCTGATTTATCATATTCTGAACTCTAAAGCATATTTATTTTTATGATTATGAGTTTTCTCTTCAATTTGAATATGTTTTAGAAGTTGGTCTATGGTAAAATATTCAGAAGTGTGCAATAGTTTCTTTCGATAATCATTTCAAGTGGTTGGTAATTTTGTAATCATCACAGCCACTTGAAGTTGTTCAAACATTTCTGCTTTTAAATCATTAAGTCTAGACAATAGGTCAAGTAATTCATGCACTTGATCTATGATAGATTTATTATCAACCATTTAAGACTCAAAAAATTTCATATTAAGAAATATGTCTGTACCTTACCTCATAGATGTGTACTTGTTCTCTAATGCTTTTTAGATTTCTTGTGGAAACTTAAGTAGATAAAACATATTGTATAGTTGATCAGATAAAGAATTAAGAATGAATGTGGTGAACATCATCATCCTGGTGCTTTCGATGAAGGGCTTTAACTTTATCAGTGTCCTTATCACTTGGTTCTGGAATATCTGGTAAGTGCGAATTTAATACATAAACAACATTCAACTTGATAAGAAAGAAGCTTATTTTATCCAAAGTTTATTCCATCAAAATGGTCTAGTTTCAATATTTCCAGGTCAAATAGCCTGTTGAGAACAAAATCTAAACCATCATTTGTTATTTTGTTAAAAGTGGTTTCAAGAACAATAACCTTCATTGAGGAATAATTTCCTTAAGATTCTTAGGAATATGTATGAATTCGAAATGCAAAAGTTGAGAAGACTTGTACATGAAATGATCATTGTCTTTAAGAAAATTATACCTCCACTATATTGTTGATTAGGTTAATAACAAATTCCTTCAAGATATACAAACCAAAACAGAATTTTAAGAAAACAAAATTTCAAAATTCTCTCAAAAATGGAAAGAGAATTTTGTGAAAATTTTCTTACTAATGATGAGAAAACTAAAGTGATTTTCCTGTTGAAGGGAAAGAGTATTCATAGACAAGAAAAGATACAAAGGGAAAGATCCATTCATTCAAGTGATACAAACAAATGGGGACAATTAGCATTAATAGGCATAATCATTTTTTAATCATAACCATTCAAAATTGTGTCTATTTGATTCCTAAAATAGACACAATTTTTTTTCTCGATCACAACTTTTCAAAAGTTGTGTCTGTTTGATTCAAATAATGTCCAAGTGCCCTAAGTACCCATGTGCTATCTTTTGGCTCTTAAATATACAATAGAAATTCAAACTCCCCCCAATTCATCTTTCCAACCAAATTCAATCCATTTAATGCTTGATGAGTTGTAAACGCATCAAGATATCTTTTCCTTTCCCACAAAAGCCTATTCCTTATATACATATATTACAAACTACAATTAACAATAAAATAAATACTTTGAAAAGTACATTTTAGGAGTGTTATTTTTTATATTATAGGAGCACAATCCAAAGTTCAATATCGTTGTCTGGATTGTTTGAATGTATTTTATTAGATGTCAAGATAAAGTTGAAAATGATTTGCTTTTGAAAGGAATGTCATAGAGCTACACCAAGTGGATTTATCATAATGAGAAATTTGATTCTATGATTCTAAGTTGTGAGAATCATAGTACTAATAATTATGTTTATTGTAATGGCAGGCTAATGAATGATGGGATGTATAATATATTACAAGATGTATTTTCCTTGAGTGGATGAAAATGAAAATTTGGGAATAGTGTTAATTTTAGTTCTAATCCAAGTGAGGAAGAAACTAAAAATTTAGCAAATTAATGATCATACACAATGTTGATTATTACCGGAATATATGAGTATGTCTACTGTTATGTGGCTCCATCCCACATTGCTTTGGAAGAAGGCACTCTCCCCTCACTGTCCCACAGTGGTTTAGAAGAAAGATCTCTCTCTCCTTGCTCATGTATAAATGCTCTATCCCACATTGGTTGTAAGAGAAGCCATCCACCCCAAGTTCAAGCATAAATAGATGTATTTGGATTTTGTTAAGGTATCATCAGCTCAAGTGAGTTAGTGAAAATGTGTTGTGATCTTTTAAGGTCTTATTTTTACTATCTCTTTTATATAATGGTCATTAGGGCCTAGAAATAGTTTCCTAAGGCATTTGTAGTGTTCTTCTTTGATAATGAAATTTTGCTCATCTCTCACCAGTGGACGTAGGTCTGTTTGACCGAACAACATAAATTTTATCTCTTTCTTTATTTTATATTCTGTCATTTTATTTTCTCTATTCATTTAAATTCTATCTTTTGTTATTTGTTTATTGGGTTATCAAAGAGTCATCTGGTTAATTTTCTATTCATCTTGAGCCGGTCCTAATAAACTGGTGTCAGAGTTTTGAGCTATTTTGAGAAAGTTTTTGAGCAATTATTTTTTGATAATATAACAATAACCAAATTTGTGGTTGAGAAATTCGACAGCAATGTCAACTTCGATATGTGGTAACTTAAAATAGAGGTCATTTTGATTTATGACGGAGTTGATTTAGCAATACGAGTAGAGGCTAAACCAACCAATGTGACAGATTCAAAATTTGCTATAATAGATTAAAGGGCAAGAATTGAAATTATTTTGAACATTTCTGATGAGATTTTGCTGGAGGTGGCTATGGAAACCATAGCTAAGGCCGTGTGTGTAACACCAGATGTAACACCGGACAAATTCGAATTATGATATTTAGTTTAAAGAGACTATTAGAAACTTGTTTTTTTATATTTATGAAAATGTGGAAGAATGATTATTGGGAACAAGAATGTGAATTCTTTTCATTTAGAATGGTCAGAAATTCTTTAAACACTTAGTCGATGGATTTTAAGATTTTTAAGTTACCGATCGTTAGAGTCTTGATCATCAGAGCCATCGGTTACTTGGGTGTTCGGCAATCGGTACTTGGTGGATTTTAACCATTTGGTACTCTATAGAATTTCAGTGTTCGGTTGAACAGTTTTTTAGATTTTGATTTTCTCATCAGTAATTGAAAATGACTTTCTATTGTTTTATAAGTAAAACCCCATCAGTATCTTTACCTCACTGATATGTTTAAATATTAATTTCTCATGAGTCCGTTAACCGAATAACATTTCCAATCTCTAATCGGCATCTTCCAATTTTCTTTAGCACTATTGGGAAATTTTTATTCGGCACCTAAAATTGGAAATTTTAAATAATTCTTATCGGTGCCTTCCAATTTTGCTCTTGCACCCGTTTGGCATAATTTTCTTCTTTGACCGGACAGTCCGTTTCATTTCCTTTCAGGTATTTGCCAATCCATTCGGTCATAAATTTTCTTAAATATTCCTTTGTTCGGTATTAACCGAACAGTATCCATTACATTTCTTTTTGAATATTTGTAAATCCATTTGGTCATAAATTTTCTCAATATTCCTGGTATTGGACACTTTCATAGACCCATCGATAACCGTTGGTTATTTTCTTAATTAAGAACCTCTATCGGTATTTTACTCTATTCCTTCTGACAGAATATCCATTCAGCTCATGATGTTTACTTTACTAATTTTCAAAATTCTTATTCGGTACACTAGATTTCCATTTAAACTGATCGATTATTTTGCCACTGATCGATAATGTTTTTGACTGTTCGGTACTATTATCCATCGGTAATAATTGTGACTGTTCAGTATAATGCAATTCTATTTCTTTTACTGTTCGGTGCACATCTCATATTTATTTACCTATTCGGTGCCCTCTTTAATTATCACATACCCATTCGGTCACGAACTCTCTTCAATATTCCTCTCTTCAGTATTGACTGAATGGTATCCATTACATTTTCATTCAGTATTTACAAATCCATACCGAACAGTGCACTCCATGGAAATTTGACAATTTTCTCAAATGACCGAACAACACCCACCGAACAGAATATTGTTTTCTTACCTCTTCGGTGACACCCAATTTCCAAAAAGAGACATATTGGGGGTTTGGGTAAGTTAGAAGAGAAAGAGGTAACTAAGTAAATTCAAGAAATGAGTTTATAAGTAAAGAGAAGAGGTGGGACATTAGAACCCACGAAGGCCAAACTCCATTTTTCTTCTTCTTCCTTTTCTCTCTCGGTTCACACCTTCTCTCTCTCTTTCTTCCTGTTTCTTTCAAAGATCAATTAAAATACCTTTAGATCCAAACTCTAAAAGTTCCAAAACTCATGACCCAACCACTAGCAAGTTAAAGCTAGTGAGAGAGTTGAGGTTTCTAGTGAGAGAAAATATAGGATTTGATCGTGATTTGGCTTGAGACAATTCGGAGACTGAAATTTAGGTAATATTTTTAATTTTAGTCTAGGTTTATTTTTCCTCTTTCATGAGTTTGGAGTTATGTTGAAATTTGATGAAAAAGAATTGGTGGGTTTTGAGTCACCGTAAATGAGAGAAAGATTGGGTATTCAATGTTAGGGTTTTGGGTTTTCTTGAAAGAATTGATGTTGATGATGATAGATACTTGGTTATGTCCTTAGGAGTTGGCAAAAACTAAACGAAGCAGGAAGTTCACTGCAGAGACATCCGGGAGTGACTATCCTCCCGTATATAGTGAGTGAGACTTTGATGCTATGTTTTCGATTGAACCAAACTCCTGTTTTACAACTTTCCAAATGACATGTTTCGTAGCATGTGTGAGAACAGATGATTTGAGCTATGTTTTATAAATATTCTTTGTGATTCATTGGAGTATCCCAAATGATTGGTTTAAATTGTATGCATCCACGGTTTGAAATGAAAAGATGTTGTGCCACTCTTTGAAATCTTAATATGATTTATATGCTACCATTGCATTGGCACACTGATTTGAAATGTTTTGAGAAAATACATTGGCACATGGTTTTGATATAATTTGTGATATATGTGGGCTGGATGCCTACCTATGATATGATGATATGATGATGTATCATTGATGGATTTTTGTAGCTACGAAGGGTGCTTGTTGAGATACCTATTACGTCTAGATACGTTTCTGCAGGAGGTATCCCCAAACGTCATATGTATAGTTGCTGCCAGATGAACCAAATCAGGGAGGACATATGTGACGCCACTGTCTAGCTCCAGGCGGGATTCTATATATGGTTGATTATTCATATGTGCATAGACACGGGCTAGTCAAGTTGAACTAAAAGGGGAGGACATACGTGAGCCACTGTCTAGCACTTGGTGAGACCTGTGGCCAATGTTCGGGTAGAGAACTAAATTTTATATACTTGTATATGAAAAACCCCCAACGCGCCCGTCATTGGTCAATGTAGACCTTGCCAGGGTTATTTTCTTGGTAAGCTTTAAATGATTTCGAAAATGTAAATGGATGCATACTTTGATACTATGATGTGTAATATGTGATCACTTGATTTCTGGAAATGACATGTTTGGTTTTGATATCATTATGGTTTTGAAATGCATTTTGGCACTCCATACACACACTTATTATCAAGAATATATTATCGATCCCCTCACTCACTGAGTATTTTTCCATAATACTCACCCTTCACTTTCCTTGATTTCAGAGATAGATTGATAGGAAGACGTGTCGAAAGAGTTCGACATACTTGATTGTATTAGAGACCTTGGACTTTGGGTATGGTATCGACCATTCTTCCGCAGTGATGTATTTGATGATATTGGATGATATATATATGTACATTTGAGGTCTATAGAATGACCATTGTAAATATCTATTGGGATGACTGTAATTATGTTGTGTAATGAAATTGAAACTCTTAGATATGTTGTATACTTATGCATTGAGGCAAATGTCTTGCATTTTATATTCTTTACTTGGGAAAATGATATTTTGAGGAAACAAGTATCGGTGTCAGTCTTCGTTGCCTCGGTATGCGTGTCAAGTGGTGGCAGCATACGGGGTGACGGGTGGCTGCAACCTCGGATCGAGGATCGGGGCGTGACAGTTGGGTTGGTATCAGAACTCTAGGTTGAGAGCTATGTTTTATAAAAGTGTTTTGAAAATATTTCCAAATACATTTTAAAAGTTCTCAATGTATATGAGAGTTTCTTTACAGTCATGAGGTCCCAGTAAATGGTTTTAGGCATATGAGTTCTTTCATTTTAGGGGGTTAGATACGGTTCGTATCTAACCTACCTTATCATTTCCATCGGTTCTTAAACCGATTATTTCATTCATTTTAGGGGGTTAGTTACTTCGTAACTAATGCTAATTCTTGAATCCCACATAATAAAAATCATTCTTATGCAGAATTATGACGACTAGGTGGGGCACTAGGTTTGTACCCCTAAGCCACTCCCTGAGCCACGTCTTGAGATGCCTAGAGTACCTAAGGATGTTTCCTCATTACGTGCGCCTCTTCCAGTGCCTTTTCAGTTGGCTACTACAGCTGCGGTTCCACCACCATCACTAGAGGCATTTAGGCAGGTGTATGAGTGGTACACCACACATAGGGTTCAGATACCACCCCCACCACCACCGATGGCAGGCCGACTCCTACGGCAGCACCTATTCCTATGACAGCACCTTCTCCTGCAACACTGGATCCTCCACCGATGGCCGGTCCTTCTTTAGTTTCTGGTCCGAGTGACACTACGTCATCCACACTTAGACGCATGCTTAAGCTGACTCAGCTAGTCAAGGAAGCTCAATAGTTGGGATGCACAGACTTTGCGGGACTCGGTGAGGCCACTGCGGCTAAACATTGGGTCAACTGGACCCATTGGATTTTGATAGATTTGGGGTTGAGTGAGGAGTACAGGCTGCAGGTAGCAGAGAGGTTGTTAAATGGGGATGCCCTCACTTGGTGGGAGGCTATCTGTGATGACGCTACCAAGCCTTTGCGATGGGAGGACTTCTTGAGAAAGTTTGACCGCAGCTACTTCTCAGAGTTTCAGTAGGATTGCAAGAGGGTAGAGTTCCTTTACTTGCGAGAGGGGACTAGGTCAGCTGCGGAGTATGAGACAAAACTAAGGAGATTAGCAGCTTTTGTCCCCGATATAGCTATACCGAAGCAATTGAGGTTCAAGTTTGAGGACGACCTTAACTTGAATATAAGAAGTTATATGATGGTCACATCCAGTTTCTCCCTCGTAGAGATACTCGATTCAGCCCACTGTATTATGGAGATTGTCCATGCCGAGAATAGGCAGAGGGAAAGTAAAGATCAGAGGAAGAAGGCTGGGACCCAGATGAGTCGGAGCTCAAAGAGGGGTAGGACTTCCGGTTTTCATGGAGGCCCCTCTCACTTCAGACCAGCACACTTTGGATAGGGACCACGTTCCCAGGGGTTTGGAACGCCAGCCCCTAGTGCCACGAGTCAGACCACAGCTCAGCGGCACCCTCCTTGCCGCAGATGTAGCAGGCACCATCCTCTGGGAGCTTGCAGGGCACCTATCATGTGCTTCCAGTATGGGAAGCCAGGACATATCAAGAGTTCGTGCCCTGATTTAAGACTTGGAGGTCAGGTGACATCGAGTTATTCGAGTGGTCCGCAGGTAGGACAGCAGGGAGTACTTGCACATTCGAGTCACACTGCTCCATGGACGACAGTCGGGAGCAACACTGTACCCGGTCCCTCACGATAGCAACCAAGGGCATTGGCTCGCGTATATGCTATGACGCAGGAGGACACTCAGGCAAACCCAGATGTGATCATGGGTAATCCTCCCACAGTTCCCCCTGTTTAGGAGCTTTTAGTACTCTTCTTTTTGGAAATCATGTATACCATGATGATTATGTACAGTCATGACTAGTTAAAACCCTAGAGGCTTAACTATTTTGATATGCATATATATACATATATCTTTAGTGCACCCTAAATTGATCCCTCTTCCAATCTCTCGCATCTAGGTACCATGAAAATATTCAGAGTCGACGCCCGTGTTCTTATAGACACTGAATCGAATTATTCTTATGTGAGGGTTTCTTTCGCTCAACAGTCGGGTAGGCCGTTATCACCACTAGAAGAGGAGCTTATGGTTATCACTCCTCTTGTTGAGCAGTTGATCAGGGATTCCGTATATAGAGGGAGCGATGTCATGATTGGGGAGAAAGTATTAGAAGCTGACTTGATTCCACTCGACATGACAAACTTCGATGCCATCCTAGGGATGGATTAGCTGAGTACTCATAGGGCTTTCGTGGACTGTTTCACCAAGGAAGTAGAGTTCCGAAGATCTAAAGGGCCACCACTGATGTTTGTGGGTAAGAGACGGATATTACCCTGTTATGTAATATCAGTGATGGAGGCCAGACGAATGATACGCCGAGGCTGCACGGCATATCTGGCCCACGTGATAGATACCACCATAGAGGGTCCGAGGCTTGATGAGGTCCCAGTGGTATAGGACTTTCCTGATGTATTCCCCGATGAGCTACCCAGATTACCACCAGTTGATTTTGAGATCGATTTGACTCCGAGGACTACTCCTATCTCTATTCCGCCACATAGAATGGCACTAGCTAAGCTGAGAGAGCTCAAGGTTCAGCTGCAGGAAGTGTTGGACAAAGGATTTATCCATCAGAACACTTCACCTTGGGGTGCTCCGGTGTTATTTGTGAAGAAGAAGGATAGTACTCTCAAACTTTGTGTGGATTATCAGCAATTGAACAAAGTCACTATCAAGAACCAATATCCATTACCCCACATTGATGATCTGTTTGATCAGCTTCAGGGTGCTAGGGTTTTCTCAAAGATAGATCTTCGATTGGGTTATCACCAGTTACGGATTAGGGCCGAGGATGTGCCCAAGACTGTATTTCGCACCCGATATGGATATTTTGAGTTCTTGGTCATGTCGTTTGGGCTAACCAATGCACCAACCGCAATCATGGATCTGATGAATCGAGTCTTCCATGATTACTTAGATCGATTCATCATTGTGTTTATTGATGACATCTTGATCTACTCGCGAAGTGATGAGGAGCATGCTCAGCACCTTCGGACTATTTTATAGATCCTTCACGAGAGACAGGTATATGCCAAATTCACCAAGTATGAGTTTTGGTTGCGGTAGATTGGTTTTCTGGGGCACATAGTCTCTACGGAAGGTATTTTTGTTAATCTGCAGAAAGTCAAAGCTATATTGAGATGGGAGCAGCCGTAAACCGTGACTGAGATCCGGAGTTTCCTTGGTCTTGCAAGTTATTATCGGTGGTTTGTAGAGGGATTCTCTTGAATCGCTGCTCCCCTATCTAAGTTGACGCGGAAGGATGTCAAATTCCATTGGGATGATCGTTATGAGGTGAGCTTTTAGGAGTTCAAACAACGATTGACATCCGCACCGATATTGGCTCTTCCCACTAGTAGTCGGAAGTATGTGGTATACAGTGATGCCAACTGGTAGGGATTGGGTTTTGTACTGATGCAGAATGGTCGGGTTATTGCATATGCTTCTCGACAGTTGAAAACGCATGAGTTGAACTACCTGACACACGATCTCGAGTTGGCCGCCATAATTTTTGCCTTGAAGATATGGCAACATTATTTATATGGAGTGACTTGCAGGGTATTCACAGACCATAAAAGTTTAAAGTTCTTATTCACCCAACGGGAATTGAACCTCAGACAGATGAGATGGTTTAAGTTATTGAAAGATTACGATCTTATCATTGATTATCATCCGGGAAAGGCAAATGTTGTGGCAGATGCCTTGAGCCAGAAGACATCATCTTCTCCTTAGACGACAGAGAGTACTTATGTCTCTTGTTTGGTGGGACTCCGTACATTAGGAGTCAGCTTGACTAGTGATAATCGAGGAGCACTATTAGCCCGATTTGAAGTGAGGCCGACTTTGGTCGACCGCATTAGGGAGCTCCAGGGATCAGATGAGGAACTCCAAGGTATTCTTGATAGGATCTGCAGAGGTGATGGCGGAGATTTTTGGGTCCGTGATGACGGACTAGAAGTATATCAAGAGCGAATTTGCATTCCTGCAGACAGCGATCTCCGGAGAGCTATTCTTGAGGAGGCTCATTCCTTCGCTTATGCTACGCATCCGGGCGGTACGAAGATATACCGGAATATCAGAGGTAGTTATTAGTGGTCCGGTAAAAAGAGGGAGATCGCAGAGTTTGTTGCTCGATGTCTAGTTTGTCAGCAAGTGAAGGCCGAGCATCAACGACCCGCCAATACTTTACAGCCTCTTCCCATTCTCGAGTGGAAGTGGGAACACATCATGATGGATTTCGTGGACTTTGACACAACATGATGCTATATGGGTGGTCATCGATAGACTCACTAAGTCTGCACACTTCATCCCTATTCGTGGTGATTATTCTTTAGAGGTGTTGGCACGCCTCTACATCGACACCATTGTTAGACTTCACGGGGTGCTTGTGTCGATTGTGTCAAACAGAGACCCTAGATTTACGTCTAGATTTTAGCCCAGATTATAGGAGGCATTGGGCATTAGACTGAATTTCAGTACAGCATACCATCCCCAGACCGATGGTCAGTTAGAGAGGACTATCCAGACTCTAGAGGACATGCTGAGAGCATGTGTTATGGATTTTCGGGGTAGTTGGGATCGACATCTCCTATTGGTAGAGTTTGTATATAATAACAGCTATCAGGCCAGTATTGGAACGCCTTCTTATGAGGCATTGTATGGGAGGAAATGCCGTACTCCGTTATGTTGGGATGAGGTAGGAGAGAGACGACTCAGTAGTGTTAAGATTGTTGAGGAGATTAAAGGAAAATAAAGATCATCCGTGAGCGGATGAAGACCGCCCAGGACTGACAGAAGGCTTATGCCGATAGGAGGTGGCGACCACTTGAATTCGAGGAGGGAGACATGGTTTTTCATCGGATATCACCCTGGAAAGGGGTGATTCGATTCAGACAACGGGTAAACTAAGCCCCAGGTACATTGGGCCTTTCCGTATCCTTGAAAGGGTCAGAAATGTGGCATACAGGTTAGAGTTGCCAGATGAGCTTTCACGCATTCACGATGTCTTCTACATCTAGGAACTTAGAAAGTACCTGCCTGATCCATCACATATCTTAGAGCCTCAGCTAGTTGAGTTGCGTGCGGACTTGAGTCTACCAGTTCAGTCCGTGGCTAACCTTGATTGACAGATTAAGAAACTACGGAGCAAGGAAGTTCCTTTAGTCCGAGTCTTATGGCAGAGTGATTAGGTCAAGGAGGAGACCTAGGAGCCCGAGAAGGCCATGAGGAGACAGTATCCTCAGTTTTTCTCTGTATAGTCTTCCTTTAGTTTCAAGGACGAAACTTATTTTTAGGGCGTTAGAAAATGTAACACCGGATGTAACACCAGACAAATTCGAATTATGATATTTAGTTTAAAGTGACTATTAGAATTTTTTTTATATTTATGAAAATGTGGAAGAATGATTATTGGGAACAAGAATGTGAATTCTTCTCATTTAGGTAATATTTTTAATTTTTGTCTGGGTTTATTTTTCCTCTTTCATGACATTGGAGTTATGTTGAAATTTGATGAAAAAGAATTGGTTGGTTTTGAGTCAACGTAAATGAGAGAAAGATTGGGTATTCAATGTTAGGGTTTTGGGTTTTCTTGAAAGAATTGATGTTGATGATGATGGATACTTGGTTATATCCCTTAGGAGTTGGCGAAAACTAAACGAAGCAGGACATTCGCTGCAGAGACATCCGGAAGTGACTATCCTCCCGTATACAGTAAGTGAGACTATGATGCTATGCTTTCGATTGAACCAAACTCTTGTTTTACAACTTTCCAAATGACATGTTTCATGGCATGTGTGAGAACAGATGATTTGAGCTATGTTTTATAAATATTCTTTGTGATTCATTGGAGTGTCCCAAATGATTGATTTAAATATTATGCATCCACGGTTTGAAATGAAAAGATGTTGTGCTACTCTTTGAAATCTTGATATGATTTATATGCTACTGGTCGGGTTGTCGAAGCCCTCAAATTAATACTGATTTCCCCCAATGCAACAAACTGTAGCAGTAGTGGTTACCAGGTCGAATCCCAAGGGAACTAATTAACTTAATCTCCTAGTTGATGTTAAAAATAAAATTGGGGGGTTTTCAAATAAATTGCTAAAATAACAATTACCAAATAAAAGTTAATAACCTAAAAATAAGAAACAAATCAACAATGCAAATTCTAAAATTTAAGGAAAAGAATCAATTCACAAAACTCCGATCCAAGGGTTCATATATTCGATTGTATCATTGATCATTGGTTAAAATATTATTCTTGCGATTCAAGCGTTTAACCTTAGATCTATTAGGATAGCTGTAATAAATCTTGTGTTTTCCTAATTTAATCGACCAAACCCAGCATCTAATCGAAACTTATCATTAACCGACTAGGCACGATAGCGTTCCATATCAATATAATGATAGCATTACGTTATGTGAAAACAGTTAAACCAAAATATAAATAATTGGGATAGCCACAATTACTCAATTTTGTTCCATTGATTCCCTAGGTCAATTGAATACCGATAAAAGACCCATAAACAAAATAACCTAGTTACTACTTGTACCATTCGTTCATGACAATTACAGATCACTGAATTCCTGGATAGCAATGGAAAAACTAATATTGAATTAAATTATCAGATTAACCAATATTAGGTTTCCCTAAAATTAAATCAAGAATCAATGAATACTTGAATAAAAGCAAGAAATTAAATTTAGAACACAATGAAGAACAATCGATTAAAATTTCCCTTGAATCAGAAATAAAAATTAGCCACACATGGTGATAAGTATCATCACAAGATAATCAAAATAAGAAAAATAAAATATATTCCTAAAGAAAAAAAATCTAAATGGAGAGAGTGACCCTTGTAGCCGTCCCTTGCTTTTTCTCCTCAAGAATGCAGCAGCTTCCTGTGTGTGGAATGAATAATAAGGAGGCGTCCTGTGTGTGGAATGCATAGGAAGGGGGCAGCCTTGTGGAAAAAATAAGGAAGGGGGCAGCCTTGTGAAAAAAATAAAGAAGGGGGCAGCCGGCCCTTGTTTTTGGAATGAATATATATTGACTTGTTCCCCCTTTTTGCCCTACTTCTAATTTAACTAGGACTCTCCAAAATTTAGGAGATTACAAAAGTTCACTCCTACTAAAAAAAAACAGATTTTACTAAAAATAAAAATACTACTAAAATGTTGAATTAAAATTCAATCTTCTCTTCTTCAAAACTCAATAAAGTGTATTGACCCAATTAACTTCAAAATTGTTTCATTAAGCCCAATGTGCTCCAAATCTTCAAACCCAATCTCCTAAAATGAAAATTCAATAAAACCAATTATTAGAGCACTAGTCAATGCAAAATTAATACATAATAATAACAATAAAATCAATAATTTTGCACATTATCAGCTACCATTGTATTGGCACACTAATTTGAAATGTTTTGAGAAAATACATTGGCACACGGTTTTGATATGATTTGATAATATATGTGGGCTGGATGCCTACTTGTGATATGATGATATATCCTTGATAGATTTCCGTAACTACGAAGGATGTTTGTTGAGGCACCCATTGTGTCCGGATACGCTTCTGCAGGAGGTATCCTCAAACGTCATATGTATAGTTACAGCCGGATGAACCAAATCGGGAAGGACATGTGTGACACCACTGTCTAGTTCCGGGCGGGATTTTATATATGGTTGATTATTTATATGCGCATAAACATGGGCTAGTCAAGTTGAACCGAAAGCGGAGGACATGCGTGAGCCACTGTTTAGCACTTGGTGAGGACTGTGGCCAACGTTGGGATAGATGGCTAAATTTTATATACTTGCATATAAAAAACCCCCAACGTGCCCATCATTGGTCAAGGTAGACCTTTGCCGGAGTTATTTTCTTGGCAAGATCTAAATGATTTCGAAAATGTAAATGGATACATACTTTGATACTATGATGTGTGATATGTGATCACTTGATTTCTGGAAATGACATGTTTGGTCTTGATATCATTAGGGTTTTGAAATGTAATTTGACACTCCATATTCACACTTATTATCGAGAACATATTGTCGATCCCCTCACTCACTGAGTATTTCACCATAATACTCACCCCTCACTTTCCATGATTTCAGAAATAGATTGACAGGAAGACGTGTCGAAAGAGTTCGACATACTTGATTGTATTGAAGACCTTGGACTTTGGGTATGGTATCGACCATTTTTTCGCAGTGATGTATTTGATGATGTTGGATGATATATATATGTACATTTGAGATCTATAGAATGATCATTATGTACATCTATTGAGATGACTGTAATTATGTTATGTAATGAAATTGAGACTCTCAGATATGTTGTATACTTATGCATTGAGACAAATGTCTTGTGTTTTACATTCTTTACTTGGAAAAATGATATTTTGAGGAAACAGGAATTGGTGTAAGCCTTCATTGCCTCGATATGCGTGTCGAGTGGTGGCAGCATATGGGGTGACGGGCGGCTGTTCAAGACCTCGGATCGAGGATCGGGGCTTGACAATGTCTGTATATACTGCGTATGGTAGAAGGGACATCTATACTCTCTCATTTTGATAAATTTGATTCTGTTATTATGGATTTGAAAAATATAGATTCAAAAATTAATGATGAGGATCAGGTCCTTTTGTTATTATGTTCTCTTCCCCAATCCTTTAAGTTTTTTCGTGATATTATGATTTATGATAAAAAAAATAATTCCGTATCAGGAAATAAAATCTGTTTTAAAATTTAAGGAGCAGATTGATAGGAACATTATTGGGGAGATTAATAGTGGTCAAACTGATTACTTGGTTGTTCAGGGCAAAATTGATAAAAAAGAATTTGAGAATAGTAAATCTAAGTATAAATATTTTGTGTGTAATTATTGTCACAAATTGGGATACATTAAATCCAATTACTTTAAGTTAAAAAATAAGCAAAAGGAAAAATTTGATGGAAAAATCACTAAAACTACCAAGACTAGTGTTATGGCAGATGAGGATAATTGATATATTTTTTGTGTTGCTGATGATAGGAGAAGGTTAAAAAATGAATAGATTTTGGATTTGCATTGTTCTTACACATATGTCCCAACAGAGATTTGTTTTCTACCTATGAATCTGTTAATGGTGGAATTGTTTCTATGGGAAACGATATTATTTCTAATATTGTTTGTAAAGGTACAGTTCGAATTAAAATGCATGATGGTATTATGAGAATGCTCACTGATGTTAGACATGTTCTTGATTTGAAGAAAAATCTCATCTCTTTGGCACATTAGAGGCTTTTGGGTAAAGATACACAGCTGGAGGTGCAGTTATGAAGGTGTTTAATGGTGCTCTTGTTGTTATAAAAGTTTGTAGATTTGGTAAATTGTATTTTCTGTAGGGATCTACTATTATTGATTTAGTTGTAGCTCATCATCAATGTCTAATTCTGATATTTGTTTAGATTTGTGGAGATCATCTTGTATTCAGTTTAAGGAAGGTATTAGGTATTTATTTACCTTTATTGATGGCTATTTGAGAAGCATGTTTGATAGTTTTTTTTTATTCCTAAAGTTAAGTGATGTGTCATTTGTTTATTTGCTGCCTTATGTTGATAATATGCTTGTTATTGCCAAGAATTTATTAAAAATATTCACTTTGAAATTGTAGTTAAGTAGCGAATTTGTTATAAAAAATTTGGGAGCAGTTAAGAAAATTTTTTGTTTGGAAATTAAGAAAGATTGCAGAGTTGGAAAATTATTCTTGATCCAAAATAATTATTTTGAAAGTTTTGGTATAAAAAATGTTAAATTCGTGAATACTCCATTTGATTGCATTTTTCGGCTATTTACTACTCAGACATTATAGTCGGTTGAAGAAAAGGATTTTATGGCATAGATTTCATATTTTAGTGCAGTTAGCAGCATGGTGTGTGCAATCGTTTGTTTAAGTTCAGAAAACAATTTTGCTGATTTGTTTATGAAACCTTTTTCAGTCTACAAGTTCAAGTAGTGATTGGATTTATTTTGTTTGATATCCACTACTGTTGATTAACCCATTGGAGTTTTTGTAGAGAATGTTGAGCATATTTGTTATTTGATATTTGATATTTGTTAATGTTGGAATTCGTCAAGATAGAGATTTGTTATGTGGCTCCATCCCACATTGCTTTAGAAGAATGCACTCTCCCCTCATTGTCCCACATTGGTTTGGAAGAAAGATCTCTCTCTCCTTGCTCATGTATAAATGCTCTATCCCACATTGGTTGTAAGAGAAGCCATCCACCCCAAGTTCAAGCATAAATAGATGTATTTGGGTTTAGTTAAGGTATCAACAACTCGAGTTAGTAAAAATGTGTTGCGATTTTTTAAGATCTTGTTTTCGCTATCGCTTTTGTATGATGGTCATTAGGGTCTAGGAATACTTTCCTAAGGTCTTTGTAGTCTTCTTCTTTAATAGTGAAATTCTACTCCTCCATCGCCCGTGGATGTAGGTCTATTTGACCGAATCACGTAAATTTTGTTTCTTTCTTTATTTATATTCTGTCATTTTATTTTCCCTATTCATTTAAATTCTATCTTTTGTTATTTGTCTATTGGGTTGTCAAAAAACCCTCTAGCTAATTTCTTATTTGTCTTGGGTCAGTCCTAACATCTACATTATCTTTTGTTGCAAAACTACTACCCGTAAAGGTGTACACACAAATTGACTGAATATGATATTGGTATTGCTGAGGGAGGTTTTCCCAATTAGTACAATTCCTTCACTATATTATGCCAGTATAATAATACTGAGAGGTTTGGGGTTTCACTATGTACCAATTCATGCCTGTAGATATGATTGTTTGCCGTTTTGGGGGAGAATTCAAAGACAAAAATTTTGACCTGTGTGTGGCACGTCAAGGTGAAAGTTTAACTGTAAGAAAATTTCTCAAAAGTCTAGTGTTATTTTCCTTTGAATCCAAGACTTCAAAGATTGTTTGTCTAAGAAGACAACTCAGGATACGCTGTAGCATAAAGAAAGATCAATTGATTATGATACACTAAGACATCCAGATGGTGATTATTGGAATGCATTTGATGAGGAGTATATTGGTTTTCTCAAGACCCGCGTAACATTCGGCTTGAATTAATACCTACCCCATATTGTGTGATGATCCATGTGAAAATAAACATCATAAAGGTATAGCCACAAGGTGACGTTCACTGTATCATCATGATTTTGTGTCAAGATTGTCAGATTGTCACAGCATATCTTCAGTAATAGTGCAAATGCAATGGGCAATGTGATGACAAGAAACATCTCATGAAATATTATGCCTGACGATAATTTTATATTCTGTGACGTTAATGGTTGGGCAACTAATTGTCAAATTTGATGTAGTAATAAGATATGATAGTATCAATTGCACAATATCTTTTATACCTTTATTAATTGAGATTGATTGAGCATTATCATTAACCCAATTAATAGAAAAATCAAGAGATTTTGACACGATTGACTTTATAAATATACATTACAAAAAAGAACTTTTTTCAATGTATTTTTCCGATGTTTAATCTTTGCGTTCCCACTACTTTTCTTTCCTTGATGTTTATTAGAAGAAATGTCGAGAAAAAAACACACTGACAATGTTTTGTTGTCAATCCATTGGGAAAAGTCATTGGTGCACAAAATTGGATGGTGGCATGAATTTTTCCTAACATTTTGGTGCAAAATGTTAGGCAAAACTCATTATATTATCGGCATTTGTTCTCATAACATTAGGAAAGCTAAAAGCTTTGCTGACATTTATTTCTCCAAAACATTGGGAAAGGCTAGGGTGAGAGACATAATAGAGAGAGACATTTTAAAGAAAGAGGGAGGATACTGACGTTTTTACTTAAAAACATGAGGAAAGGGTAGAGAGAAAGGGATGCCGATGTTTTTGATTAAAAATATTGGGAAATGGTAGAGAGAGGGAGAGTAGTAAAAGATACATTTTAGAGGAAAAGTATATACCAATGTCTTCACTAAAAAATGTTGGTATCTTCACTTTTTGCTGATGTTTTTTGGGGCAAAGCATCGAGAATGTTCTTTTAGAGCCCATAGAACCCTCTATCTTTTCCTCATTCTCTCTTATCTCTCTCTCTCTCTCTTTCCTCTTTGTTCTCTTCTCCAACCGCTGCCGCTGCTCCTCCTATACAATCTTGCTATTGTTGTTGCCCTGCCATCAATGAAAGTTGCTAGAGTTTGATCCATGTCGGAGGTTGCTCTCTCTCCTCACCGTCTGCTTCATTCTTCTCTTTACTCTCTCTTCTCATGATCACGTCTGACTTCTATAGGTGAGTTACTAACTTTTGTGTAAATCTAAATGAATTTAGGGTTTAATTTGTGTCCTAGTAAACACATTTTGGTACGAAGTTATGATTATGGCAAAAATAGGGCAAGATTATGACAAATTTTGGAGAAAATTAGGGTGAAATTAGGAAAATATAGAATGAAATTAGGGCCAAAAAAACCAAATTAAGATTAACCTAGGGTAAAATAAATTTATTTTATAGTAAAATTAGGCAAAATGAGGACAGAATTAGGGTAAAATTAAGTTATATTACGGTAAAATTAGGTTACAAGAGGACAAAATCAATTTATATTAGGTCAATTATAATTTGTCCACTCGTGATTTCAAGTAAAATCACATACTATCCCTATATTTCAAAAATAGCCATACATCCCCTTGTGGTCTTAAAAAATGTGGAAAGTGGATGGAAATTGGCTGATGTAACAGAAATACATAAAATGGCCATTATACTCTCACTTAAAATGTTAGTCTTGTCAAAACCCTTAACAATTAACACCTGTTTTTCCTTGTAGATAGAGAGAGAGAGAGTGAAGACAAAGAGAAGTTAAATTCCACCGAATCTGTAGTGGGTGGGAAACAATCAAATATTCTCCAATGGAAATGTGAGACCGAAGACACTACCAGGTAAGATTTTTTTTTTTTTAATTTTTATAAAGCACATATAAGGTTTTGATGTTTTTTAAGTTTGAATTTTGAGTGATGGGAAGAGCAATTTGGGTATGTTATACTAAAATTTCAACAAAACATGCTGTATCTAGTTCAAATATTCATGCTAATGTATCCGATGGTGTGAGATTGTTGTTATCTATATGACTTTAAGACAATTTTTATTTGTTTATTTAACCATTGGGTATATAATGATGTGTGGAAAAAAGATATCATTATATAGTGTTATTTGTTTATCATATCCTAGAGATAATGTCTCAGAGTCAATTTGCATTATGTTAGGATTTACCATAGAAACCATTCACTTATTTAGATATTTGATAGAGATGTTTAAAACACGGAAGAGAGACTTGCATATAGTATTTACTGATTTAGAAAAAGTATACGATAGGGCTCCTAGAGACATATTATGCTGAGCATTAACAAAAAAGGAGATCTCCTTGATATACACTAATCTTATCAAATATATATATTAGAGAGTTGTTACCAACATAAGAACGTAGGAAAGTTTAAGTGATAGCTTCCTAATTAATATTGGGTTTTACTAAGATTTAACATTAAATCTCTTCTTTTTTGCAATAGTGATAGATGAAATAACGAAAAACATGTAAGATGAAATACCATAGTATATACTTTTTGTAGATGATATATTTACTGATCGATGAAAATACAGAAGGTATTAGTGCTAAATTGGAGTTATGGAGGGACACAATAAAATTTAGATTATTTGGATTAAATCGATCGAAACTGAGTACATGAAATGCACGTTTAGTGATAGTCATTAGAATAATGAAGAAACAATTAAGTTAAAAGGACATGACATACTAAAGAGTGAATGTTATAGATAACTTGGATCGATAATTCAAAGCGATGATAACATAGATGGGGATACGAATCATAAGAGTCAAGTGGGTTGGATGAAATAGAGAAGTGTATCTAGAGTCTTTTATGATTACATGATACCACTGTAGTTGAAAGGGAAGTTTTATAGAATAACAATAAGACCTACATTATTATATAGTATTAAGTGTTAGCCATTAAATAACAACAAGAGTACAAAATAGAGTAGCTAAAATGAAGATATTCAGATGAATATGTGGTAAAACTAAAAAAGATAGGATTAGAAATGAAGAGATACATACTAAGTTAGGAATGCATTCAATTGTGGATAAGATAAGAAAGTATCAAATAAATTGTTTGGACATGTGCAATGAAGAACAAAAAACATACCAATTAAGACAAGTGAGACATTAAATGTAGAAGTTTAGTAAGATGTCAAGGTAATTATTGAAAAGCTGGATGTAAATTATTCTTAAAAATATGAGTGTCAATGATTTAGTTGATGAGATAAGTTTAAATAGGAATGAGTGATATAGGACAATCTGAAACAATTGAATCATCGTTGTCATCATCATCATAGGTTTCTAAAGATAGTTTATTTTTATTTCTCTCTTTTATTATTTTTATTTTTTAATATTATCTTCTCTATTTTTTTTTCAAATTTTAATTTTATATATTTTTATATTTTTTACTATTTTTATATTTTTCTCACTCCCATATTGATCTTACAAATGGTTGATACCAAAATTTAGGATTAAAACTCAATTTGTTGTTGTTATCTTCTAGATTTGGTGTCTTGATTTAGAAAAAAAAAATGTTGTTACATTTGGTATAAAATGCTTTTAATTTGGGCAGAACCTAGCTGGAGTTTTGGTGGTTTTGTTAGATTTTGTCTATACTCTATTTGTTAAGTCTTGTCATTCTTGGCTTACATTCCAATTGTGTAGTATGTGAATTATTTGAATGCTATTGTATTAACCTTTGCAAGGTTTTTCTTTTTCTTTTTCCTTTTTTGTCTTTATATAAGTTATTTTCTAGAAAAATGGGTAAAAGATTGCTTCATGTAATAAAGTTTGAAATGGTAGATGTTAAGTTTCAATTTGGAAGGATATTCTTATGGGAATCTAACTTATTATACCCTATAAAGTACATAGGAGAGAAATGGGCAGTGTCTAATAGCTTTTTGAGAAAAAAGTTGTCCTGGAGGAAGCTATGTAACATGTGTAACTTTTCGGATGCAGAGAAGACAATTACAATTAAATTGTATTTTAAACTTCCAAGTTGTAGCATAGATGTTAGTGTCGTCGCAGTAAACAGTGAAGAAGACATCAAGGTAATACCAGATGCACATGAATATGAATTTAAAATAAACTTGTATGTTGAAAAGGGGGATTTGGGTAATCAAGTTGTATTTCATTCTGGTGGGTCACAAAGTTTGAATTTTAGGAATGACAACATGGAGTAGGGGATAAATATAGAAGAATTGAAAGGTAGTTAGGAGGATAATGGTTGTGGGCCTACAACAAGGGTACTACAAGTTGAACCATAAGTAGGTAGTCAAAGTGGATAGTTCAGCTAGTCGAGCTGATACGAAGGGGGAGAGCCTGTGAAGAACATTAGTAGAAAATTAAGAAGAAAAGATATAACCAAAAGAACAACCAGAGTAGCTGAAAGAAGTGCAAGGCTTGGAAGATGAAGATATATTTGGTGGTTTTTTTTTAAAAAAAAAAAAAAAAACTTTTCAGCAAACCCATGTTCATTAGGCAGCCCATGTTGATGAAGGAGTCCAATAACAACAAGAGATTGAGACTAATGGTTTATTTCCAGATGAAGAATGGAATGAGAAAGAACCAAATGATGAAGAATTACTACATATGGTCATACATGAGGATGAGGTGGTACATGGATCAACTTTAAAAAATTTTTATCTTGAAGTTGAGTTCAGAAACCAAAATTTGGACTCGTAGGGTAGAAATTTGCAAATAAAACATTTTTTTTAGGGAAGTTTTAGTTGAATAGCAAGTTCGAGAAGGGTACACATACAAGTACTTTAAATATGACACAAATAGAATTACCACAACATGTAAGAAGGGGTGCTCTTGGAGGTTGCAAGCAAGTCAAGTTCAGTAGGAGAAGACATTTCAAATCAAGACATTGCGAAGGTCTCATGAGTGCAAAAGAGATTATAAAAATAGATATGACAATTCAAGATATATCACCAAGAAGTTTTAACATAAAATCAGAGATGATCCAAACTATTATCTAAAAGGGTTGCAAAACACTTTAAGGTGAGAAATCATGATTGATATTAATTTGAGTTTGGCCTATAGAATGAGGAAACATGCAATGGAGGATATACATGGTGCTTATATTATTCAATATCACAGGATAAGAGCTTATGCCCAATAGATATTGAATGACATACTTGATAGTCATGTTATAATACAAGTGTACAAAAATAATGATAATGAATTACCCATGTTTCAAAAGAAGTTTTGGAGTTTGCATGCTATAAGGAGAGGATTTCTTGAAGGATGCATGCCGATTATTGGTTTGCATGGCTGTTTCTCGAAGAGCTCATTTTGTGGCCAACTACTTACAGCAATGAGAAAGGATAGTAGTGACAACATGTTTCCAATTGCCTTGGCAGTGGTAGAGGTTGAGAAATTTGATAGTTGATAGTGGTTCTTACTTGAGCTGAGGACTAAAATTGGTATTGGAAATGAATGTCCTTGTACACTCAAATCTGATAGGCAAAAAGGGTTGGTAAAAGCACTTGATGAAGTATAAGTTCAAGGGGAATGAAGGGTAGCAGGATCAGCAGGAAATATGAGGGACTTTCAAAGAGCTATGGCTGATTAGAAAGAGCTGAGCTATAGGCAGGGAGTGCAACTAATGCAACAAGTTAGTTAAAAAAAAAAATACGCCCCACTTGTGGTCAAGAGCACACTTTGGTAGATCATGTAAAAGTGATATCCTAATCAACAATTTAAATAAAAGTTTTAACAGTTACATACCTAAGGCAAGGTCAATGGCTATTGTGGAATTGTTTCAATGGATAAGGAAGAGGATTATGAAGAAAATACAAATTAAGTGAGGAGGCATAGAGAACTATTTGGGAAATATTTGTCCAAATATTTAGAAAAGGTTGGAAAAAAAAAGATGTTTAGTAGATTTTGTATTGCAACTTGGTCAGGTGATTATGAGCATGAGGTAGATTGTGAAACAAGGGCATTTAAAGTTTATCTTAAAGCTAGGACCAGCACTTGTGGCCTAGTTCAGTTGACTAGAATTCCATGCTTTCATTTAATAGTAGCCATTCATAGTACCAAGAAAGCTGTTGAGTCATTTGTTCATTTTTGTTATAGCAAAGAAATGTACTTAAGGGCCTATAGGTACGATCTTGGTGCCATGACCTCTATTTATTATTAGGATAAATTTGAAGGTTTAGAATAGGTCAATTCTCTTTTGATTAGAAAGAAAATTGGGAGGCTAAGAAGTTGAGGAAAAGAGATGTTGATAAGCCTATAGTCTGATCCCCATCCACTAGAAAGGGTCTAACAATTCATTGTAAGAGGTGTTTCGAACCAGGTTATAATTCCAAGATATGCAAAAATCTAATTCACCCTAACAACAAATTCAATTTGGTTATTTAGGCACTAATGGGGTCCACTCTGCAAGTTGGAAGTAATGTTAATGATGGCGATAGACTTGAATCCACGTCCTAGATCATTGTATCACAGGCCACTGTTAATGTTGGACAATCAACAAGATTGTGTAGGAGCACAAGTATTTAGAAAGCACGAACTATATCCTTCGTATTTATAAATCTTGTGGCTAAATAAACAAGAAAGTTCAGAAGGTCTGAAAAACTTATGAACTAGTTTATTTTTGTTGGTATTCTGGAATTGGTGAATAGGCTTTTGACCAAAATAATTCCTACTTTTGACCAAAATATTTTGGTTGGTAAGATCTTGTGATGCAAATATGCTTATGTAAACATTTAGTTACATCACCATTTACATCTATATTGCCAAACCTAATTAATTAAGGCAAACTGCAATACCAATCAATCTTCACTTTGTACAATAAATTACAAGTGATATAATAGACACTACAATGGAGAGAACCATAAGAATCTTGATAAATCTCAAATTTCCTTCCTCAGCTTGCATCCATGCTTAATAATATCTGTCTTCAACTATTGCACCACCCATAGTTGGACACTTAAACGAACTTCTTGTACTTCATGTTTGCCTATCGATTACATTTGCTATATTGCTCTGCTATTGAACCCTTTCTCTTTCTCTATTTATCAGTTAGTACCATGCAAAAAAGCCACATTCATTTCTTTCACATATAAAATATAGCAACTCATTTGAAGACTTTTCGATATCTACTATATTTAGACTAGCCTAGTTGCTACAATAACACCTTCGATACTAAAATCTGGGCTCTCTTAGTCCTCCACTAGTAGTGCTTGAAAATAACATGCTGATTTTGGATATTTCAAAAAAAACGTCACACATTAAACCTCAAAACCTGTCATGCTCCAACTCCACCCTCTAACAAAATTTTGTTGGTGATGGACTACTTAGCTCTCTTCACTTACTTAGATAACTCAAGACATATAAGAAAAAAAACACAGATCTTTTATTCATATAATTAACCACATTGACGTGTAAATAGCAAGACAGTGGAATGATTACGACTTTTAAGACTCTACTTTTGCCTGATATATGTTTACTACAACACAAGGTACCACTCCATATGTGAGGTAATCTATACTTCTTTATCTTTGGTTCCTACAGAGTCTGTAAATATTTTTGAGTGAGTTTGACAACTAGTTTTTACATAAAAATGTAATAAATATTTAACATCAGCATGCACAAAATGATAATAACAATAACACATTTCAAAGATACAGCACTGATTTCTAAGAGCAACCCAGTTCCACCTTATGTTACAATTACATTCACAAGTATAGCCTTATGACTCTAATTAAAAGGTCAATTCCAAAAAAGTCTATCACTCTCCACCTCATTACATAGACAATCCTCTTATCCAAGTAATGCGCTGCTATCGGCATATGTTGCAACATTTGGCATGGCCCTTTGTTTGTTTAACGGATCTCTACACAATATTGGTCATCACTATTACTAGTGCAATAAAGTACATAAGTGGCACAACAAGTGCAAACACATCCATTTATGGAATGTATAACAGTAGTAATTTAAGGTATTTATATGCATCTAAGGTTATATGAATGTAATGGACACTCACCTCAAAGAGCTGTTTTAACTAAGAGGTTTATTCAACTAATTTGCCTTCTCTCTTTCACCTATTTCCTCATAGTAGCACTTCTCTCTCTGCCTCTCTCTCTCTCTCTCTCTCTCTCTCTCTTGCAGCTTGCTTGTGGTTGTGTTGAAGTGAGGAAGGGGAGGAGGTATTTATAGGCATAGGAGGGTTGATGAGACAACGCTTGGACGCATAAGGCAAGAACACGTGTCATATGGAGACACGAAGATGATATGCATGTTGACATATCAAAGACGATGGTACAACGATGAAGTGATGATAAGGCAGTGAAACATCCATTGGTCAGAAGTTGGATCAAGGTTTAAGGTACTTTCATTCAGGGTTTTTAGATATTCAGTACTTGGAACTTTTTTATGTGTAATATCACTATTTATGTAAGAATTACATGTAAATAAGGAAATACCCTCATTTGGATTTAATAAAAATTGTTTCAAAACTTAATTCCTTAAAGATAAAAAATCAATTCTCCATTCCAAGAACAAAATTCGCAACATCTAATTTTGATGGATATTATTCAAAGGGTTAACAACTTAGAAACATTCTAAAAAAATGGGATTTAACCTAATTAATCATGAAAAATAATTATCGGGACTTTTCTTTCTCTTTTTCTTAATATTTTAAATACTTATTGATGGTACATGGCCAAAATTATAACACCGACACTACGGTATTCGTATATTATTTCTGTTTTTGAATTTAATAAAATGATCCTCAATTTATATATATATGGAAAAATATTTAAATTTTATTGATTTTCGATTTTGGGATCTTTAAATTGAAATTTTTGGGATATTTAAAGTATCCGTAATTCCGATTTGTAAAGTAAAGTGAGTATAAAAATATATAGATGATTATTTATTCATTTATTAATTTATACATTTACTCACTTAATTATTTATAAATTTATTTAAAAAAAGAAATATAATAATAATAATAATAATAATAATAATAATAATAAATTTAATTATAAAAAAAAAAGAAAAAGAGTCGAAATTAGGGCTAAGCCCTAATTTCCCTCTTTCTTTCCCTTTCCCCTCTCACTCTCTCTCCGCCTCTTCGCATCCCCCTCGCCGCCGCCCTCCCTCACTCGCCCTCGCCGCCTCCACCGCAAACCACCTCGACCGCCGCGGGTCGCCACCTCTCTATCTCTCTCCTTCTCTCTCTCGGCTTCTCTCTCAATTGCTCTCTCTAACTCTCTCCCTTTCGCGATCGCCCTCACCCGCGACTTTCATTCTCTCCCTCTCGCGGTTCTCCGCCGCGACTCGGCGCCACCACACGCCACCGTTCACCTCTCTCTATCACTCTCTCTCTCTATTTCGGCCTCTCTCACTCACTGTCTCTCAGTCTCCCTCAGTCTCTCTTGCTCTGCTCCTCCCTTTCCTGCGCGCGCGCGACTGAGCGCAACAGCGCGTGACCGCCCTGCCCCAGCGCGCACATGACTGCCTCTACGCGCGACAGCTCACAGAGCTCTCGCTCTCTCTTTCGCTCGTGCGTTGAAAGCCCTGCTACAACCCTAGTTGAAGCCCCAAATCAGCAGTCACCAATAGGCCTCCGATAACCCTAAGTCACAGCCTTGCATAGGTAAGCATTGGTTTTCCAATTTTGATTCTAGGGTTTGAATATTCTGAGTATTTAGGTTTAATTTCTAACGATTGCTGCAAATTGAAATCGTTATAAGTTCGAGCTTGAGTCCCTTGGCGACCGGAAGCTAAGTCTGCAAACCGAGAAACCCTAGGTGAGAATTTTTTGATCATCTCAATAAATTGAGTAAAATTAGGGTTAAATCTAGGGTAATGAAATATGTATATGTTAGATTCGATTAGAACACATTATTTGATATTATATGTTATTATTTAGGTTAAGTATAGAATTTTATACGAAATTGAGCTGTTTCGGAAGATGGAATTGAATTAAATTGATTTAAATGGTTTCACTTAGAGTTTAATTTGACGAATGCACGAAAATAGTCGAAATTTAGGATTTGAGCCTAAGAATTGATGCGTTGTTTTACGTTATAGTTGATGTTGCATATAGGTAAGTAAAATAAAATCTCTATATTATGAAAATAGGTTTCAATACCTTGAAAATGACATATGGGTTGAAGAAATCGGATGTAAATTGAAAAGTATATGATTTTTCAAAAAGTTTTCCATTTTGTGGGGAATTTATGTAGTTAGACGTGTTTTCGATTTTGAACGATTTTAGGTTTGAATTTAACTTAATTTTGATTTGGTTATTTACTTATAAATGGAATGAAAATTGTTGACATTGGAGTTTATTCAAAAAAATTGGAGAATTAAGGTTTGTACAAACTTAGGGAAAATGATAAACCCTAAGAATAATTGAAAATTTGATGACTATTGTGATAATTTGATTGGTTAGGTTGATCTTTTTGGAGACTCGAGGAGTCGAATTGGTTTGATTGTGGAAATAGGGAGTGACCACCCTCCCTAGAATGTGAGTGGGACCCTAATCTCTTGCATGAAATAGTGAAAATTTGATTTTACCGTGTTTTTAAACAAAACATGTTTTGATATGCATTGATTTGACGTGTGATATTAAATCTCAAACCTGTTTTGTGATTATTGGAGTGTCGTAAACTTATGATTTCTATGATTATGCATCCATGTTTGAATGAAATGAAATCGTGCCATGATTTGAGAACTTGAATGTTTTCTATTCTACCATTGCATCGGTTGTTGATTTGAAATGATTTTGATGAAATGTATTGGCACACGGATTTGAAATGTTTTAAGATCTATGAGGGCACTGGGATGCCCACTTGTGATACTTTGATGATGACTTGATTGATTCCGTAGCTACGAAGGGCGTTTGTAGAGGCACGAGTTGCCCGGATACGCTTTGGTCAGAGGTATCCGCAAACGTCGTGATTGTGATATGTATGGGCCCGATTGAACCAGGTATTGGGGAGATCCGTCAGTATAGGCGGTCTAGCACCGGAAGTTGCTTGTACATGATTGTGATGTTCCGTATGGGCCCAGTTGAACCGAAAGGGGAGGTCCGTCAGAATAGGCGGTCTAGCACTGGGAGTTGCTTGTACGATCCAACATCGGGGTAGAGAGCATCTTTTGAAACACTTTGCTTAACAAAACCCCCGATGCGCATATCCTTAGTCACGTTTGACCTTTGCCAGGATCATTTTCGGCTTGCTCTATGATATAGTTGATTTTTAAATGGATGCATATATGTGTGATATCGTGTGATCGATTAAATGGATTTCATTTTACTAAACAAATTATGATTTACTGTAAAAATTTGAATTATTGTTTATGAATGATATTATTTGACACTCCAATGTTCACCTACACTATTAGTACTTGAGATTAATCCCCTCACTCACTGGGTATCTTCCCTGATACTTACCCATCTCCTTTCCCTCCTCAGACAGGATTATTGTGATAGGGCGACGTATTTGGCTCGAGGACTTGATAGATTGTCGACGGATTGGGTATTCTAAACAGTGAGGTCTTAAGTTAATTTGAAAAATGAATTACGTATTTTATTTTCGACTCTACGAGATCTTGTTGAGGTCCGTAGTTGGCCGTGTACTTAATTTGGGATGACTATATAATTTATGTATATTTATTTGCAAAACTCTCGTATTTCATTTGCATTGAGGCGATCGTATGTAATTGAATGTTACTTAGGAAAATTGTTGTAAATTTGCATAAAATTTAGGTCCGCTCGGTGTGGCGGCTGCTCATGCTCTAGTTGGGCATGACAGTAGAGGTCTGTGGTTAGGTTTGTTGATAGATTTTTATAGCCTTGCGTTCTGAATGTCAGCTATGGGAGTTGTTGGTTTTGGAGAGGCCGGGATGGCCATTTGTTTATTTTCAGGTTGATTTTGAATTTTACAGGTTTAAACAGGTTTAATTGTACATGGGAGACCTTCAATTTATGGGGAGGTTCTGTCCGATTTTCTGTAGAAATAGAGCCGGCATCCAGGGCAACGGGTGGCTGTTCACGATTCCCGGTTCGGGGCGTGACAAAAATGGCCCAAATCATGTTGGGCAGAAGACTAGCCCTTAACTTGTTGAATGATTTTGGTAGCCTTGTTGTCAACCTGGTTGGCATCATCCGGTCAGTTAATCGACTAGTCAGTCTAAGAGCTCATCATCACGAGGCATGAGACCCTCCAAGTCAATAGCCCTAGAGGCACAATCAACTGAAGCATTGTGTCAATAAGGGATTTATCTCCTAGACAGATAGGCACAACCCACACTCTCTTAATATCTGTTGACTAGACTTTGCTCCGTGGCCAGCTGTTTTGTAGTCAACTGTTTGGTACCCTTTCGGTACACGGTGATCATAACTTGATCTGCTAAGATATTATTTACTCCCCCTAAATTACGGGGGCAACCTTACATAAATAGAAGGGAGACCTAGAATTGTGGCCGATAAGGAAAAAAATCTCTAACACAATCTGGACTTTCCAAACCAATAAGAGTTTGAAATCCATGAGAATCCTTCATTAAGATCCCCATAATCTCAGGGTGCTTTCGTAAGGAAACTAGGGTTTCAATAGCTCACATGCATATGACTCTCACATATTGAAACTATATTTACATCATTAAGCCAGGCAGCCGGTACGCTCTCTCAACTTACACATTGCACACAAGGCATACATAGCTTCCTTTTAGTCTGTTTTCTCCCTTTTGAAAAATGCTCTCTAACTTGAACGTCAGAGTTTCCTCCACTAGAGCACCTTTAGGTGATCCTTGGCAGGTCTCATTGATCAATACCATCAAATGGCTAGATCATCCCATTAGAGATAGTAGAGCCATTATCTGTAGAGCCAAACTCATTTCCAACAGATTGGAGCCGTCCATGGGAATAGACTAGAAAGATGTTTATCTCATGTCGCTTTGCTTTTTCAAGAGAACATGCCTCTTCATAGAATGACTAGATCTGCATCCACAACTGCGTCCTTGATGGAAGGACATACTACCACCCCCATGAATACTGCATAACCTGTAGCAAACCGCCCTATAGAGGTTCCTGTTGTTACTAGTCCACCCAATATTCAACCTCCAGTTAACCACCAAAGTCAGTCGGCACCACCCATCACTTCTCCCTCTCCAGAAAGGGTTACTTGACCTCAAGTGGAGAGGTTGGAGTCTAGGATACAAAACATGAGCAAGTAGTTGGAAGAACTCAACCGCACTCTCAGACTAAGAACCCAATCCTCTTCTCATGGATTTGGTCACATGCACTCACAAAGGCTCGAACAAAAAGAACACTGAGAGCCATTGGTTACTTCCCAATATGATCTTGATTACCTAAGGAAATAGATCAAAGAACTCATGGCAAATGAGTTAAGATGTGCTAACGTGAGAAGGGATGAGCCTGCTTAACATCTCACTAGTCATTCACCATTCGATGCTAAGATCTCCTTAAAGCCGATACCTCACGATGTGCTTCTCTCCTCTTTTGAGAGGTACAACTACACTACCGATCCTAGGGATCACGTGGCTCACTTTATTACTATGATGATCTCAAGAGACATGTTGGATACTGCCATGTGCAAGCACTTTCCAACGACCCTAAAGGGCAATGCATTGACATGGTTTAATTTGCCCCCTAGCATCAAGAGTTTTTCTTAACTCCAGTAACAGTTTGAGACATATTTCCTCATCAGTAGAGTGGCCAAGAGAAACTCCACATCCATCCTTTCTCTGCAATGAGGCACAACGAGCCATTGATAGACTTCCTTGAGAAGTTCAAAGCCAACATGATAAAAGTCTTTGGTTTAGACCATTCTGTCATGCTGGTAGCACTGCTCATGAAACTGCAATCATTAGGAATAAAAATGCCCATTACCAAGTATCCCCATCTATCAGCTAAGAGTTTTATGCCCGGGCGGAGAAGTATATCGCCATTGAAGATGCTGAGGCCTTTGACAAATGGCAAAACTAACCAGCTCAAAACGAGCATAGCCGATCATCCCAACGGTCCTCACCTAAGAGGGCCCAACAAGGACCCCTTCAACCACAAAGGTTTACCTACTATATGCCTCAAAATAAGGCACCCAACCAAGTTCTGCTCCAGATTCGGAACAAGCTTTATGTCAGGTGGCCTCCTCACTCTACAGAGGATGATTCCAAGAAAGACACGACTCGATACTGTCACTTCCACCGAGACTATGACCATCTAATAGACGAATGTAAGAAACTGAAAGATAAACTCAAGTTCCTCGTCTGAAATGGTCAACTCCAAAGGTTCATAAGTGTAGAAAGGGAAGGTCTCCCTCCTTGGGGCTCACAAAATACTAAGTGAGAAAATAAGCAAATCAACTAGCCAATCCCAAAGGATGCCCACAACTGATCAGATGAAATGATGCTCCACGTGTAGGGTGGATACGACCTGTCGAAGCCTGACCTCCTAACCCATATCTTGCGGGTGCTATATCTTCTCGACCACACACGATCAAATTAGAATGGGCATTTAGTAGCCCCAATCTTCCAAACTATAGAGCCATCTAGCTTCGTATCCAAAAAAGTCCTCGTTACTTGTACCGAGAAACAACCCAAGAAGAAAATGCCCATGATCAGTTTTAATAACGACCTAGTAGGGGTTGACCCAAATTGACATGATTTTTTCATTATCACCACAAACATTGGGTAATATGAAGTCAAAAGGATCTTTATGGATCAAGGGGCTGGTTGTAATCTCTTTTACTAGAGCACCTTTCAACAAATGGGTTTAACCTAAGCACACTTGCAACCTCATATTAGGCCTATTAAGGGGCTCTCAGGTGAATAAATATACCCCAAAGCATTATCTCACTGTCCATCAACCTTGGGATTCCACCAGATCACATGACGGCCTCCATTATGTTCAATGTAGTTAAACTTACCTCACTCTACAACGTTATCTTGGGGTGACCTGGTTTAAATGCCTTGAAGGCATTATCAAGTATGAAACACATGGAGGTCAAGCTCAAGACCTCCACTAGCATTGGGACACTACCTTATGATCCGGAAACCCTGACGCACCCTCCTAAGTAAACTCTGAACCTCTCTTTGCTTGCTTTCGTAGTACTAGTTGCCGAATGATCTATGGTATCTAGCTTTAATATTCGTTTTATTGATTAACTTGAGATTATCTCACCTGTGACGATTTGTTTTATTAATCTCTCTTTATAAGTTAAGCACACTGAACACATGCCATGCAGCCCTGCCTATCAAATAAACATGTCGTCAATAGGAGATCTAATTTTCCATTGGGTAGACATTGCCCTTCCTATCGAATGAAGTGTCATCAATAAGGGATCTATCTCCCCATTGGATAGACACGGCCCTTCTTATCGAATTAACTTGTCGTTAATAAGGAATTTATCTCCCCGTTAAGCAAATATGGGCTTTCCCATTAAACAAACGTGTCGTCTATAAGGGATCTATCTCACAGTTGGGCTGACACGACCCTTCTTATCAAATGAACATATCGTAAATAAGGGATCTATCTTCCTGTTGGGCGGACACGACCCTTTTTATCGATCGAATATGCTGTCAATAAGGGATTTATCTCCCCATTAGGTGGACACGATCCTTCCCATCGAATGAATGTGTCGAAAATACGGGATCTATCTCCCTGTTAGGTGAACATGGCCACTCTTATTGAACGAATTATCATCAAGGGATGTATCTCCTTGTTGGATAGGCACGGTCTATCTCACTTTCGAATGAACACAGCATCGATTAGGGTTATATCTCTTCGATAGCACTCTACTAGATAAGCACAAAATGACCAATATAATCTGGACGAAGGGAATACATTAATCCTTTTAGGGGTACAAAAGAGGAAGTTACAAATGAAGAAAACAAAAAACCCCAATCAAGGGGCAAAAGGAACAATAGATCCCATAAGAGTTTAAGGCACATTCTCATTTATTGCATCCACCAGAGCTTCCTTGACAAGAGCAAGAGCAAGAGCAGACTCAGGATTAAAGCTAACACCCTTAGTATTTGGGGGCATGGCATCCACCACTCCCGCTTGCCAAATGATCTCCATAACACATTAGAGCCTCTCAAACAGCTTGCACCAAACACGTGAGTGTTTATCGATAGTCCTTGTAATAGTACCCTCAGTTTGGCGACCTCTTGTCTGGCAACCTAAAGGGACTGCCTATGCATATTGGCTAGCCTCTTCGCGGCATGTAGAGATGTTTCATACATCTTGGTCTTCGCTTCTAGTTCTTAACACATCTTGCAGACCAATTCACATTGATAGAGAGCCGCATCCCATTTAGCCCTCAGCCGCTCCACTTCTTCATTGCAGACATTCATAATAGTTATGGATGCCCTCTCTTTCTCGAGCTCCCTTTCCTTCTATAAAAAGGTATCCTCTAATTGGGACATATTTGCCCTATCTGTTGGCCCAAAACCTCATATGGCTCACTGTCTACTCCCTCCTCCACTTTTAGAACTCTACCAAGACCATGGTCTGAGCAAACGAACGCCAGTCAATGAGCAAAAAAGAGAAAAAAAATAAACATTAGAAGAAGAAGAATACCGTCAAGGTAGCAGACAACAAGGCCTCATCGCCCTGCTCAATCAGAGCTTATTAAGCTCCAATTTTGAACAGTAGAAATCCAAACAGTCAGCTATTCATCTCCCCTCGATAACGTTCATATAATTGTGATGATTGTGCCCAGTATAGATTATCACTGTCCCTCGCTCCTTCAAGCCTTGACGCCCATCAAAAGATCAAACAGGAACCACGTAGGGAACGATTCCTCCTTGAGCATCATGTGTTTGCCTTTATCCAAGGGAAACAATGGAAAAGTAGAAGATGGTCTTGTACCGAGGCCCGTTATCGACACAGGGCAAATATTTTCAGGGTGCCCCGGGGGATGCTCCTCTATCTCCTCAGGAGCCTGGGGGCATGACCTTTACTCCCTTCTCTGCCACTCTCGACCTCCATACTGCTAGTCTCCGTATGCTTTAGCTGAACAACCACGTCTCCATGAGCCTCCGACCCATGCTCCCTAGCATCAACAGCTCTTGATGCAGCTAGAATGTCTTGTCTTACAACCCTCCTTTTCCTTCGCCACAAGGATGAAAGAGGGATGGTGTTGGCAACTGCATCAAATGTTCTCTCTATCTTGACCACCTCTCTCTTCTTGGGCCACATTTGCTTATCAATGGTGAACTCTCCTCGAGAGAAGCAAGAATGTCAACAACTTCTTACTCTTCTTCTCAATCAAGAGATACCTCTTAATCTTTCTTTTCTCTTCTAGCAATAAGCCTACCAACAACAACATCGCATTGTCTAGAAGAGACTCAACCTTGATGCATCTCTTCTTAGCCTCACAACAATCGGCAACCGAACGCATGAACCTTAGCCCAAGAAGTGGTTCCTTATCGGCACCCAACAACATAGACATTAATTCTTCTAGCAAGGACTTGTGCAACCAGCTTTTGTCGATGGTCCCCATGTAAAAGAATTTTCAATTCAACTCGAGTTAGGTTTACAAATAAAACCACCCTTCTGTAAAACCATTATGGGTGCACCTCTTGAGAGCAAACACGGATGCCAGGATCTCAAAATCAAAGCAAAGATGGTAGAAACTCATTAGAGATAGTACAGCGATGACCAAGTGCCAAGCGTTAGGAATCAACATCATTGGAAGGAATCAACATCGTCGGAAAGATATTCCAACGAGCTAAAATTCAAGTGACATCGCCCGTATATGACATCTTTAGGCTGTACTTAACGAACTACCTATACATCAAAATGTGGCTTTCCAATGCCCTATTGGCCCTATCTTCATCAGTGGCTAACGAAAGAACATAATCGTCCCCCAGTAACATGTTGTTCTGAATGTCTCACAACTCAACCTCAGTCATGATACTTCTGATTTCCTTGATGCTTGGCTAACCTCTAGCCATTTTTCTCATATGCCTTTTATAGAAGGTTGAATCATCAAGAATGTTAACTACTATAAAAGCAAAAGTAGTAGTGGAAAACCAATCAACGGACGTGTAGTATAAAAGGCGTATTGGAGATGGTGCGCGAAAATCAAAGCGACACGTGCCACATTTAATTCTTCGATTTGCAAAATTCGAAAGGTTTTCTCTATATGGTACTCCTAAAATCCCTTCTTTAAAGTAACAACAGGAGTAGGGGCAAGTGATGGTACATGACCAAAATAGCCCAAATCATATTGGGCTGAAGATTAACCCTTAACTTGTCGAATGGTTTTCGATAGCCCTATTGTCAACCTGGTCAGATCTATCTAGTCAATCAACTGACTAGCTTATCCAAGACCTTATCATCATGAGGCATGAGACCCTCTGAGTCAGAAGCCCAAGGGGCACAATCAACCAAAACTTGTCATCAATAAGAGATTTATCTCCCAAACGGGTAGGCATGGCTCACATTTTCTCGGTATCTATCTACCAGACTCTGCTCGATAGCTAACTGCTCGGTAGTCAACTATTTGGTACCCTCTCGGTACTCGGTGATCATCATTCGATCCGCTAAGATAATATTTACTCCCCTTAAATCGTGAGAGCAATCTTATATAAGTAGAAGGGAGACCTACAATCGTGGCTGATAAGGAAAAGAATCTCTATGATGATTTGAATTTTTGAAATCGGTAAGAGTTTGAAATCCTTGAGAATCCTACATTAAGATCCCCATAATCTAGGGGGTATTCTCATAAGGAAACTATGGTTTCAACACCCCACTTGCATTCAACTCTCACATGCTAAAACTATATATATATCATTGAGATAGCCAGCCAGCCAGGTACGCTCTCCCAACTTACACATTGCACACAAGACATATAGAACTTCCTTTTAGTTTGTTTTCTCTCTTTCGAAAACCGCTCTAATTGAGTATCAGAGTCTCATCCGGTGGTCCTTTATAAGTCTCATAGATTAAGAACATTAGATGGCCACATCCCATTCGAGCTAGCAAAGCCATTATCTATGGAGCCAAATCCATCTCCAACACTTATATTTTTGAGTACTTAGTCTCCAACGAATTGGTTAGATCTAGGTTTTAAATGTTCCAAGTATCCGATTTCATATCTAATTCACTTGTTTGAGTAGTATCATTATTCTACTGTTAATAATAAGTTATTTCTTGTAACTAAATGTAACTAAATTGGAGTATATGACAAAACCACACATAATTGATGATAAGAACAAGAACAAATCTGGCGATGTAGCTAAAATTGATAGGCATTTATGAGTTTACATTCAGCTTTCAAACTTTGTGTTTACATTATGGGTTTACATTCATCTTTGACATGCTAATTTTGGACGTTCCAAAAAAAAAATTGACACATTAAACCTCAAAATCCCACGTAATTGATGATAGGAACAAGAACAAGTTTGGCTATGTAACTAAAATTGATAAGCATTTCTGTGTTTATATTCAGCTTTCAAACTTTGGGTTTACATTCTGGGTTTACATTCGGCTTTCAACTACCTTCACAATTTGGGCAACAACAATTTGTTTCAAAAAAAAAAAAAAAAAGGACTAAACTCCAAAACATCACATAATGGATGATTCAAGAAAATCTGGACATAAGAAAAATTAAATAAAAAACACATCAAACCCAAAATCCCACATAATGGATGATTTGAACAGGTCTGAACATTACAAAAAAAATATTAAATCTCAAAACCCTACATAATCGATGATATGTATAAGAACAAATCTTGGCATAAGAAAAATAAAACAAAAATAACACATTAATAATTGATGATACGGACAAGAACAAATCTGGACATAAGAAAAATAAAATAAAAAACACTTTAAATCTCAAAATCCCACATCATTGATGATACAAACATGAACAAATCCAGGCATAAGAAAAACAGATTTGTAGATACAAAAAAAAAAGAAAAAGATGCTACCTTAACAATTTAGGTATCAGAACAATAATTTTTGTACAAAAAAAAGGGATTAAACCCCAAAACTCCACATAATCTATGATATAAACATATCTTAAAAATGATACAATGATTTGTAGAAAAGATGCTACCTTAACAGCACTTCAAAGAATCTATGTTGCTTTGTTAGGAGAACACAACTTGTTAGAATTGTGTTGATGGAGTTGCTTTGTTAAGGTTCTTATAGACACCCGATTTGAATTTGGGGCAATTTTGGTAATTTAAAAAAAAAAAAATCTTTCCCAACAGATAGTTTTTGGTGTGCTTCTCAATCTCCATAATGTTTGCATATTTCCATCCACTTTCCATTTTTTAAAAATCACATGGGGATATGTCAGTATTTTTGAAATATAGGGGTAATATGTGGTTTTATGTGACACCACAAGAGATAAATTTTAATTTACCCTTCATATTAGGATAAAGTTATGGCACAATTAGGTAAGATTAAATTATATTAGGGTAAAATTTTGCCCATGTTAGGGCACAAATAGGAAAAAATTAATTCATTATAGAATAACATTTCGGCAAATATATAAGGCATTATTAAGGAAAATTAATTTATGTTAAGAAAAATTAATTTATAATAAATTATTTTATATTACATTAAGATTAGAGCAAATTTAAGGCATAATTAGAGCACAATTAGGGTAAAATTAATTTATATAAGGGTAAATTTATGACAAAAATAATTTATATAGGGTAAAAGGCAAAATTAGTGCAGGCAAAATTATTTTATATAAGTTTCTCATTCTTATATGCTCGGCATGCATATGATGTGATGGGGACTCTTAGTTGCAGACTATTTATTTTTACTAATATGCAAGTGATGTTGATAATGTTTTTAGTAAAATGACGTCGTGAAAACTATTTGTTTTTATTAATATGCAGATATTTTATCATGTTTCTATCAATATATTTTGTATGAAAACATTTATTTATGGTAAATCTCTTTTTGTATGAAACAGATTTTTGACATACTTATCATTCAAAGAGAACCGATTATTGTGAGATATTTTAAAAAATGTATAAATCTTGAATACAAAGGTCAAGCTTGAGTACTGAGTATAAGATCAAAATACAAATATTTTGGACTTCGCATTTGAAAATTCATGTGAGAATGAAAAAATTGCATGTCTTCATCTATGTTATTTAATGTTTATTAGCAATCTTGTGAGAAAATTGAGAAATATTTGATATGTGATGGTATTATTAGGTCATATGATTGTTAGGAATTTCATGGGAAATCTATTCTTATAACTCCTAGATCTTTGTTGTCTAGTGTCTCACAACCCCAACCCTAACCACATCCTACGGAAACTCAACATCAAAATATTGGCATTGCAAATATGGAAGGGTTATTAAGAGATGTATTTGAAACATTGATGATCAAAAGTTAGAAACAGAGAATATAGACATATCAAATTAGTGTATAGTTGAAATGGTTCACGGTGCAGACGAGCTGAATATGAATAATTCAATAATCATGAAGTTGCTTGAAGATGCAAGGAAACAACTCTATCTTGCCTACTTAAAGGCTTCTAAACTGTCATTCGCTATCACTTTATACAACCTTAAGTGCATGTATGAATGGCGTATTGTGCCTTTTGCTGGCCTTTTGGGATTTTTGAGTGCTATTTTTCCACATGTAGATATTTTAACTCATCTATTGAGTTTCAAATTTTTATTTAGGTTTTAGGCCTTCATTATAAGAAAATACATACATGTTTGAATGATTGCATATTGTATTGGGGTGATAATAAGAAATAACGTTGCTACCCCATTTGTAGTGTATTTTGATGGTTGCCAAATTAAGGTTGCAAAACAAGGAAGAAGAAAAAATCAGCAAAGATATTAGGTTTATTTATTTATTTATTTACTTTTTATTTCTCATCTTAAGAGGCTATTTATGTTCACCAAAATCTTAGCTCTGATGAGATGACACGATAAGAGTTGTACAAACGATAGGTTGCTAAGGTATTCTGCAGATGCAGAAGCTTGGAAACATTTTGACAAACTTTATCCTATTTTTGCAACTGATTCAAGAAATATGAAACTTAGATTGGCAAGTGATGGCTTAAATCCATTTAGATTGATAAGCACAGCCTGCAGTATCGGGCTAGTTGTGCTTATTTCATATAACTTACCACCATGGCTATGTTTGAAGCAGAACTCTTTGATTTTATCTATTGATTATTCCAGGTGAAAAGGGACCTAGTGATAAAATTGATATTTATTTGTAACCACTGATTGAAGAATTAGATCAGTTGTGGCAAGGAATTAGCATTTACAGTACTTCAAAGAAAGAATCATTGTGTATGTGTGTTGCCTTGTTATGGACCATTAATGACTTTCCAACATATGCTAACTTATTTGGGAGGAGTATAAAAGGTCATTATGTTTGTCCAACCTATGTTATTAATACTTCCTGTGAATAATTATCTAATGGTCAAAATTTTGCTACAAAAGTCATCAATAGCGGTCAGATATGGATCATAGATTTCAATATCAAAGCCAATTGTTTGATGGGACTGAAGAGTGGACAAAAGTACCTACCCCACTTTCTTGTTCAGAGATATTGAGAAGATTAGAAGGTTGCTCTTTTATTTATGTAAAAAATCATGACTCGTTAGACTTAAGAGAGGATGGTAGGTAAACAAGGAAGAGAGTTAGTTTGAACTGGACTTAGAATCATGGTAAGGCAGAAATGGAAGACAACATAAAATATAAAAATGTTCTAAATGATATTGAACTGTGGAAGAGGAGAAGCTTTTTTTTTTTCAAATTACTTTATTAGAAGCACAACTTATTGCATCACAATATTGGTGTTATGCATATGGAGAAGAATATTTATGAAATTGCAGTTATGACAATTCATAATGATTTTCGAAAATCCAAAGATAATTTAAAGGCACATCTTGATTTGGAGGAAATGGACATCAGACCTGAATTGCATCTCAACTTACTTCATAAAGGGAAAAGTCATATACCAACAGCCTGTTACTCATTGACAAAAAATGAGAGAACACTTTTCTACGAAGTTTTAAAAGAAATTAAGGTACCTGATGGTTATGTCTCAAATATTTCAAGGTACATAAGTGTGAAGGAGTATAAACTTATGAAATATCATATCTCATGATTATCATATCTTGATGCAAGATGTCCATCCAATTGCCTTATGAGCTTTATGCAAAAGAAGGTTGCTTTGGTGCTAATTGAATCTTGTAACATATTCAAAACATTTTGTTTAAAAGTTTTAAATATCAGGGATCTACAAAAACTTCAATCTCATGCTGCAATTACTCTATGTCATTTGAAAAAATGCTCCCTCCTTCCTACTTTACTATTATGGTTCATTTGGTCGTTCATCTTCCAATTGAGACAATCTTGGATGGACCAGTCCATTATTAATGGATATACCCGATTGAGAGGTATTTTTTATATCCAGATTTTAAACTATATTAGTATATACTATACAAATACATGAAAACTACTGAAGGTGGGTTTCGATCCATAGATAATGGTTTTATTAACTCGAATGAAATAACTTGGCTATCTGATGGTCTTCATTAATGAGACCTGTAAAAGACAGTCGGAGGATGTTCTGGTAGGAGAGACTCTGATGCTTAAGTGAAAGAGCATTTTTAAAAGAGAGAAATAGACTAAAAGAGAGTTTTGTATGCCTTGTGTACAATATGTAGGTTCAGAGAGTATACCTGATCGGGTAGCTTGAAGATTTTTATATATTCTTAGCGTGTGAGAGTTGACTGCATGCAAGGTGTTGAAATCGTAGTTTCTTTACGAGAACACCCTGAGATTATAGAATCATAGTATAGGATTCTCAAAGATTTCAAAATCTTACCGGTTGGGAAAGTCTAGACCATTGTGCAGATTTTTTTCCTTATCGACTACAATTGTAGATTTTCTTTCCATTTACATGAGATTGCCCCTGTGATTTAGGGAGAGCGAATATCACGCTAGCGGATAGAGTGATGATCGTCGAGTACCAAGGATGTCTAGATGTCGATCAACATGGGACCGAGTAGTTCGCTACCAATGAGGGATCTGGTCATTGAGCACCAAGAGAATGTCGTTTGATTTGCCACGGGCTTGGTTGGCCTTAAGCCCAACATGATCTGGGCAGAGTACCATCATTTTCCCTTACTCTTTATGTCATTTCGAAGGGGAGGCATAAGGAGTAAGTGAAGGGTTGCTTCTTAGAAGGTCGTGGGAGTGTAAATATAGATAACCACCAAATAAACGATTCTGAAATAAATGTTACGTGGGGAGTTGGAAAACCTGAATCCTTCATTTATTGTGCACATTTCTCATTAGGCCGTTTAGTCTGCTCAAGATCACTGGTGTCACATCTTCCTAGTTATAAATAGGTAGTGGAGGATCCCTGCATCATGTCAAAGCGATATAGAGTACTTCTAAGATTGATTCTACGAGTCCCTTCTATTTAGAGTTAGTATTTTTTAGAGATAGTTTGGTCATGGATTTTGAATCACAAAACCTGGTACTTTAGAAGATTTCAACTGATCCGAGGCTCCATCATGTCGTCCAAAATTCAGGCATCATGGTGGGATCTGTCAGGGCTCTCATCAAGATTCTAGCCTTGTTCACAGAGAGATCTTAGCTTAAACATGAGAGATTCTTCCTCATAGCGGAAGCTCTCTTCTTAAGATAAGAATCATCATCCGGTCGATTGGTATAGCAGAGGTTTTAAAGACACATCTTTGGTGCTCCATTGGGTCGGGTGATAAGAGGAGTCAGGGAAGTGGTTGGAGGCTTGATGTGTCGTCCTGTCCTTTTTACCTTCCTAAACTCCTTCTATAGTTTTCTTGTTCCAATTAAGTAATACTGATGGGCTGCAGAGCTTTTTCTGGTTTGCAATTTGCATTCAATTGGCTTTTCAGCATAGGGTTCATATGTCATTTCGGCCTCTAATGTATTCCTTTCTGTGTGATTCAATCTGACACAAGAACTTGTAAATTTTCTTTCACATTGTATTCAACTATGTACCTTGATATGTACCCGTTATATTGAAATAAAAAGAGAGTTATGTTACTTACTTGTCAATCTTGCTTTAGTCGAAAGGGTAACTGTCTTGTCTGTTAGTATCCCACTAATGTGAATAACGAACATTGAACCACTAAGTAACTTGGCCGCTAGCATGTCTCTTGGTCGATACGCTTACTTAGTCGATACGCTTACTTAGTCATTAGGCATGGGGCTCTACTACCCTCACACTCATTATGTTGTTAGCATCTAAGAGGGTGAGTTGTGTTTACCCGTGCAGGGGTTTTTCTCATATTGACAGTGTGTTCATTTGAGAGAGTTCAACTAGGTGAGTGGACCATGTCCAGCCTACGAGGAGATAGATTCCTAACTGACAACATATTCGTTCGATAAGAGGGATATCCGACGAGGAGTTAAATCCTTTATTGATGGCATGTTTGCTTGATAGATGAGGCTATGTTTGCCTGATGGGGAGATGCATATCTATTTACTAGATAGAATTGGCCGTGTTTACCCATTGAGGAGGTGGATCCTTTATTGACAGCATGTTCATTTGATAAAGCTCAACCTAGTGAGCGAGCTGATTCCACCCAACGGAGAGAGAGATCCCTTACTAACAACATGTTTATTCGATAAGAGGGGTTGTATCCACCCAACGAGGAGGTAAATCTTTTATTAACAACATGTTTTGAGAAACATAAGTACAAAAACAGATCAGTCGGCAGATAGGGTAGTATAACAAGGGAGAGGACCATAAAGGTCTTACCTAATCGTTCGACTAGGTGTGGAACAGAGAATGTTCCCATGGGAGAGTGTCGATCGTCATTGATAGTACTAAAAAATTACAAGTTCTGGGCATGGTCGAGTCATCTAGGTGATTAAGGTAGTATGTGCTTAGATAGACTTATGAGTGTTCCTATAAGGCCCTTCTCAGTTTGGTGCTAGCTTGCCCCGTAGTTAAGGTTAACCAGTGACTTCTACCTTCTTGAGCACTAGCTCACCCGACTTGAATGTTCTAGTTCTGACCCGTCTATTATAGTACCTTTTCGTCTGCTGTTAGTAAGCAACCATACGATCAGACACAGTTTTCCTTAGCTCGGGGATTAGATCTAGCCGTTCATGTAGCGCTGCTTCATTCTACCCTTGTTTATATAGATCCACTAGTAGTGAACGAATGCCAATCTCTACTAGTGCCACTGCCTCACAACTGTACATTAAGCTGAATTGCGTTTCTCCTGTTGCCTTTTGGGGCATTGTTTGGTAGACCCAAAGAATGCTATAGAGTTCATCTACCTAGTGACCTTTGACTTCATCTAGTGTGGCTTTTAACCCTTGTAGGATTATTCGATTAGTTACTTCTACGAGATCATTGGCTCACAGATAGGCGATAGAAGTAAAATGATACTGGATCTCTAGTCTGCTACAAAAGTCTCAAAAGCTTCTATTATACAATTGCTTATCGTTGATGGTAATCATAATGGAAGGAACACCGAACCTAGTAATGATGGATATCCACATGAAATGCAGCATCTTGTTGATGGCAATTAGGGTCAATGGTTCAGCTTCTACCCACGTAGTGAAGTAGTCGATAATCATGATTAGAAACTTTTGTTGTCTGGTGGCTAGGGGGAATGGCCCTAAAATATCCATCCCCCATTAGGCAAACAGCCACGGGTTGCCTATCGGGCAAAGCTCAGTGGAAGACTAGCGTGGTATTGTTGAGAAGTGCTAGTATTTGTCATATCTTTTGACATAGTCATCCACATTGGCCTTCATGGTAGGCCAGTAATACCTTTGTTGAAGTTCTTTGTTCGCCAGATTTCGAGCGCCTTAGTGGTTGTCACATATCCCTTCATGGATTTCTCGGAGTATGTAGTCCGCTTCCTTGGGCGTCAGGCACTTCAGATACGGATGGGTGTAGGACTTCTTATAAAGATCTCCATTGATAATAGCATAGTAGATGATCTTGTGCCTCAACTTGGCAGCTTCGGAGGGTGAGCTCAGTAACTACTCATGCTTCAGGTAAGCCTCTTTGGGGTCATTTCAACTCGGTGAACTATTCGTCGACAAAACCTATCCAGGCTCTTCAATACTTGGGTATGGTAGGCTTTCTATGTAAACTGTTCGACTGGTCGCTACTGAATTAGAGTTGACTAATTTTGAGAGTGTATTAGCTCGTGCGTTCTTTGATCGTGGGATCTGTTATATATCTACCCTATTGAATTTGTCTATCGTTTCGCATATTTTATATAGGTACTTTACCATTGTTAGCTCTTTAGTTTCATAAATCCCTTTGATCTGCTTAAGGATTAGTTGACTATTGGTAAAAACCCGTATATTTTAGGCCCCTAGAGATGCTACGATCTGCAATCCAATTAAAAAGGCTTCGAATGCAGTCTGATTGTTTGTTGCCCAAAAGTCAAGACGAATGACATATTTGACTTTGAAATTGTGTGGTCCCATTAGAATAAGTCTGACTTCACTTCCTGAAAAGTTAAATGACCTATCCACATGGAGGGTCTATTCGGGCTACGAGTATTCTTCTTGGTTGTCGGCAAAGACTCGTTCGATAGGTGTTGGAAACGTGCACTTGAGGATAAACTTTACGAGGGTGTGGCCTTTGATAGCTAGCTTTGGTTGGTATTCGATGTTGAATTCGCCTAGTTCGCTGATCTACTTAATGCCCAAGGTGTCTCTCTTCCACAGATCTACTTTAGAAGCTAGTTGGTCAGCACCATAACGGTGTGAGGTTGGAAGTATGATCAGAGATGTCAGGTGATGATGACTAGGGCGAAAGTTATCTTCTCAATGAGTTGGTAGTTAACCTTGGACTCATGGAGCATACGACTGACATGGTACATCGGTCACTATGTAGTGGATTCTTGTCTCATGAGGATAAAGCAGAGCGCTTGATCAGAAATAGAGAGATAAAGGAAGAGGTTCTCACGAGGGACCGGTAGGGAACGGAGGGGGCAACATCAAATATTCTTTGAGTCACTTGAATGTGGCTTGGCACTCAGGCATCTAGGTGAATTTCTAGGACTTATCCATAACATCATAAAAGGGCTTATATGTCTCCCCCACTTTCAACATGAATCGGTTCAAAGTTACGATTCTAGTAGTGAGGCATTACATATCTTTCACCATCCTCAGTGGTACCATGTGGAGTATCGCTTGAATCTTTTTTAGATTCTCCTCGATTGCTTGATTAGTAATCAAGAAACCTAGAAGCTTCTTGACATGATTCCAAAAGTGCACTTCGCTGGATTCAACCTTATGTTATAACAATCTAATGTTTGGAATGTCTCTTCTAGCTCTACGATGTGGTCTTCAGCATTAGTGTTTTTGACGAGCATGTCATCAGCATAAGCCTCCACATTTTTGCTAAATTATTTACCAAAAACTTTGTTGACCAAGCGTTGGAAGGTTGTCCCGATATTCTTGAGGCCAAACTGCATGACCCTATAACAATAGATACCAAACTCCGTGATGAAGTTAGTTTTCTCCTTATCTTCTAGAGCCATATATATCTGATTGCAACTAGAGTAGGTATCCATAAAACTCAAAAGTTGGTTACCTAATGAATTGTCTACCAACTTATCAATATTGGGAAGTGGGTAGCTTTCCTTTGGACACGTCTTGTTGTGATCAGTGAAGTCCACACATATTCTTCACTTGCCATTTACCTTTTTTATAATTACTATGTTGGCCAACCACTCTAGGTATAATACCTCTCGAATAAACCCTGCTACTAGGAGTTTCTGGACTTTTTCTTGTATCGCGCACTGGCATTCTAACGTGAATACCCTTTTCTTCTGCTTAACTAGCTTGTGACTGGCATCTATGGTCAGTTTGTGAACTATAACTGAGGGATTGATACCTAACATTTCTTTGGGGGACCACGCGAAAATCTTTGAATGATGCCATAGGCATTCCATGATTGCTTTTCAAAAGGATATTAGCATATGGGCGCCGATTTGGATGGTTTGATCGGGTGTGTCCATGGTAGGGACTTTAATTACTTACTCTTCGGGTTGAGGTTTAGACTGTTGCTCGGTCTCATCTGTAAGTTCCATAATATCTATTGCTAAGACTTCTCCTTCTTCTCCTATTATGGGGATGATTGATAGATTGAGATCACCATGGTGTGTTGTAACCTCCAAGGGTGTCCTGAATTTAACCTTCATGTGTCTAGTGCTCGGTAATACTTCGAGATGGTTTAGGCTAGGGTAGCCTAGCATGATGAAGAGAGGTTTCTAGATTTACGATGAGTGAGATAGAGTCTTCTAGATCTATACATTTGCCAGTGAATCCTTTAATGGACTGGTCAGAGGGTTGGAGATTACGTGGGGCAAAACCCATTTGCCGGAAGGCATGCTAAAAGAGGATGTCATGGTATGCTCCTTGATCGATAATCCTTTGATAAGGTAAGATCCAATTCTTATTGTAATGACTTGTGAGTCATTTCGGTTGATGTCAACTACCGTTAAGTCATCATCATCAAAATCGATGATTGGTTACTTTCTCTTTACTGAGGCTATGATGGAGAGAGGAAGAAGATGGTGATGAGAAATGGTTTGTTTAGGAAATTAGTCTATTCCCATGGACGGTACCAATCTGTTAGAGATGAGTTTGGCTCTACAGATAATGACTCTGCTAACTCGAACGGGATGACTTGGCTATCTGATGATTTTGATCGATAAGACCTATAAAAGACCACCGTAGGGTGCTTCGGTAGGGGAGACTTTAACGCTCAAGTTAGAGAGTAGTTTTCGAAGAAAGAAACAAAATGAAAGAGAACTCTATATGCCTTGTGTGCAATGTGTAGGTTCAGAGAGTGTACCTGACCGGATGGCTTAGTGATATTTATATAGGCTTAGCGTGTGAGAGTCATGTGCATGCAAACTGTTGAAACCCTAGTTTTCTTACGAGAGCTCCCTGAGATTACGGGAATCATAATGTAGGATTCTCAAAAATTTCGAACTCTTACCAGTTGGGAAAGTCCAGGTCATTATGGAGATTTTTTTCCTTATTGACTATGATTGTATATCTTTCCACTTATGTGAGATTGCCCCCGTGATTTAAGAAGAGTGAATATTACGCAAACGGATTAAGTGACGACTGCCAAGCACCGAGGAGGTCTAGATGCCAATCAGCATGGGACTGAGCAGTTGGCTACCAAGGAGAGATCTGATAGTTAAGCACTAAGAGAGTGCCGTTTGACAAGCCATGGGACTAGTTGGCCTTGAGCCCAACATGATCTGGGCCGAGTACCATTAAAGACAATTATATTCTTTTCAAGTGTCTAGCTAGATTCAAATTCTATGTGCATAACAAGGCTCATATTAAGGGTTCTATTTTAGAAAGATATATTATAGAAGAGTGCTTAACTTTCTGTTCAAAGTACCTTGATGGAATTGAGAAAATATTTGCAAAAGAATCTCAAAATCCTAACTTAATGGATGATGAAGAGTCAAGGTGTTATTTATTTAACACTTATAAAAAAAATAATTGGAAGAATTGAAGTAGTAATATTGGATAATATCACATGAAGTCTGTCTCATCATTATATTCTTGGTCACCATGAAAGCATTGCTTCTTTATACATGTAAGTAAATTAATTAAATAGGTTTATGTGTTTAATATGTTAAATCCAAGTAATTCTAATTTAATAAATTTTCTCAATGAATATCAACAATTTATAAGGAAGCAACATTGGAGACAACTGTCCAGTCGTGAGATTGATACACTAATTTGTGAAAAGTTTCATATTTGGTTAAGGGAAACTCTAAGATATAAGCTAACTTGGTTAAGATTTCATATTCCATGCACTATTTACCTTAATTATATTAATTTGAGTTATCTATATGTTATATCATTTCAGGTTTCAAATCAAGCTACCATTACTGAAGAAATAAAATGGTTAGCTCAAAGGTTTGTCCCTATTGTTAAGAGATACATAAGACTTGCAATTAATGGTTTTAGAGTTCTTACTAGAGATCATGAGAAGAATAAAAGGACTAAAAATTCCAACATAATTATGAGTTCATCAACAACAAGTTATGCAAGTATTTGAAGCATGAATCCAAGGAAAGGGAGTGTGAACTACTACAACATTTTGAATGATATTATTGAGCTAAGATTATTATGGAAAATCAAATATTGCTTTATTTTGATGTGATTGGGCTGGTGAGCTAAGTGGTGGAGGTATTAGGATGACTTGCATTTTACACTTGTGAGTTTTGATCGGTTAATACACAATGGTAAATAATTGGTCCATGAGTTTTTTATGTTTTCATCACAAGTGAAGCACGTGTTCTACTCATAAGATCCTAAAGATGAGAAATGGATTGTTGCTATCCATAATGCACCAAGAGATTCATTTGACATGGGTGATGAAGCAGGTAGTAGTAATTTGGTGGATTATGAATGTTTACATTTTCCTACTCAGTCACTAAACAAGAATATATATGGAGATTCTAGCTTAATTTGGGTTCAAGATGATGTAACTAAAAATTTATATGACTGGTAGCAGTTTGTTGACTCTATATGTATCTCTATATATGTATTGCTCAAATTTGTATTTAATTGTTTATGTTTAGAATTATTGTTAATTAAGATATGTTTCTTATTATTATTTTAAAAGAAATCTTCACATTTATATTTATTATTTGTTTATTTAGTTATAATTATGTCCCAATGAAGGGGGAAACTACAAGGTATAAGAATTGTGGAAATATCTAAAAAAGTATCATGAGTAGAAATTAATAAATGTCCGATTGTAGATAGAAATGGCACTTCACACGAGACCACATTTGATAATGTAACACAAAATTTCATCTACACATACATATACATCTAGAAGTATAGTTGACAAGACAATTATCTTAGAAAAAGTTGAAGGTTTTGCTAAGATTTCTCTTTGTTTATTACTTATCTTGTATGTTTTTGTTGTAATTTGATCTTGTATTTTTTTTTTTTTTGTACATACTAAGATTCGAATTCGAGCCTATTACAAAAGAGACGAGGGAGATACCACTTGAGCTAACGCTCATTGGCGTAATTTGATCTTGTATGAAAATTTCTAATTTATATTTTACGATTTTGAACAACTTTACAGAAATTAGAAAAAGGAGGTACTATTGATGATGCATCAACTGCATGTAGAGTTTGTGTCTCTCCATATGTACAAGGGGTCGTATCTTTTATGATTAATTTTCATGATAGGATATTATGTGTAAACTAGTTTATGGGATATCGATATAAATATAATTTAACTATTGTATATAAATTTGTTTAAATTAATCAAATAGTTGTACGTAAATTCTTTATTCTTGTGGTTGAAATTGTGTTTATAATATATTTGTATTTGATGATTTTTGGATTTATATTTTATGCATTTTATGGTGGATGTTGGAGTTATATTTTATATTTGTGCTTGATGGTTGTTTGCTTGATATCTAAAGTGTTCTTGATAGATGTTGGAATCATTATGTATTAATGAAGTGTGGAAGAAATGTGAAGTAGGGATAGAGTATGTATAATATAGTTGATGGATATTTGACAAGCAAATTTTGGAGCAGGTTTTTTGTGCCATTTGTAAAGGAATCAAAATTTTCAAAATAATACTAGTTGTTCTGACATTTAGTAAAAGAAAATGATGCTAAGTGCATGGAGAATTGGTAACATGTTCGAAAAAGAAATGCCGATAATGATTTTAGCATTTGCCAATGATTCAGTGAAGAAACGTCAACAAATGTTTTAACTTTTACTGACATTTATTCATAAACATTGGGAGAGTCTCACCTTTCCCCGACATTTTTCTCATCAAAATGATGGCAAGATAAAACGTTTGCCAATGTTTGCAAATGTCAGGAAAGGTGGGTCATTTCTCGATCATTGTCAATAAGCATTGGGATTCCCCAATGTTTTTTCTAACGGCTCTTCCTTCGTCAATCCAACCTTTATAATATGTTTGGAAGTTTTAAAGAGAAAAGTAAAGATTAATTATGTGAGAAAACAGCGGACATTGTCTACTATTTTACCTCAAATTACTACAGTTGTTCTTCCAAATTTGAGAATGCTTACTGTAAGATTTCTTAAATGGTCGTGAGAGCCATCCACCGCAGGCTAGCAGGACATTCACTGCCGCCATAATGAGCGCTTGACTCCATGGTAGAGTCTTTGTGCTTGGGCATACCCTCTTCCAGCAATTCCCTTACCACACTCTCTCTCTCCCTCTCCCTCTCTCTCTCTCTCTCTCTCCCTCTCTTATGGAAGCTTATGTGTGGTCAGTGGTGGAGCCTCATAGAAGAGAGGGTAGTTAAATGCCCCCGGTAAAGCAAAATAGTTCCATTATTTTTTACATGTCCCCCCATTCAACTTGAGATACAGTCCCTACTAAAATTGTCAGTCAACCCATTATATATGTTTGATCTTGGATCCACCACTATGTGGGGTGACCCTATACTTGCGTCAAAGACACTTCTTGCATACATCAAGCAATGTATTATATGGACGAAATTAGTTGGCAGTTCAAAGAAATAAAGTTGGTCGAATTTTTTCTTCTTTGCACTGGAATTGGTCGGCATTAATGCAATGTACTAGTTTTGACATTTTAGATGGGGGGTCATGCCTCCATCACTTTCACCAATTGTGGTTAGCTCTGTTCAAAACCCACTTTTTCCGGCCATTTAAAGATAAAGAGAATTGCCTTCGATGAATTTGTGAATCGAAAAGAAGAAGATTGCAGTGACAAAGTTAAAAAGGCCACTTTTGGTTCAATATTGATCTGGAGAAGACTGCAACTAGTCCAAACATATGCTGGGGTTGCCATAATATCGCTCAAGTGGGGGGGCACTTAAAGCTAGCCAGGCCAATAATTAACTAAAAAGATTTCTCTCCTTTAATACTAAGCCGCAACTTAATCAAAATCCCCTCCCCCCAAAGGAAAAAAATAATTAAAAAAAAAAAAAAACTATTTCAACCCCCATTTTATACGTGGAACTAATGGCAACTAGAATACAAACTTGTGTATAAGTCATGTAATTTTCTTCAATCATACGGCAAATACATTCCAAAAAAATTTCCGTCGTTAATAATGTGTCGTAAAAATTTAGCAACAGATTTAAGGTTCCGTCACTAAATTTAGCGACAGATTTGGTTTTCCGTCGCTAAATTTAACGACGAAAAGAGTTTCCGTCACTAAATTTCGTATTTAATTTTTTTATTTGCAAAACCTGTCCGCCCATCCACCGGCTGCTACCCACCACCGCCCCGGCCCCCTGCTGCTTACCCACGCATGCCTACACCCCGCCAGCCCTTACCCGCCCACGCATGATCACCTTTTGCTGTTTTATTTTCTTTAACAGAAAATATGCTTTTGCTCATATTCGAATCTGGCTTTAAAGAGATATCAGAAACGCTCTTAACCATTATGTCATATTAACTTATCCGATATACCTTTTTTTTTCTTTTTACTTCTATACTTTTTTTCTAACTCTCACCGTTAAAAATATAATTCCCTAATCTAATAAAAATACAAAATACAAAATTATATTTAATATAATTACAAAATTATCTTTAAGAAAATCATAAAATTATATTTAAAAAATATAAAATTATATTTAATAAAAATTAATACCTTAATTTAATTAAAATATAAATTTTAAATATATATTTAATAAAAACTTAAAATTATATTTAATAAAAATATAAAATTATATTTAGCAATAAATTTAGTGACGGAAAACAAAATCCGTGGCTAAATTTAGCGACGGATTTTATTTTCGTCGCTAAATTTAGCAACGAAATTTTTTTCCATCACTAAATTTAGCGACGGATTATATTTTTGTCGCTAATTAGCAACGAATTTCATTTTTCGTCGCTAATTAGCGACAGATTTTTTTTTCATCGCTAAATTTAGCAACGAAATTTTTTTCCGTCGCTAAATTTAGTGACGGATTATATTTCCATCATTAATTAGAGACGAATCTTATTTTCCGTCGCTAATTAGCGACAGTTTTTTTTTTCGTCGCTAAATTTAGCAACGAAATTTTTTTCCGTCGCTAAATTTAGCAACGGATTATATTTTCATCACTAATTAGCGACGGATTTCATTTTCCATCCCTAATTAGCGAACAATTTTTTTTCCATTGCTAAATTTAGCAACGAATTTTTTTTCGTTGCTATATTTAGTGACGGATTATATTTTTATCGCTAATTAGCGACGGATTCTAATTTTCGTCGTTAACTTTCGTATTTAATTTTTTTATTTGTAAAACCCGTCCGCCCACCCGCCAACCGTCGCCCACCACTTCCCCGGCCCCCTGCTGCTTGCCCGCCCATGTCCACACCCCGCCAGCCCTTGCCCATCCACGCATGACCACCTTTTATTGTTTTGTTTTTTTTGCAGAAAATGTGTTTTTGCCCAAATTCGAACATGGGTTTAAAGAGTTACGTGAAAAGCTTTTAACCAAAATATTTTTTTTTTTTACTTCTATACTTTTTTCCTAATACTTGCAATTAAAAATATAATTCCCTAATCTAACAAAAATACAAAATATAAAATTATATTTAATATAATTAAAAAATTATCTTTAAAAAAATCATAAAATTATATTTAAAAAATATAAAATTATATTTAATTAAAATCAATATCCTAATTTAATAAAAATATAAATTACAAATATATATTTAATAAAAACATAAAATTATATTTAATAAAAATTTAAAATTATATTTAACGACGAATTTAGCGACGGAAAACAAAATCCGTGGCTAAATATAGCGACGGATTCAAAATCCGTCACTAAATTTAGCGATGGATATTGTCTGCTGTCGCTAAATTTAGCAATGAATTTTTTTTTTGTCATTGAATTTTGCGACGATTCGTCGCTAATTAGCAACGGAAATTGAAATCCGTCGCTAAATTTAGCAATGAAAAAAATTTCGTTGCTAAATTTAGCGACGGAAAAAAAAATCCGTCGCTAATTAGTGACGGATTTTGATTTTTGTCACTAAATTAATCGCTAAATAATAATGAATTTTTTCCGTCGCTAAATTCTGTCACTAAAAACGTGTTTTTTTATAGTGATATATATATAATGAACTACATATGACCAGAAAATTTGTGTATTTTGAACATGTTAAGGTAAATCACTCAAATTCCTTTCACAACTCAATTAATGGGGCATAATTGAAAAATGTTTAGTAAAAATTAAGGTGGCGCTTGGTTTGAGAAAGTATTTCCTTCAATACATGAGGCAGTCGACCCATAGCAAAGAAACAATCAACTCATGTAGGCAAAGAACAAAGGAAATTTCAAATATCGATCGACTCATAAGAAGAGAAAGTTGACTCACTTTTGTATTGGCTAGTTGTTTAGAAAAACTATTTGAATAATAAATAAACTCCCACACTATAAAATTAAAGCGCTATAGTGACGGTAACCTTTATTGTCGGTGAACTTTAGTAATGGTTTTTTATACCCTATAGTAACGCTATTGACGGAACCGTTAAGAAATGTATATATTTTACGACAGTATAAAATTGTTTATTGAGAAAAGTTTAGCAATCTTCAGTAAAAGTAGCACAATCATCTGTAAAAAGTAATGTTAAATTATCACGGTTATTACTTATGGTCAGTAAATGTGAAAGTTTTACGGACGATTTTAAAACAGTTACTATATATGACTCTTCTTTACTATCTACTTAATCATATTATCTGTATAAGTTTTACATCCATGCTAACCCATACACTCTTTAAAAGATATGTTCAATTCTGACGCTTATCATTTATGTTCAGCAAATATAATAGAGTTTTAAGGACGGTTTGAAAAAAGTCTCGATATGACACTTTTCACTATCTATTTAAACATACTGTCTTCATAAGTTTTACTCAATTCTGACGGTTATTATTTTTAGTCAATAATTATGATAGAGTTTTAGGGACGGTTTGAAAACTATCTCTATATGACTCTTCTTTACTATTTACTTAACTATACCGTCTACATTTTATAATCTTTAGAGATGTTTTGACGAAACTGTTAGAAAATGTAGACATTTTCTAACGATATAAAATTGTCAGTAAGAAGAAATTTATCAACCATCTATAAAGTAGCAAAACCATCTGTAAAAACGATGTTCAATTCTAATGGTTATCAATTATGGTTTTTAAATATAACAGTGTTTAGAAACGATTTAAAAATGGTTTCTATATAACTCTTTTTTTTTCTATTTAATAATATCGTTTATATAAACTCTTCATCTATGTTGATCGATATATTTTACCATCTATAAATTTCATCTATCATTTGAACGGTTATCACTTGTCATCGATAAATGTGATAACCTTTAGTGATGGTTTAGTAAAAGTCTCTATATGAGTTTTCTTTACTAATGGTTAAGCCATATTATCTGTATAAATCTATACTTATACTAACATATTTAATGCACCATTTGTAAAAGGGGATGTTCAATTAGAACAGTAATTAATTGTTGTCAGTAAATGTGATACTATAGGTATGGATAACATGTTGAAATTTTATGTTAAATTGTAATGATAACTAGTAGTAATATAGTGTTAACTAAAATTGTGGTAAATTTAGGATTAATAGTAGTAATAAAGTAGTAACTTAAATTGTATTAAGTTTATGATAAGTAGTAGTAATATAGTGATAACTAGTGGTAATATAGTGGTAACCTTAGTTGTGGTAAATTTTCGATAATCAGTAATAATATAGTAATAACTAGTAGTAATATAGTGGTTACTAATAGTAATATAATAGTAAATTAAATTATGGTATAATGTAACCGGTAGTAATTAGTGGTAACCGATAACTAGTGATAATTAGTAGTAAAATAGTGGTAACTTAAATTATGTGTAAGTTTACGATAATTAATATTAGTAATATATCACACATGAGATGATCATTCTAGAACTTGCTCTGTTATGCATTTTAGAGACCACATTCTTGATTTTCATACACCAAAATGATTAAGAAACCTAAATTTACACAAATTTTGCTTTCGGAAAATACCATCCCTATCATATTATCCCTTACTTAACCCATTTGAACCTAAACCTTTTTTTTTCTTTAGTGACCTACATAATCTACCCCATGACTCTCATTCTTTCTAACCTCAGAGTTTGAACCCCAATTCACTAAGGTACTTATAGTTGATAGCATGAAATTCTAGTTTTTTTTTTGCATTATGATTTTTTTTATGTTATCTCAAGTCGATGTACACAAAAAAAAAAAAAAAAAACAAGCCCAAAAAAAAAAGAAAAAAAATTTGCTGGTTGAAAAAAAAAAAAAAGAAAAAATTGAGAAAAAGAAAAAAAAATCGAGAAAAAATGGATATTTTTCTTTCTTGATGTTGTTCACTCTTATAGTGAAAGTTCATTACATTATTCTTTATTTTGAATAAGTAATATTTCACATTATATATTTGTAATTAGAGTCAGTATTCTCTTGTCTTGACGTAAAGGATATCATGTTTTGATAATAAGTATTTTTAGTGAATCATTTTAACCCTACGTTTTATCCATTATCCTTTACCCTAACCTTGTTACAACCAAATAAAAGACCCTTTGATTGGTATTTGAATTTCATATTTAAGCGATGGAGATTTGATACATGAGCAAACTTATGGTAATATAATCTTATCGTGTTGATTTGAGTGATACATATACCCTTACATACATTGAGTACTTTGAATAGTTGAATAGTATCTGTCTTCATTCTATTGAGCGAACCAACAATGAGGGTGTTTGAATTTTGCATTATTCTTGATTTCGATAAAACTATAGGAGTTGTAATGGCTTTTCTAGTATTAAATGCTGTGAAGTATTGATTGTCTTGATTGTAATTCTGGTTTGAGCATGTCATACGCATGGTTAGGGACTTGACAAAAATTGAATTGGTTTTGGAAGAAAATTATTTTTGCTTGAAAACAAGCAAACATTCAAGTATGGGGTATTTGATAACAATATTTTTATATAGTTAAATTATATCTTTTTTAACATTTATTAATGTGTTTTAGAATTGATTTGAATCATAATTTATTAATTTATATTGATTTATTTTCGTAGTCATTGATTTAGGAAAAATGGAGTTAACTTGTTATTTTCAGATTGAACAGACAGTATTCAGTATTTTGACCATAACTTTTTGTCCTGATGTCCGATTGAGGTAATTTTTATGGTATTGGAAAGAAGATTTCGAGCCCTACAACTCTTATGAAGACCTCAGAGGTTGGGTTAAACTATAAGATGCCCAAACATTTAATCAAAATTACTACAGTGCTGGAAAACAGAAACTGGGAATCAAAATGAAAAGATGGTGCTAAAATTTCAGATTTGCATTGCTAATAATTTTAGAAATTATCCAAATTGAAAAAAAAAAAAAGAGAATTTTTAAGTATTTGGAAAGTTAAAAATCATCATCAACAAGCAAAGAAAGTTCCTAAATCAAATTCAAAATCCAAACTTTCAAAATAGTCTAAATAATTAAATTTTTCCTAGGGTTTTCACTCATATATATATATATATATATATATATATATATATGTGGCAATAGGGCAGCTCCTTATGCACAAATTTTTCTTTTATTTTTCTTATTCTTTCACCACTTTACAAACTCTTGTAACCTCCTCCATCCCAAGAGACTTCGACCTCCATGTTCATGCAAACAAGGATTGTAATATTCTTTTTTACTTTCTTCTTTTTTTTCAATGTCTAGTTAATTTTATTTTTCTTAGCACTCGATGAATTTTATTTTTTGATTAATACATGGCTTGATTTGATTCTTTTCCTTAAATTTTATTAGCATGATTATTATTTTGATGAGATTTTATTATTGTTCTTAATACTTCAAACGTTTTTTGGACCCAACGTTTTGATGATTTTAGATTGAGTGCATGCATAACCAATAAATTGTACAAGATTAGTTCAAATAATAAAATCCATATGAAATTATGAGCATGACTATTGGGTTAATTTCATGTGTGGGGATTAAGGGAAATCTTAATTTATAGATTTTCACAAAACTTAATGTGGTTTGATTTAATCAAAATTGCATGACCATTGGGTTTTGGTTAGACAGATTATAGTTTCATTGCATGACCATTTGGTGAATCTAATTTAGAAAAATCTACTATCATCAATAATAAATTATTAGTTAATGAACTTAGGGATTGAAAAGATTTGACCATATAGAAAGATAAAAATAAATAAAATCGATGTCTTAGATTTTTTATCATATTAGAGTTTCATATTTTAGATTTTGTTTTTAGTAATTTCTAAAATTTTCACCATTTGATTTGATTTGTTCAGCTTAAATTAGAGTTATTCATACTTGATAGTATAAAATATGCTCGTGAAATCGACACTTATTTAACACTATACACAACACTCGATTAGGGTATACTTGCCCGAAATCATGATATATCTAAATCGCGTAACACATTTCAATCTCCAAATCTATCTCGAAAATAATACCTCTAAGATTTTTGTTTCTGGATCATTAATTTCAGATTTTTCTTTTTTTTTTGTTTTTTGTTTTTGTTTAAATTTTGGTGCTTTATTCTCTTCCTCTTTTGCTAGAGTGAATTTTCTAAGTTGTAAGCCAACTTAAAAAGAAGGTATGAATTATTCAGATGGATTCCTAAATTAAATTACTAAGTCAAGAAAAGAATGGAGATGGATTAGTTGGATGCCATCTCCATCAGGTGGGATCTTCACATGTTAGAAATGTTGGATCCGGGTCCACCCAGGACCCATTCCCTTTGTTTTTGAATTTAAGAAAAGGGGACGGGTGGTTATTGAAAACCACCCCCCTCAACTTCTCTCAACTCCCCCTCTCTCTCCCAAACTCCCTTTTACACTCACTTTTCTAAAAAAAAAAAAAAGAAGAAAAAAAAAGGATGATGATACACACATTTTGGAATATGACGTGTGAGTGTAAAAAGGTAGAAAATTAGAATGCATTTTTTTTTTTTTGGAGAAAATGTATCTCTTGAGAGAAGAGAAAAGAGGGTTCCAAAAAACATACAAAGTGATTTTTGGCAATTTGATCATTAGGTTCACCAAGGAATTTGGATTGTGGATATTAGAGGGTGATCTAAATTGTGACATTCTCTCGATCTAAAATACCCGTCCGTCAAAGAGGTAAGTGATCTAACCCAAAATTTAGATCCGAAAAAATTCCGCATGAAATAATTTTTGTTGATTTCTATGAAAATGTTTATTGGTATCAGAGCATGCATAGGTTGTTTCCTGCCTAATTTGGATATTTAAAAAAATTAAAAATGTCATGCAAGATCTTAAATATTCATTAATGGCATCTTGAAATTGATTCATCGAAATGCTCTTATTTTTATACCATAGCATGCTTATGAGATATAGATCTAATATACAAAATTTGGCATACAACGGATGAATATATTAAAAGATATTATAAATCGTAACCAAAATTTAATATACTTATAACTTTTAAAATATTAAGTTTTGCAATACGAAATTTATATGGTTAGATTTTTTATGAAAAATGATTTTCAACCATATAAAGATCGTAAAAAATAGTTAAGAATTGAGGGAGATATGGCCATTCAAAGTTTGGGTCAAAATCTGAAAATTTAGGGAAGATGAACAGTAAAATGTTCAATCTCACTCTCGACAGCAGCAAGTGTAATCCACCTCCTAGGCTAGAAAAGTCCAATTGAAAATATAAGACTATCATTGAACTTAGAGATATTGAAAATGAGGAAATAGCCAAAATTTGGTGACCCACGGCCATTGAAAAGCGGCGCGTGGGCCTCACACGCCATTGTGGGCGTGTGAGGCACACAGAATTTTGTTTTGCAATACTTAGATTCTCTGGCAGTGGTAGCGCGTGCTGGACTCATTTTGGTCTCAATTTTAATCAAAATAAATCTTGTATTTATTGCGATTTTTTTGTGATTTAAAATTTATTTTTCGGAGATGAAAAATATTTATTTTGATTATTAAATCAATAAATGTTAGAAAATTATGAAAAAATAGTTTTTCAGTCTGAAAAATTTTGGAAAATTTTATATGAGTCTGAAAAATCATTTTAGATTTTTCTGTGAATTTTAATATATTTTTTGAAGTTGAAAAGTATTATTTATTGATTTATAATCAATAAATGTTAGAAAATTATAGAAAAATCATTTGTCCGTTCTAGAAAATTCTGAAAAATATTTTGTGGGACTAGAATATTATTTTATTAATTTTGGCTATACGAGTATAAATTTTTTACGCTCATTTTAATTTTATGCTCTTTTTCATGTATGAAAAATTCGCTTTTTAAACATAAAATTGTTTGATAATTGAGCATATTATTTAAAATAAATAATTTTATCATTAATTATAATATTATGGTTAGTTTAGTGTCCAATCTAATATTGTACCTTTTCTCTAGAGTAATTGTGATATTTAGACAGAATATTAGAGTTCTCGGAAGAAGAGTTAAAGTATTAAGAAATTCGAAATGTATGGTGAGATTGGGTCAAATTTTGACAGCCCCAAATCATGCTTTATCGGTCTTTTGGGGATCATGAAAGCACAATGTCTAGAATTTCTTGGATTAGGTCATTCCTTTTAGGGGAATGACGTATATATATAATATAAGAAATCCTTTGACTTTTAATTGGGACAGCGTGGATGATGAGATGATTGTTGAAAAAGAGGATGTAATTCTTGATAATGTGAGACCTATATTAATAGAAATATGGAGACTCAAGAGTTTGGAGAGCCAATGATAACATGCAATTTATTAAATTTATTATTGTTATCATGGGTTGAATTTGAATTGTTTAATGCTTTAATAGTTGTGTTTATTGAATTTTATTTTTTAGGAGATTCAATTGGAAGATTTAGACAAAATGGGCTTAAAAATGTAATTTGGAGCTAAATTGAGCAAATATCTTATTGGAACTATGAAGAAAAGAAGAAACTTGGTTTTTTAAGTTTTAATTAATTTTAGTAGGAATTTTACTTTAGGTAAAATTGTTTTAGAAATTAATTTTTATTTTCCTATTTTTGGGGAGTCTTTATTTTATTGGGAAAGATCTTTTTGGGTCTAGAGAAAAAAAAAAAAAAAAAAAAAAAAAAAAGAATAGGGTTGGCGTGTGGTTGCCAAAATTCTTCTCAACAAGAGGTTGGCAGGTTTTGGCAGCACATATAAAAAAAGAGGCGGCTGCTTATATTCCACATTCCTCAAGAAGAGACAAGGCCGCCGGCTGGGGTTACCTTCTTTCTCTCCAAAAATTTTTTTTTTCTTTTCGTTTTTTTCTTTTTTATTTTCTTGAAGACTCACCACCATGAGTGATTAGTTTATTTTTTCTGATTCAAGGGGAATTTTTATTCGATTGTCTTCACTGTGAGGTTAGGTGCTTAATTTAATTTCTTACTCTTTTTATTCAGGTATTCGTTAGTTCTTGATTTTATTTATATGAAAAATTGGTATTGGTTAATCTGATAATTTAATTCAATATTAATTTTTCTATTACTATCTAGAATTTCAGTGATCCGTAATTGTCATGAATGAATGGTACAAATAGCAACTAGGTTATTTTTGTTAATGAGTTTTTTACCGGTATTCATTTTTAATCCAGGGAATTGATAGAACAAAATTAAATAATTACGGCTATCCCAATTATTTATATTTTGGTTTAACTGTTTTCATAAAAGCTAATGCTATCATTATATTGATATGGAATGCTATCGTGTCCAGTCGATTAATGATAAATTTTGATTGGATGTTGGGTTTAATCAATTAATTTAAGAAAACACAAGATTTATTCCAGCTATCCTAATAAATCTAAGGTTAAATGCTTGAATTATAAGAAAAATATTTTTAACCTATGATCAATGAAACAATTGAATGTGATGAACCCTTGGATCAGAGTTTTAATAGATTGATTTTCTTTAAATATTTATTATTTTCAATGTAATTTGTTTCTTATTTTTTTTAGTTATTATTTTTAATTTAGGAATCTATTTGACAAACCCCCTATTTTTTTGTTTTTTTTACACTTAACTAAGAAATTAAATCAATTTAGTTCTCTTGAGATTCGACCTGGTAACCACTATTGTTACAATTTGTTGCATTGGGAGAATAAGTTTTAATTTAAGGGTTTCGACAACCCGACCAAATTTTGGCGCCGTTGCCGAGAAACTACACTAATTTCTTAGTTTGTGGTTTTTTTTTACTTGTTTATTGATTTTTGAAGAGAAAAAAAATGACGGCAATTCATGAAAGAACTTTGAAGGAGTTAATTGCACTAATTTGGAAACAACAATCCTTGTGCATCAGGCATCCAACTCATGAGGTAAGTCACTCGAATCTTGAAAATTAAATTTTGAACTAACTGTTTTGATTCGTCAATTGGCTGTAGGGCAATCACAGGTAACCAAGGTTTGCGGCATATATTCAATTTCTGAACATCCTACAGATATGTGTCCAATATTGCAAGAAGAATCTTTTCAATAAGTAAATGTCGTAGGAAGATTTCCTAGTCAATCTCAACATACATATGATTCTTATTTTGACAATTATAATTTTGAATGGAGGGATCATTCAAATTTAGGCTATGGGAATCAAGGAGGACAGTCAAGACATCTATCTCAATTTTTTAGTAGACCATCACCAACACCTACACAACCTTCTAATTCAGGTATGTCTTTAGAAGATATTGTGAAAGCTCTTGCGAATAACACTCAACAATTTCAATAGGAAACGAGAGTGAGTATACAAAATTTGAAGAACCAGATTTCCCAACTAGCGACCTCGATTAGTAGGTTGGAAACACAAATTCTGAAAGATTTCCCTTACAAATGATGGTGAATCCCAAAGAGAATGTTAGTGCAATAATGTTGAGAAGTGGGAACGAACTTCAATCTAGTCTAATATCTAAGAAAGTGGATAAAGGGAAGGATGTGGATAAGGAAGATGAACGCATATATGAAAATTCAATCAAAGTAACATCTGAATCCTCTTTGTCTAACACTTCTAGTATAATTGCATCACCTTTTCCTAGTAGGTTGGAGAATTCAGAGAATGAAGTTAAGAAGTTAAGAGGTGATGAAATATATGAGAATGTGTCTGATGTGATTAAGAGAACTTTACCCGAAAAATATACGGATCCAAATATGTTCACTCTACCTTGTATTATTGATAAGAAAAAAATTGAGCATGTCATACTAGACTTAGGAGCATCGGTAAATATCATGCCTTATTTAATTTATAATGCTCTGAAATTGGGTCTCTTAAAAGAAGTTGGGGTTGCTATCCAGTTAGCTGACTATTCTTATGTTTACCTGGAGGAGATTGTTGAGAATGTTTTGGTACAGGTTAACGAACTAATTTTTTCGATCGATTTTTACATCTTGAAAATAGAAGGAGACACAATTATTGATTCAGCTCCACTTCTATTAGGAAGACCATTCATGAAGACATCGAAGATTAAAATAAATGTGGACGAGGGTACTCTCTCCGTCGAGTTCGATAACTAGATTATTAAATTTTTTTTTTATCTTATGAAGTACCCAAATGAGTGTCAATCAAATTGTTTTGTTGATATTGTTGATTTAATTGTGTAGGAAATTTGTGAAGAAAAATGTGATATTCATTTTGATTTGAATGCACAATTAGATATGGAAGGGGAGTTATATGAGCCTCCCAAGTTGAAGTTGAAGCCTCCTTGAAGAAAAAAAAATAAAAAACGTCGACCATAAAAACGTTAAATAATTGCACTTGTTGGGAGGCAACTCAATATTTTTTTTGCTTGAATTTGTTTAGTTTGTTATTTAATTTCTTAATTAATTAAGGGTATTTGACTAGTGATATTTGTTTTTTCTTTAAATTTTTGTAGGTGCTCGAAATGAAAAATTTTAATAGTTGCATCAAGCCAAGAGACACCAAAGCAATTAAAAAAAATTAGACAGAAGTAGTCTTCACTTTAAGGCGTGATCATGCGGTTTCTGAAGAAAGTTCAAAATTTGGACAGAAGCAGTCCTTGCATTACCAGATGATCACACGGTTTCAAGAGCGGAATAAAACTTTTTATAATAGAAGCACTCTCTCTTCCAGATGATCATGCGGTCTTAAGAATTCCCATCTTCATCTTCGCGGTTCAATTTTTTTAAAACCCTCCGTGATCTCACCGTCACCATAGGGGAGTTTTCTCTGCTCTCTTTTTTTTATTGTCCTATTTTTATATATTGTATTGAGTAATTTTTTTAGACTTGCTGCGATTTTAAAATTGTGTTAGTTTTTTTGAGTTGCATGCTAGTTTCTTTTCTCTTTTCTCACATTTTGCATACATTGAGGACAATATAGAATTTAGGTGTGGGGGAGGATTTTATGCATCTATGTCATTTCTTCTATTTTTCTTGGAACTTCGTACTCTCTTGATTTTTATCTAAAAATAATTTGAGTTAGTATACATTGTTGATTTGAGTTAAAACGCATGAATGAGAAAAGTGTGATTAGTTGTTTTTGGATAAAATATTTTAAGCATTCTATTGACTTTGATGATTGAATCAAATGAAAATGTATAAAATTCGATATAACATTACACACTTTTGTGAGCTTTTGAACCTTAAGAGCATGCCATCATATTTGCACTAATCTTTCTTCATAAGTGTTTATCAATCATAGTGTGTTTATTCTAGAACTTGCTTTACTATACATTTTAAAACCATATTCATGAATTCATGCTTTAATATGATGGGAGCAATTAGGCTTACACATTTTAGCTATCTTAAAAAGACCTTCCCGTGTATATTCATCCCTTAGTGAACCAAATTGAGTCTCTATCCCCTTTTTTTATAACCGCACAAATTTACACCAGTCTTCTTTTTGTACTTAACCTTTCTTTTGGCCCTCATATCAAAGAAGTATGTGTTTAAAGCTTGAACGGGTGGTTATTTGTAAAGGGAATTGGAGAATTTTATATTGGGGATTGTTTTTAGAGATTTATTCATATGATTTGGGAAATTTATCCTCGAGATTGTCATTCAAAAAAAAATAAAAAAGGAAAAAAAGAAAAAAAGAAAAAAAAATTCTCAGAAAATTGAGATGAGAGAATTTGAAAAAAAAAAAAAAAGGAAGAAGAAGAAGAAAAAAATAATAAAAAAAGAGCTCAGAAATTTGGATCAAGGAATAAGATGATCTTACTTGAGATATTTTTCTATGGGTTGATTGTACTTCATGTTATGAGATGAGTTTGATAGTATGAATGTTTTGTAATCTTTGACATGCTTCTTTGGTATGCATTACATATCATATTTACTTTTACCCTACTTTACCCAAGCCAAGTTACAACCCTTGCAAAAACTCCGGATTTTTGTTTTGAATTCATATAATTAGTGGTGGAGATTTGATAAATAAGCAAACTTATAGTAATATCATGCTATGTTTTGATCTTGAAAGTTATCGATAAATTCCCTTAAACACTTCGAGTGTATAGAGTGATTTTCTTGTGAAGGTATCGGATCTTGGTTCATTGAATTTTGATGAAATTATTGGGTCTGTTGGGATGCTTATATTTTTCTTTTAAAGTTATGAAACTATGATCACTTGTTCTCTGAATTGTTGTTTTGCCTTGAATGCTTCAATGCGTGCTGCTTAGAATTATTGGATAATGAAATGAAGGAGGGGAAGTAGTGAAGAGGAGAATAGTTGAATGACATTGGTATAATAAATGTTTGAAGTCAAACATTAATTTGGTGTGGGGGAATTTGATAACATGCAATTTATTGAATTTATTATTGTTATCATGGTTTGAATTTAAATTATTTAATGTCCTAATTGTTGTGTTTACTGAATTTTATTTTTTAGGAGATTGAATTGGAAGATTTGAACAAAATAGACTTAAAAAGGCAATTTGAAGCTAAATAGAGCAAATATCTTATTGGACCTATGAAGAAAAGAAGAAACTTGATTTTTTTAGTTTTAATTAATTTTAGTAGAAATTTTACTTTAGGTAAAATTGTTTTAGAAGTTAATTTTTATTTTCCTATTTTTAGGGAGTCTTTATTTTATTGGGAAAGATCTTTTCTAGTCTAGAAAAAAAAAAAAAAACTTTGTAATTTCTTTTCACACGGCAGCATGTATCTTTCAAAAAAAAAAGAATAGGGTTGGCATGTGGTTGCCAAAATTCTTCTCAACAAGAGGTTGGCAGCACATATAAAAAAAGAGGCGGCTGCTCATATTCCACATTCCTCAAGAACAGACAAGGCTGCCGGTTGGGGTCACCTTCTTTCTCTCCAAAAACAATTTTTTTTCTTTTTGTTTTTTTCTTTTTTATTTTCTTGAACACTCACCACCATGAGTGGTTAGTTTATTTTTTCTAATTCAAAAGGAATTTTTATTCGATTGCCTTCACTGTGAGGTTAGGTGCTTAATTTAATTTCTTGCTCTTTTTATTCAAGTATTCGTTGGTTTTTTATTTTATTTATATGAAAAATTAGTATTGGTTAATCTTACAATTTAATTCAATATTAATTTTTCTATTGCTATCTAAGATTTCAGTATCCGTAATTGCCATGAATGAATGGTACAACTAGCAACTAGCTTATTTTTATTTATGGGTCTTTTACCGGTATTCATATTTAACCTAGGGAATCGATGGAACAAAAGTAAATAATTGCGACTATCCCAATTATTTATATTTTGGTTTAACTGTTTTCACAAAACCTAATACTATCATTATATTGATATGGAATGCTATCGTGAACAGTCGATTAATGATAAATTTTGATTGGATGCTAGGTTTGATCAATTAATTTAGGAAAACACAAAATTTATTACGGCTATCTTAATAAATTTAAGGTTAAATGCTTGAATTGTAAGAAAAATATTTTTAACCTATGATCAGTGAAACAATTGAATGTAGTGAACCTTTGGATCAGAGTTTTAGTAGATTGATTTTCTTTTAATACTTATTATTTTTATTGTAATTTGTTTCTTATTTTTTTTAGATGTTATTTTTAATTTAGGAATCTATTTGACAAACCCCCTATTTTTTTGTTTTTTTTACACTTAACTAAGAAATTAAATCAATTTAGTTCCCTTGGGATTCGACGTGGTAACCACTATTGCTACAGTTTGTTGTATTGGGGGAATCAGTTTTAATTTGAGGGTTTTGACAACCCGATCACCCAAATGAAGAAAAAGGCATCCCACAGTATAGATAATATAACTCACGTGCTATAAGGAGATTTTTTTTCTCCTATGGATAGATAATCCATTAGAATACCTTTGAAAGGAATTTTGGATTTGAAAATTTTAATTAATTCTCATCCAAAATTGAAAATATTTAAATACTTTGTGTATTTAAGTGGGAAGTTTTAGGTTGGCAGAATTTAAGTAATTCTCATCTAAAACTTATAGAATTTTGTAACTTTAAATTAAATTTGTGATAGTGATACATTAGGATCATAGATGATGATTAGGAACATAGTGAACTTTCGATTCTATGTTTAATGTTGACCTGTCATGGGTATTAATCCTGAAGTACAAAATTACATGAATGATATGAGCATTAGTACGTATGTCTACCCTCTTAGAAAACCAAAACCATAGCATTGAAATCTTTTATAGGGGATTTGAATAGAGATGACAATTTGAATGGCAAGAATCATAAGATACGACACTATACAATAAAAAATGTACTGAGAGAATTTAATGCCTCAAAAAGCATTAAACATGTCATATAATACCCTGTAGTGGGCAATGTTGTCCAGTAATGGAGAGAATTAGATGCTAATCTGGTGTGAAAATGATAGATTCGACTTCTCGAGCGACTCAGTTTAGCTTTCAGATTGAAAACATGATACCTAAGTATGAGCAACACTTTGACTGCTCATGACATTAGGATGTACTTCAAAGAAATATAGAGGTAGTGACTCACTTTAGACAGGTGACCATGAAGTTTGATACCTATAAAGGGAGTAGTGATCATAGTATCAAACGGCAATTACGAGTCATGTCTAGCATGATTAGAGAGTGGGAGTTAACTGGTCATATTCTTTCTAATGAATAGAAAGTTTGAATTTCGATCTGATTCCTTCCTATCTAGTGGGAGCACCTAAAAGTCAGTTTGATTCACAATGACAGTGTGAAGACTTTCTCGAACATTGCTTGCGATGTTCAGCTTGGGGATAAGCAGCTTTGTGTTGCAAGATCCATAGTTGATGCTTTTGTTATAGAATCTAATTCTAAAAGAGTTTCGGACTCTAAACTTGAAAGGGATTAAAACAAAAGTAAGAAAGGTAAGGAGACTGTAAACGGATCACAAAAGAATAATCCAGAATATTAGAACAGACAAGGAGACATTTATGAATCTTTCATCAATTACATTCTGGTAGCAGATGGTATGTAGTGAATGATGTAAGAATGAACGTTAGAGGAGTTGGTACTTGTAAGCTGCAGTTACAAAATGGCCAAACTCTCATTCTGCATGAGGTTCTCTATATGTCAGAAATTCGACAGAATCTAATCTGTTCTTATTTTTTTAAAAATTTGACTGTAATTTAAACTTTCAGAGATATAGGGATGATTTATATTTAAGTGACATGAGTAGTGGTTCTGGACAGTTTGCAAATAGTTTTATCATTTTGTAAATTTTGATAATGTGACATGGCAGACTTGGTCTCATTGGGGCAAGACAAGATAAATCAACTAGTGAGAGTAAAACCTTTGGGTTCACTCACAAAAGTTAATTTACCATCATGTGAATGTTGTCTTGTCAGTAAAATGATAAGAAAACTATTTGAAAAATCCATACGGGCTAAATTTCCATTGTATTTAATCCATTAAAACATTCATGGTCCAATAAGTATGAAGGCTAGACATGGAATTTTGTATTTTATTACGTAATCCGACATTGTTGGATATGAAAGATCCATGATGGCGTAGGTTAACTTGTTGATTTCCTTTTGGGGAAATGCCTTATTGACTGCGATCTTTGTTTTGAACAAAGTACCTTCACAGAAAGTACCAATGACATGATACAAACTTTTGACTGGTAGAAGGTCATGTCTCAGTGACTCGAGACCTTGGGGATCAACAGTTTATATTTTGAGATTTTTTCGATAAGTTTGGAAAATTGGGTCCTCATAGAAGCAAGAGTATTTTTATAAAATATTCTGACCAGACTAAAAGTTAAGTATTTATTTGTGAATAAGATGATGGTACTAAAGTAGAGATTAGATCACGAATATCACATTTTTTAAGAATGATTTTCCTAACAGATGTGACGTGAAGGACGGATAGCTGTTATTTGAATTAGTTGATTCAAATGATAGTTTTATCTATTGTAAATTGTTAGAATGGTGCTGATCCTAGTAGGAGAGAATTAAAATTCTAACGATCCGATTGAGTTACAGACTCAGAAAGGTGTTAGGAAAATCGTGTCTAAATGTCACTTCGAGATTGAAGGACACGTATTTGATATTTCTTTAGAAGATGAAGAAGAGTTTCAGAATGTATATGAGACTCTATCTTATCCCACTAAGGGTGAATGGAAAAATGCAATGAAGAAAAAATATGAGTTAATAAAGTCTAACCATATTTGACAATTGGTTGAACTTCTATTAAGACGCAAAGTTATTGAGAACAACTAGATTCTCAAAATCAACCGTAAGGCAAATAGAACTATTAGGAGATAAAAGGATCAACTGGTAGTAGAAGATTACACTCAGTAAAAGAGTGTTGATTATGAAAAAACATTTTCCCAATAGTGAGATTTATCTCCATTCGCGTGTAGTTGGCAATATTGGCTAATTTGCATTTTGAATTATGTCAGATAGATATGAAAACTGTTTTCCTTAGTGGTGAGCTTGAAAAAGACATTTGTATGACACAACCAAATGGTTTTTGTCATTAAAGGCCAAGAAGATAAGAATTGATGGCTTTAAGTAGTCTTCAAGACAATGGTGTTTGAAATTTCATAAAGATGTGCTCTCTTATGATTTCATAATGATAGATAAAAACTATTGTCTCTTTTTGAAAAGTCCAATGACGAGTTTGTAATTCTATCCTTATATGTTAAGAATGTATTGTTAGCTGCTAATAATAAGGAGTATGACCTTCAAGATGAAAGAAATGGGTAAGGTAGATCGTGAATTGAATTCTAAAGAAATCGTTCTAGGAGATTACTGGAGTTATCTCAAAAGTCTTATATTATAAAGACTCTGGAATGCTTCAGTTTAAAAGACTACAGACCAGTTGATACTCTTGTGACTATAGGTAATAGTTCAAAAGATGACATATGCCCTAAAACTCCTAATGAATATATGAAATATCCGGAATACCGTATTATAGTATAGTTGGAAATTAGAAGTACGCTATGATGTGTATTCATTCCGATATTTGTCATGCTATAGGATTTGGTTGGCAGGTATCTGTCCAATCTAGATAGAATGATTGGATTATTGTGAAAAAAATATTGGGATACCTGAGCGAAACTCAAACTATTTCCTTCACTATTAAGGAAATGATCTAGTATTGAAAGGATACATGTATGCTAATTGGGGAGGAGATTTGCATGAGAGAAAATCTGTATCTGGTTATATTTGCTTGCTCATTGATAGCGCTATCTCATGAAGATGCAAGAAACAAACCCGTGTATCACTTTCTATAATAGAAGCAGATTTATAGTCAATGCTTTTGCAGTTCAGAAAATGAATTTGGTTTAGTGGATGTTGGAATATTTTGAGTAGTAAACAACGTAGTGGGAGCTTGATTAATTGTGATAATCGGTCAGCTATTGCTTACGCGTAAGACTCCAAAATATAATGGTAAAACCAAACATAGACACAAAGAACAATCTTGTCAGAGACATGATTGAAAAGAGGGAAACGACATTGAGATATATATATATGCATTTGGTAGTAGCTTGTCATTTTTCGGAGGCCAATGCTTAAGGACATGTTTGTGAGATATGTGAAATGACATGGATTGCATAGATTGTGACAGTATTTATTACTGTAGTAGTGATTGCGATTATATACAAAAAGTATATACGTTGTAATGCTCATATTCGTTGACATTTGAATTTTATTTTTGTATCCAAAATTCTTGTGTCTGGAATTAAAAGTATGTCGAGCAAGTTCTGAGATTGGCTTTCTCACACGAGCAATCACCTCTAATGTCTATGTGACATGGAGAGATGAGACGTGTTAATTTGTGGTGAATAACACAGATATAAACTGCCTTAGTTAAAGTACTAAGATGAGATTACCGATTGATATACTACGTATATGGTAATCGAAATGGATTCCCCACAATCCATTAAACTTGTCGAATAGCCAGGTGTGGGTTTTCCTAAATGTTGTGAGATGTTGGAAGACTTGTAAAAAAGAAAACTCAGGTTAAGTGTTATGTATACTTGGACTAAGACCTGTACGATGCATTATTTTAGAAAAGAAAACATACGCTTCCAAATGGAAAGGAAAGTATTGTAGCACGTGTTTCATACTACGTGTGCTTATGTGACTATATGAATAATGAGATGGTACATCACTTTTCATCTCATTATGTCCATCTCATTGTGTGAGACTCAGAGATTTATACGCAATCTCAATATATATCCTTAGGAATTTTGTCTGTTTCTTGAAATTTTATTTTAGTGTTACTATTTTAGCATGTTACCAAGAAATCATGGATGATTCGGTTTGGCGGTGCATGTCTAGGAAAGCAGTTAAGATAAAGTTAAAAGTTAGTAATATGAAAGAAATATTGTCTTTGACCGACACGTTACTCTGTATTCACAAATCGGTCAATTATGTTTATGACTTAGTGTTTAGTAACGTAATTATGAATACATGACTGGATTAGAGTCAACTATGCTCTTACATTGTTTTGAGAGATGAGAGATACGTTGACTGTGTCAAATAAAAAAAGTCTAGAGTATAGCGAGATATAATGTCCTCTTCACCATTTTGACGATGAACTGTTATATATCCTTAACCAGTATGACTCTAGAGCTCTTGGTATTCTCACGGGTCATACGGTCCTCTTGCCTGTATGAAATTGATGTTTAATAATAATGATCACACTATGTGCGAGTTTAACCCTCATATACGAGTGGGAGATGTTAGAAATGTTGGATCCGGGTCCGCCCATGAGGGCAAACCCAGGACCCATTCCCTTTGTTTTTGAATTTAAGAAAAGGGGAGGGGTGGTTATTGAAAGCCACCCCCTTAACTTCTCTCAACTCCCCCTCTCTCTCTCTCTCTCTCTAATTCCCTTTTACACTCACTATTCGGGGAAAAAAAAAAGGATGATGATACACACTTTTTGGAATATAACGTGTGAGTGTAAAAAGGTAGAAAATTAGAATGCATTTTTTTTTTTTTTTTGGAGAAAATATATCTCTTGAGAAAAGAGAAAAGAGGGTTCCAAAAAACATACAAAGTGATTTTTGGCAATTTGATTATTCGGTTCACCAAGGCATTTGGATTGTGGATATTAGAGGGTGATCCAATTTATGACATTCTCTCGACCTAAAATATCCATCCGTCAAAGAGGTAAGTGATCTAACCCAAAATTTAGATTTGGAGAAATTTCGCATGAAATAATTTTTATTGATTTCTATGAAAATCTTCGTGACAAGGCAACCCAACCAAGGAGTGGGGAGGAACGAGAATAGGCTTTGGATTGCACAAAACATTGCAATTGCCCATTTTCTGGTTGCAGGGCTTAAACTCTATACGAGTTAACGTTTTTTCACAATTTTTTTTCTCAACACAGCTCCAAATAGGCAGAAACACAAACATAAAACTTCTAAGGAGAAAAATGAAGCATAAATATTTAGAGGGCATCGAACATATTGATTTTGGAGTCAATACCTCTCTCTCTTTCTTTTCAATCACTACCCTTAACCATCATCTCCTCCGTAGAGGCCGTCTTTCTATCTGATTGCCTCTAAAATTGCTCATTTGGTGCACAGATGAAATTGGAAAACTCCCTACTCGAACTTCATTGAATTGAATAGATTAAAGTTGTATTTGTTTAAGAGATGAAGTGAATTTGAGGACATACACTGTTGGTAAATGCCCACGTAGGGACATTTACCACAGTTAAAAGGAAATTTAAATTTTGAATAAGTGGTTAAGTGGATAACTCCCACTAACCACCCACTTTCTCCCCACTATTCTAACGTGAGTGAAATTAGAATTTAACTCCTTCTTGAATGTAATATGCTCTACAACTCTGAAAAGAAATAAAGGATATACACTTTATCAAGAGAATTAACACATTCTCTAGAGAGAAAATAAATGAGGGTTTAGTGAATTTCAGGTAAGGAATTCTCATTTTTAATCACCACATTTTGGATTGAAGTGTTATGGATTCGTGGTCATAATTCGATTTTTTCATGATTATTATCTAACTGCGAGTTTGTTCGAAAAAGTTTCGTGATTACCGGATTTCCTATGATTTACTCATTGAAAATACCCAAAATTGTATCTATTTATTTTTTGAAAAAAATTGATTTTCATGCTTCCATTTATTTGAACGTGATAAATAAATCTAACATACACTTATTGAGATTTGGGTTTCAGGGAGAGGACAAGTGAAGACATGTGAATAAAAAGACACAGAACTAAATCATTGTTTATTAAATAATTTTTTGGGTACAAGAGATACAACCAAACAGAATTGAACAGAGAAAGAAATAATGAAAGCGTAGAGACTCTATCGCTCGAACTATACCTGAGGGACATTGTTTATTAAATAATAAACCATGTATAAAGACTCTTTGCATTATAAACAAATAGTTTTGTCAGTAAATATTTTTCTTTTTATAGAGTCCGTTAATGATAAGGTCAAACACAAAATACAAAATCTTTAAAAGAAGTTCTATGTGGACAAACCAATACACATTTTTGGGGTAGTTTGTCTTTTCTCCGTGGAGGTTTTCGAGTTGGCATATTTTTTAGGTAAATTTCAATCACAAGGTGGCGGTGTTTGTGATGTTGGCTTGAGGCGGTGCTAGTGGCAATGATTATTGGTGGTATTTGGCTATGAAGTTTGAGAGAGTAAGAGAGAGGGAGGGAGGGAGGGAGGGAGATAGAGAGAGAGATGGAAAGAGATCACGCAAGGATTAACTAATTAGAATGGGGGGTGCTTATAAAAACACAGCTTAGTTCATTGGAATCGAAGAGAACCCATTTGAATTGGTGTCCCAAAAATCTCACACAATATTGGACATACAAGAATTAAAACATTTGGTGACGTGCAAGAATGCTATGGTGGATGATTAGTTCCTAGACAAATCTTATGAATTCTTCAAAGAAGAGGAGAGGAACTTATCACGCGGCAAAAGTTTTAAGGAAATCTAGGTTGACTGAAAAAGGGGAAAAAAAAGTGCTGGAAATTTGGGAGAGGATGAAGAGAAGGGCAAATGATCGTTGTCGAAGAGGCACAGCCATGTGATAGAGAGAGAGAGAGAGAAAAATATAAAGAGTTCGTGATCGAGAAAAACAAAGTCACGGAGAAAAAGAGAGAAATAATGGGGATTAATTTTGTTAATTTTTAATGGTGTTGACTAGTGGCAGAGATGAAGTGTAATTTTAACTCTAAAGCAGAAGAGGCAAAAAATAATTGACTACGACAGGAAGCGCAAAGCGTTATCAAACGTATAATGGAGTATCATCATATTAGAGTATCATAGAATTAAAGTATCAAGATATCAAAACATAAAGTATCAAATAGCTTCATCAACCATCTTCACCGATGGTATTCATATAAATCTATAAAAAATATTTTACAAGTGAAAATTCTGAATCCAATTAAAATTAAAATCACTTATCACTTTCTGATGATTGCATATTCTAAAACAAAAAGATATCACAAAATTGAATCATCCTTTATTATTCACAATCCAAATATCTTTCGGTAAAGAATGATCAAAAAGTCTTGTTCAAACTCTCTCTTTACTCCTTCAGGTGTGAGAATGCTCTCTCTCTCTTGTTTTGGTTTCATCTTTTACTCTCTTCAATGGCCTTCTATTCATATTACTTTTTTTTTTCACGTCAACGTCAAAAGAAAAAATGAGAGTTTTCTTTTTCTTGGTGAGTTGGAGAGAGAGAGAGAGAGAGGGGAGTTGAGGGACTTTTGAGGGGTTAGGGAAGTTGTGGTAGTTACCCAACCCTCACCCCATGTTTAACTTCATCCTATTTGAATAGGTCCCTGGATCTTTGGCTCTACCCTCACCCTCATGGACGGACCCGAATCCTTTTTCCAACATTCACTTTATTTCTTTTTAATTTATTTCAAATTGTATGACAATTTTAAAAGCACATTCTTTACCCGGGAACTATAGGTAAAAAAAATAAAGCATGCAACGAAACATAGCAGACATAGTTGGCAGGCGATGGCCAGAAGATTCCATCCTTCCCCATTCGAACTGTTGGGTAAAATGGCAACCCCCTCCAGTAGGATTTTATAAATTAAATACGGATGATTCCTCGAATTCACAGTCTCGCATGACTGCAGCCGGTGGTTTAATTCATAATGAGTCCGGATTATTGGTTTCCAGATTTACGCAAACTTAGGAGTGGAAGATTGCAGAGTTATATACTGCCCGTGAGGAACTTCTTATGTTGCCTGTAACCAATTATTCCCAGCCATCCTAGAAATCGACTCAGCCGATCTTGTGCCGTTTCTATCTTCTAAGGTGGACCCTGCTCATCCAAACCTCCATATTCTTCAAGAATGCCAACAGTTCATTTACCACACCCAGGTGCACAGGATCCTTTCTGTGTCCACGAGGGCAACTCTTGTGCAGATGTCCAAACCAAACTTGGTTACTCTCAATCCCCGAATTTTCATGAGTTTTTCTCTCCTCCAACCGAGGTTTATCATTTTTTAATGCAGTATATTCGAAAAATAGCTTCCTTCAGAAACTAAGTTCTCTCCATCCCTTTTGTAACCAAAAAAAAAAAAATACTCTCTTCTTTTAGCATATACGTGATGGCAAGTCATAGCTCAGGAAATATATGAAGTATAACAAGAGGCATTCTTAAATATATAGTGTAATATACTTCGTTTCTATTTCAACAGATTGAGATCAATGCCAATTAAAGATTATACAAAATTTTTAATAAAAATATGTAATATAAAAAATAATTTTCGTTTCCAAAATTTTATATTTTATATCTATATATAATAAAATAAGAATAAGAATAAATTAAGAGGATGCGAAAAATCCAAAACACGTGGGTTGGCGCATGTGTGCCCAATGATAAAATTCCGCTTTGTCCGTGACCGTACAACTGGATCCCAAAACAGTGATACTTTTTATTATTAACCTTCCATTCAATCTTATGGGATGTAAAATGGGTGCAACACGTGGATGCTTAACTGTGAAATTTCGATAGATATTAGTGTTGGTATAGTCGTATTTAAGTTTTTTCATGAGTATGAAAAGGAAAATAAAGTAAAATGTTGAATTCTACATAAAGCTTTGATGAGTTTAAACTTATTATTAAAATAATAAACAAACAAACAAAGAGAAAAGGACTAACGGATAGTAGGTCTAGTGACATGTGATATTAGATCTCTTAATCAAAATTTCAAGTTCGAGTTTTAAGAATGAAAAATATTATATTAGGAGAGTAATCCCAGAAATATTTAGAAAATTTAGAAAATTTTAAGTTTAGGTATATCAATCCGTGCTTATGGCGAGACTAATAAGACTAAATCTTCTGACAAAGAAATATTTAGAAAATTTAATTCATTTCATTTAGTTTATCTGATTTTAAATCTCACGTAAGACTTGTGACTAGTCTTTCAATGATTTAAATTACCAATATCTTGTTGGTCTAAACCTAATTTTCCTTAAATAAAATTTTGAGTGTGAGTCGGAGAAAATAGGTGCAAGGAGATATTTGTCTCTTGAGGGGCAATTCAACTAGAATCAAATTTAATCAAAATTAACGTGATTATTTTATACTGATAGTTTATTTTAAAAAAAGAAAAGATTTAAGTTAAACAAGTTAAAAGAAAAAATAAAGATTCCAACAAAAAATACTAGTATTAATAAAAAAAATAAACAGAAGATGAAAGCCAACCACAATGAAACAACGAGTCTACATGGATTAGGTTAGATTAGGCTACAATCCTAAATTTTATAGTTAAAATTAGACCGAATTAACCTATAATTCTAAATTTTATAAATTAACTATAATTCTAAATTTTATAAATTAACTATAATTCTAAATTTTATAAGTTAAACATATTGAAATAGAATACGAAATTGAGTCTATATATTTAAATTTAAAACTAAGGGTAGTTTGGTTAACGGAAGGGAAAGGAGAGGGGGAGGGAAATTATTTCAACTGATGAAAATAAATGCATTTCCTTCATTTTTTTGATAGGGATGGAAGGGAAAAAAAATGGGTGATATTTTTTTATATTTGGTTGGAATGAAAAATAGAAGAAAATAATATATTATTTACTATTCTACCCTTATAAAATAATATTTTTAATATTTATTACCTCATAATTTTTTTATTTTTTAATCTAAAATATTTTTCTAAAAATATAGTTTTTCCTAAAAATAGGTATTTAATATAATTTTTCTTATTTTTTATAAATTATTTTTATTATTATTTTATATTAAATAATATTAGAATATTAATGTAAAAAAAATAAAAAAAAATAAAGTAAAAAAATAAAATTAGAAAAAAATCATTTGTCTAATAAAATTGATAAAGAAAATTAAATTTTATTATTTTATATTAAATAAAATTAAAATAGAAAAAATAATGAATAATTTTGTAAATATTAAAAAAAATGACAAGACCAAATTCGTTCAAAATTTTCATTTTTTTTTCATTTTTATCCACTTTAAAACGAAAATAATTTTTAAAAATGAAAGAGAAGAGATTACATCTCACTTTTACTTTTTCTCTACATTCTCTCCTTATGAAATGAAGTGAAATGATTTCTCCTCTTCTTTTCATTATATATTTCATCACAATCAAACTACTCCTAAAATAGCGTCAAAATTTCATAATTACCGAGGTCGGAGGAGCCCTGGCCCACCACTTCACCAAAAGTTGGCCGATCCCATGCACTTGGTAGAAAATGGCAAAACAGAAAACTGACCCCTTTTCCATTGTATCCAAAAGTCCAAACGAAATCAGCTTTGAGATACTAAAAAACCCTAAAGAATTTTTTATTCTTTGAGCCACCATAACTTGCATCACAACTTTACACTTCTCCAGACCTCACCTTTCCAAAAGTCGTTAATCCGTTGGTTCAATCACTACTTCCTGCACATCTCTGTCTCATTCTTTGTTTCTTCTTTCTTTTCTTCATTTCTTCCTCTTCTATAAATGTGCTCAAATTTTTTTTACTGCAATTCTAAAGATGGCATCTGATGATCAATCTATTTCAACTAGCAAACTTTTTACCACTAACTGTGGTACTCTTCATCATTCAACTCCCTTGGATGTTTGTTCTTCCGACATATTTGGAGACTTGCCAAATGTTGTAACTCTTCCACCATTGCATCCTGACCTTAGGGTTTTCAAAGTAAATGATGTTCTAAATGATTCCAATGTTGGAGTATCAAGTTTTCAAACGGAGAAGTTCGTTGAGTTGGTAGGTATCAAATGCATGAACTCAAATAGATTTTGTATGTTTAATTTTTTTTTTTTATTTTGTTTTTTTAATAAAAAAAATATTAGGAGGCTAAGAGGGTTTCAAATAGACATGAAAGAGTTTCACGGAGGCAAAATCGACATGCAGAATTGCGCAACATAACTGAGAAGGTAAAAATGAACATAATACTATTTATTATTTTATGTGTTGAGATTGAAAAATTATGATTTTATGTATAATTTATTTGTAAATTAGTATAGATTGTATGATTGTTTGAGCTTGAGCAGAAAAGAAGAGTCAAGATCAATGAGAAGATGAGAATATTACAAGGATTAATACCCAATTGTACCAAGGTGAGTTCTTGCTTTTATTTCAATTTTGTTTTTGTTTCAAATTATGAAAGTATATATGTTTTTTTTTTTTCAAGATTCTCATTTTACATATGACTTTGTGTAATTCATGCAACTTGGTTTTTAAAAGCCATTTCTTTTGAACATCATAAATCATTTTTAGCATGGGGCAAAAAAATAGTTATACCTGTTTATAGTAAATGCTGAATAAACTACAAAGATGCCAATCGTGATTACCCCAAGCATAAGATGTTGTTATACACACACACACATACGCAATTTTCAACTTAATATCCCTAATAATTTTATTATGTACTTTCTAACATGTTGATTCTATGCTCCATGAAAGTTGGCTTTTATGCTTGAAAGGAGGAAAAGGAGGGTCTAGTTCTAAAGGCTATCAATAACCAACTTTTAGAGGTACAACACAAAGATCTTCATGTTGTACGTTTAGTATTTCACTACAAAATATTACTACCCATAGAATATTGTAGAAAAATTATCTACTTATATATACATGTTATACCCATAGAAGTATTAATACCCATTGAATATCATGGTCTATCGTTTAGCGATGCTTATAAAACATCTGCATTTGTCAAAATAAACGTCGGTTGTAGTGAATGCATATACACCACTAAATATTAATAGGTCACCTAAAGTTTAAATGAATAGGGGTTAGCCAACTATATATGTATACACACAACCCCCCCCCCTTTTCAACTTTGTCAATCCACTAAGACTCTAATCATATGTAAAAACCTAACAAGCTATGATCAATGCTAGTTATGGAACTTTTCTTTGCTAATGTAGCAATCAATGCAATCAACATTAGATTAGATCTGATACAACAAATATTTTTCAATGATGTTAAGATGTTTTTCACTTCAAGATAAGCCCGAATTTATGGCGTTGGTAGAAAAACCAGTGGTGATATAAGTTCAATATTATGCAAACTTATAGCTTACATATCAAATGCATATAACTTTGATTTCATAGAGGAGTGTAGTAATACTTCGCATGCAGGACATGTTTGTCACAAATTTTTCAAAGTTCAGGCAGTAATGTTTTCACTGGTTCAAATATTGTATTATACATTGTCAACTGATATCTGTAATTATATTTCGACCAATTCAGTTCGAGTATTGTCGGGTCTAATTTAGGAGAGAACTCTCCCAACGTAATTTTTTTCATTCTCAAATTTCAAAATTGAGATTTGATTAAGCGACCTAACATCGTTATCCACTAAACCAACTGTCCGTTGGTTGTGTGTGTATATGTTTTTGTTGTTCGTGTGTGAAGAAAAACTGAACTAAATTATACATAATCAAAATCTAATCTACTATGTATTTTTTAAATGTTAGCTGTTCGTATATATTTTAGACAAATTATATTTTAATATCTCAGAAAAATACATATATTTTAACATAGTTTGACTTTTATACAAATTAAAATCAGTATTGTTTCAATCACTATCGGACAAAAAATATATATATTCTTAAAAACTTGTCAAGTTAATTATTTTATTTATACATTGTTTGGCAATTGTAATATCTGGGCAAGTTAATACATTTATTTATATTATTTTCTTTACAAATTTTGATATCTAAACACTCATTTTAAGTAAAATTACTAAACAGCTTAAATTTTTTGGAGAATCAAATAGTCTGAACCACTCTTATCACAAACACTTACAAATACAAATACAAGTTGTTAAAAGACATCATAAATAAGTATGGGTCGGTGAATGTAAGATTATAATTGTTCATAAATATTATGAATTATTGGTCGGTGAATGTAAGATCATAATAGTTCATAAATATTATGAATTATAGGTCGGTGAATGTAAAATTATAATAATATCATAAAATAAGTATAAAATTACGATTCTTTTGTATAAATTATCGGTTAGGAAGAGTGAGATCTTAAATATAGGAGATATAGTCAAACGTCAGAGTGGATGCAAATTATTTATAAAGATATGAGTGTCAAAAATTTAATTGAAAAGATAATTTTAGATGGAAATGAATGGCGTAAAAAAATTTGAACCATTGAATTATTATTATTATTTTAAATTTATATGAATAGTTTATTTTTACTATTTTTTAATTAATTTTAATTTTATTTTTTAGTTTTATTTTTTTTTATTTTTGTCTTCAAACTTTAATTTTATATTTTTTTCTTTTATATTTTTTTCTTTCTCTTATATTAATCTCTCAAAAAGCCAACATCAAAATTTGAGATTAAAATTTAGTTTTTTATTATTGTTGTGGCATATAATAATTACCATATCAAAAATATTATACTACAAAATATATATATATATATATATATATATATATATATAAATTTTTCTATAAAAGAAGTTGAGTGCGTAGGAACGGCACAGAAGGAACCTGAAGTATGAGAAAATAGGAAGCGTAAAATAGAAATATGACACGTGTGCACAAAACCCAGATTTATATGCTCAGAATTTCATAAAATAGAAAAAGTCTTAAAAAACAATTGAAGCGGCAACCTTGACAAACTCCATACTATTCTGAGTACTTGATCCAGCCAAACACGACCGTTTAAACAAATCTTATCTTCAGCTTTTCCTTTTATTTGTTTCTTTATTTTTCTTTGACATGATAAATGAATACTAATAAATAGTTATTCTATTAGATAAGATAAGGGTATTAATTTATTTAATTAAGTTTTAGATTCAAATTTTGAGAATGAGAAAGATTATATGACTCATTTCTATATTAGACTCAATAACGTTCGGATTAAATTAATTTGAATATGATTCTAAATATCAATTAATTATTAAAAAAATGATAGATAGATACCATAAGCCTTGGATATGGGGAAATAAGATCGCAAAATACTTAATATCGGCTTTGAGAAGACGGAGCTCATATAAAAAGATGAGAATATTTTTTTTTTTTCCTTTTTTTTTGGGGGGGGGGGGCATTACCATGTTCGGCCCACTAATGGAAGTCGGTTCTTGGTGGCTTTGGCGGTGAAAATTGTGTACACAAAGGTAGATAGCTGTTAGCTATTAACCGAAAAATTGTGTACACAAAAAGTTAGAGAAATATGTATTCTGATAATTCAGTAGTGTACTGATCAGCCATTAGTAGGAAAATAGTCCACTAATGCCTCTGAGAAGGGGAATCAAACACCCCTTAAATAGAGATTCGAGATCATCTTTTTAATTTTGGAGAAAATATTTTCATTTTTGTAGTCCTACATCTTTACTTTCGCTGATTTTCTATCTATCACAAATCACTAATGGCCACAAACATTAATCAGTGTGCCCATGGCATGTGTTGGTGTTCATGCAGTGAATGCAAAATATCACTCTTTTGTATTTAGTCTCTGATTTTTGTCATAACATATTATGCAATAGTAATTTCTGAATTTCAGTCAGACAAAGCTTCAATGCTGGGTGAGGCCATTGAGTATCTCAAATCACTACAACAGCAAGTCCGAGTAATCATTCTCTTTCTCCAACCTCTCTCTCTTTCTCAGATAAATTGTTTGTTGTTAACCATTATGAAGCCAGCCAACTGTCCTTTTCGGGTTGAAACTTATTGATGATTAGATGATGCAAATGGGTGGAACAAATTCATGTCAAGCCCGATATGGTTCTCCATATGGACTGCAATGCCAACATGCCTGCCCAATCTGCTATTCTTGTCAACAACTATGCCGGAATATGCTTACATGGAGCACTAACATTGGTACTTTTCTTTTTGTTACTCATATAATGTTATGCTCAATGTCAGCCTCTGCGCGATTTCCTGATCCATCACTCTCTATAGTTTCAGGCTCATACCTATCATACGGTTTCAATCCAACCATTCCCCACATGCCCTATCTTACCTCTCAGACGCCTTATTCCTGGCTTTCTGGGTATAAAGGAGCGCCTCAAATGATGAGTTGTCAAACATTTCCTCCGTGCTACCAACAAGGGATTGACTCTGACAACATGCAGACAACCATCACGAGTTCCCTGCAGATGTAAATTGAGCTTCAGGTTTGATTCACATCCCTGCAAATATTTCCTTCCCTCGATGTTTGCTATTTAAAACTGGGATGTTTGCAACGTGCTTAAAGCATCGCATTAAATACATAGGTTTAGGTGAGCAATATATAGACAGTCTTACCTTCATTTATCAAACAAAAAAAAAAATGCTGCTTCCAGGAATGGAAGATGACAGATAGTTCAAGCAACTTTACCATCAGATTATAAATTTACCAGTAAATTTTATGATCCAGACTTACAGATTTTCTTTTTCAAATTTTGTAATCCCGGTAATAAGATGTGCCCAAAGTTCCTTGTGTGAGCAAAAGCACCTTGGTGCTTCGCAGTTGAAGCCTCAAGGTAACGTGATACAACTATGTTTTATCTTTTTTCTCGAGCAGAAAAAGAAAACATGAAGAATGGTTCAGAATGTTCTGCATGAGCAATGAATTCATTGACAAGACTATCCTGAATTTTCCACCGGCCGATGATGGTGAATTCAGGGGACTGATCAAAACAAAGTGCCTTATTTTCTCTTTTTCGTACAGTGTGGTCATGATAACTCTTGAGGAGATTCTATGGGGTCAAGTATTAACTTGTAATAGTTGTTTATTGACAGGTTAAAGGAGTCCAGTTTTAAAGAGCTGTGCATGACTGACCCATTAGCCACATCAAGACCTTGACAAACAGACAGATAATGTAAATATTTGCTTTCCTGAGAGGACATGTTAAGTCTGATTTGGTTAACCTGTTTTATGCAACCAAGTACCTTATTGCCCTTCTGATTAGGGTTACATCTCTCTCTGCTCTTCTTGATACTAGATATAGACTCATTTTGTCTTTTTTCAACTTATAAAAAAAAAAATTTAAAAAAAAATCTGCTAATAACTTCATGCACTTCATTCATATTCTAGGCAAGTTTGCATTTACATGTGTATTTAAATCAAAATCTTACAAGTCCAGAACTTTTGACACTGTTATTTTATATGAACAAACCATTTTAGTATATATATTAATCTGTATAATGTCTTATCTGATTTTGTCTTCCTTTACTGGTCCTCTGGGTATCTTATTGAGAAATTGGGAGTCGAATTTCCTGAACAATCTCTTCATGTTTTGAGCCACTCTGCTAGCAATATAATCAACATCTTCCTCGTATCGTTCATAGAGAAATGGCAGTGTTTCCAAGCAAAGTAGACCTTAGCAATCCATCATCAACCAAAATATTGATGTCCAATGTTAGATGACAAATCATTCAGAGAATGAGATTTATATAGAGGTCTTACCAAAGAAGAGTAAATTCATCGAGCTAACAAAGTTCCCTATCACGGACATGAACCACAGAACAGCAATTGCCTGGAAATCATAGCACATGTATCAGATTTATTTACGAGCTTATGAGTAGAGAGTAATGATGTTTGGAGGAGATTTTGGGTACCAGTAAGAAGAGCCTCAAATCTTTCCCACATGCGATGTGTAGGATCATTTCTAAGAACTGGTTGAATCTCTTATGGCAGAGTAAAGAAACATCTCTCACTGCGTTATCTTGTAGGAACACCTGAGGGATCTTGGGTGTACTCCTGAAATTCAAACATCAGCCTTCAGTGCCCCCCGGGGGGGGGGGGGAGAGAGAGAGAGAGAGAGAGAGAGAGGAAAGAAGGTACCAGTTGAAAAGATCAGCACATGTACACCAAATGTAGATGACCAACATTGCAGTGATAGATATGTGACATAGGAGAGTAACAAAGTTGTATTCGACCACCTCAAATAGAAACCATACCACTGCAATCCCTCCAAGAAGTGCTGCCGACACATTTCTATCCCTCCACAGCAACACATCGGCCACTTCAAAATTTAATCAACCATTTTATCAGTTTGCAAGGTACTAAAGGGTTCAAAACTACTTGGCTCATCCGGGATTTTCTAGTATTGAATCCGGCCCATTAAAGCAATTGACAAAAAGTTAGTGAGGCCAGGCCTACCTCTTCATCTAACGAGGCATGCACAAGAAAATTAGGCCTAACTATTGTGCTGAACCGGGCATTGGCTAGGGTATAAATGCATTGGCACAGATGGATCAAAGGATGAGAGTGTACCTTTTCCACCTCCAAGAACGGAATGGATAGGCCTTTGGCGACCAAATAATTTCGCCGGTGGTGTCTTGTCATCGTCGGAGTCTGACATCAGGTATTGTTTTGGTGCTGCAGTGCAGGTTGAAATAATTTTGAGGTACTGATCATGGAGGTATATATGTTAAAGTTGGGGTTCTAAGCGTGGTGGCTAAGTAACATTTATCATATATATTAAAAGGGAAAAGAATGGGTTGTTCATGCCTCAAGCCTCATGGAATAGCTTTACATGCCCGCTACTAGAAAAGAAAAATTAGCTCAACTTTTTACGTGGAGGATGCCATTTCGTAGGCCCAGAGAAGCAAGGTGTTTGGTGCTGTTTGTATTCTTTTTCCGGTGGGTCAATTGTATTGTACTTAAAAAAGGTGCAGGTGACTCAAATCTAAAAGCCTTTATCTGATTCGATGCATTCCATTTGGCATGGAATGAATGTTTATTGGCTATTTTTGGATAGTCTTAAGGTGACAAAATTCTTGATCTTATGATAAAAATAAACACACGGCTTCGAAGAACTCTTCAATAAAAGATAAAATAAAATAAAATTTTTTATAAATCTATAAATAACACTCTCCTTTTCGATTTTTAGATATGCTTGATAAAAAGGGAAAATATTGTATTAAAGTATTTTATAAACTGAAAATGCTTGTATGTTTAAAGATTATCTATAAGTGACCATCCATATGCTATCTTTCACAAACTTTCCTTTTATTCAAATGCAATGGAAGAGAATGTGGGTAGTCGATTGAGTGGATAAGTCATTCGGTCCATTAATCATGCGCTCGAGTTTGAGCTCCTATGAGAACGGAGTAGAATATGTTGGGGAGACCCCTACCCTCTTAAGTGAGACTTTAAATGGATCGGTTTGGATAAATCAGGACAAAACTCCAAACACCGGACAATCGGAGAAGTGTCCCGTGTAGGCCAAAAAAAATTCACTGGAAGGAAAGCAACAAAACCAGCAACAGAGGTCCCTCAAGGATAGTTGAAGCTTCCATCCTATTTTTTTAATTGGATTCTTTTTTATTGTATCTTTTTATTGACTCACCACAATGGGATAGGAGTCATGTCGAATTAAGCTATTTGCTTGGGTCCCACTTACCCAGCTACATGGGCTTGATACCTTGGTAGACATCTGAAAATCAACGAAGCCCAAAATAAACTTAATTTCATTGGGTCACTTGACGGTATTCACGCCCTTTAAAAGGGCAAAATGGAAAACCATAGGAGATGGCATGGTGACCCTACATATTTAGGGGCTATTAAATTCAAAATCTTTTGCAAGTATAGAAATAAATAAGGGAATATTTTGTGATTAGTGAGTATTAATTCAAAATATGGGCAATTTTAAAAGAGAAATATTTGGTATTTATGAGGTCATAAATTCTTTTACAATTTTGAATTAGATAAAGATCACTATCATATTATAGGTCCCTTTGGTGTAACAAAGTATTCATTAATGTTTTTGTAAGAACACTCGAATAGTAAAGAGTTCTTGCTCGAATATCTTTCTCAAAATCTCGTGTTCGAACTTTTATAGACACATGTTTTTTTGTAATTCTTACGATTTACATACACAAGAATTCATTAATTAGCATTAATTATTTTGCAAAGAGCCACTTCAAGTTCTCTTTTAGTCATTTGGGGATGGCCGTAGGACACAAGGAAGGGACGCCCTAATCTATAGAGCATCTAAATAGCCTCATTAACCAAATTGCGAAGTTGAGACTCTTGTTCCATGCCCATTCTTTAAAAGAAAAGAAAGGGTCATTGTCAAAGCATTTAAAAAGGTGTGAGGCACACAAAAAGTTAAATACATGCAAATTAAAATAATTTAGCATCAATCATTGAGCTTCATCGCTGAATATTTTTTTTATCATCAAGGTATTGCAGGAATTTTTAATTAGAATATTTTTATATTTGATATATTACAAAATATGAAGCATTAGAAATCACCCCTCAAAAAAAAGAAATATATATATATATATATATATATATCAAAAAGGAAGAAAATTGAGAAGAATACAAATAGCTGCCGTGGAAAGACTTTGTCCTGCGGGTAGAGACTGGCGCATGAAGGGCGCACCAATAGTGGAATATACCACAATGCTTCCATTGAATTAATTTATATTTATATTTACAATATATATATATTTATATATTATAATTTTTTGAGTTCATACTCATGGTAGATTTTTCTTTAAATTATTTAGAATTTTTTAGCAAACTACATTGACAATTTTAAATTCACATGAGAAATTTCATCAAGAGAAAATTTAATTTTTATGGATACAAAAATATCAACATCAGCCAAATAAGACACCGTTTAAACTCAATTTATTTATTAAATTAATTAATTAAATTAAAACGGAATGAGTTTGAAAAATTAATTTAAACTCAAACAGAATCTTTAGTATGTCTCGATTCATGTTAAATTCAGTTTATGTATATTATCAATCTTATTTCTAATGAGCATAAAAGAAGACAGAAAAATATCTCTAATTTAGTAAAAAAAAGTTTATATTATATTAGTACAAAGCTTAATTAATTTAATGAACTACTAAATTAGTTTTTACATTAAATGAATTTTTTTTTTTTTTTTGTGTACACTAGCGGTATCTGAAGTTATATTTCGACTAATTTGATTCAGAATTTATAGTAACCTATTTTAGGGATACCCTCTGAGTATAAGTTTTTTTATTTTTAAAACTCAAATCTGAGATCTTGACGGATCAAATGAATTATGTAAAATAACAAAGAATTTTATCTTAATTAGTTAGTAGAAGGTGCATAGAATAGAACTTTTTGCGGATGAAAAAGACAAGGGCTTAATCATTTCCTCTCCTATGGTTAAGTAAGATGGGCACATTTGACTCTACCCTTCCTTTGTCGGTTTTATTATAATTTCAAAATCAAAATTGTCTAAAAATTTTATAGAAAACTTGGATATATTTGTTTTTCAAAAAAATTATTTTTAACACAAAAAATATATATTTTTTTAAAGATTGTAAGGTAGCATTTGACAAAATAAAAAAAGTTTTAAAACCTCTTAATCTTTTTTATCTTGGTTGAGTGAAAGTTTTAGTAGGACATATATTATCTTTTATGTCAAACTATTTTTTTTTTGGTAGAAAGTTTTAAAATTGTTCTTGAGGAAAAAATATTCATTGAATTTAGAAATAGTTACAAAATTTTATAGCATCTTCCAAAACATTTCTCCCAATTTGTCTATGAAACTAATCCTCAACGTATCTTATTTCATATATTAATTCGATTTATTTGATGCAATTAATAAATGGATTATATATTAAGGTCCCAATCGAGAAACTTTTAGTTTGTTTTATTTATCTCAAATATTTCTATTTCATTTTGTTTTATAAAAATTAATATATTTAAATTAAAATGTAAAAAAGAATTAATAGAAAATTAGGTTTCGCAAATAAATGAATTCTTTTAATAAAAATGTGTTGTACATAGGTGTTTTGATGATAAACAAAATAAATTAATTTAGTCAAGCAAGTCAACAGATATCTTGAATGAATCGACTGATTAGCATTACTAAGATAGGTACTTTCAGCTATCCTTTCAAATTAGTTGACACATAAGATAAAAATATAAAGATTAGTCAACTAAACTATCATGTTAACTAACAAAGCCCGAGTTTAGTTGACAAAAGTCAAGATATAGTTGATTGAGTTCAAGTATAGTTGATAGAGCGCAAGTTTAGTTGACAAAAATCAAGATTTAGTTGACAGATTCCGAGCATGTGTATAATCATAGACGTCTGACCTTCAATTTTAGCCAACTAAATCATCATGTTAGCCAGCTAAACCTTAAATCTAGCCAACAACGACAAATGATATATGAGTATAGACATTGACATCGTCAACAAATCTCTAAATCTAGCCAATAGAAATCAAGAATATATTGGCATAAATATTGACATAATTGACTAAACTTTGAATTCAACCAACTAAAGACCTTTGTAGAACATAGTTGTCAGCAATCCCATCAATTTAGTCGATAAAAGCCAAAGATACACCAGAAAATAGCCAACTAAAATTGTGAGCCTATCGACTAAAGATCTATGGACTTAAAAACTTTTTACACTCTAACAAACTATCGACTAACCCACAAAACATGTGGACTAAAATTTTATGAACCGCACGCAGTCTAGCCAACTAATCAAATCGGAATGTCGATTAATATTCTTCACACTTAGAAAATTGTATTTTCTAAGAAAGTTGTCAATTAACACATATGAAACGCCGACTAAAAATATTCGTCCACACATACTTAAGGTCAGTCTGAACTCAAAATCTTAAGAACTCACAGTAGCAAACTAAGACATCAAAACTGTCAACTAGATAAGAAAATTAATCCATAAGCAATGTTTTTAAAACCGAATCGGTAAGCGACTCGGCGAACCTAGTGATTTATTGGTTCATTGGTCGGACCGGTCGGACCGTTTTACGAACCGAATGACATTACTATGATGTCATATATATAATTTGTATGTTATATATTTTAAACTAAAATAAAATTTATATATTTCTATGAAAAAAATATATTTAAGTAACAAAATAATGTTATCTTTATTAGTTGTAATAACTATTTATAAAATTAATATTAAAAAAGTAAAATAAAGTAATTAAATCATATTTGTAATTGAAAAAATAGAATAATATTTGTAAAATATAGAGAAATTATGTATAGACTAAGTGCACTTATATTAATTTACTTAATAAGTAATAAATTAAAAATAAAAAAAAATCAAATTATGGCTTGTAAAAACAAGGGGAAATTTTTTTCATGAAATAAGTATATGTGTTATATTTTTAGTATAATATAAGTTGAATGATATAATTTTTAAAAAAATTTTGAATTCTAATATTATTCGGCCTAATTGTTATGTCAAAATATTTTTATCTCATATCGGATGGATATAGAATATAGAGAGAAATAAAAGAGAGAAGTTGTATTTTTATCCCACATCGGATGAATATTAGAAAAAATAAGGAAAGAGAGATGTATAAATAAAAAGGAAAGAGAAATGAGAAACATGTTTTTCCAATAAAGTATAATGATTTGTTGTTAAACTACATTAATTTGTGGTTCAACCGGTTTGAACGATTTATCGGTTTTGTCGGTTTTAAATGGTTTTGACCGGATTTGATTTCATCCGTTTAATAGTGAAAACCGAATCAAACTATAGAACGATTCGCGGTTGAATCGATCGAACCGGCCGGTCCGATTCAGTTTTAAAAATATTGTCCACAAGGCATTATGAGGTGTTAACTGATATACTGAATATATATTGAATAATCAATTAATTAGGAAAATTAGTCGGCTAATGTCCAGAAAGCTGTCGACATAAGATCATAAATAGCCAACAAAAATTCACTAACCAAAACATTGGTAAAAAAGAATCAAACCATAGGTGACAAACACTTTGGCTAAAGAAAACCATCAGTTGACTAATTTTCAAACATAGAACTTTATCTAAATCCAAACCTTAGCTAACTACCTTAACACCAAAATAAAAACACTAATCAATGGATGAGCTAAAGTCACAAAATATACTCAACACGGAGAAAATATTAGACAACACATGTTTAATTTAAGTCTGCATAATGAAGGTCAACACATACATTAGCCGACTGAAATATTGAGACCTCCAACTAAGTAACAAAATTAGTCAACATATGTTCAAAATCAGTTTGTACTTAGTTTGGAGTTAAAAGTGTATGAAATACTATAGCTGACAAATGGTTTGACACTTTCAACTAAATGAAAACATTAGTTAATACATATTTAAAATTAGTCTGTACTCAAGAAGCAATTTAATGCTATAGTGGGCTAAAACACTAAGATTTTCAACTAAAGTGAAAAATATAGTCCATTAATAACTAATTTCTATCAATAAAAGTATGTCAAAATTCAAATCTTAGTCTACTAACCCAATATACTGGTCGACACAACCTATAACAATTCAATTGATAGTAAACTAAGTTTATATAGTTTTAGACTAAACAAATAATCGAATGCGAGTTGACTAAGTTTCTAAAATTGCTAACTACCAAGAGATATCAAACGTGACATAGTGGACTAAGCAAAAAAAGATGTTGACAGCAAAGGAACCAAAATTTGAATTTCTAATTCATATAGGTGATTGAGAATATTAAATGAATCTGTTTGAGCTATTAATGAAGAATGTTCAAAATCTCTCTAACCACAATGGATCACTGGTTAAAAGCAATAAATGAGAATATAAATACTATACCAGATTTTTTAAAAAGAAGTGAGCAATGCTGAATGAAAAATGAAATGCCAAAAAGAAAAATAAAGTGCTGAAACTTACAATACTCTATGTGTTCAAGTGATATAATTTGTTCTCTTTACTTTCATAAAATTCTTTCTATGAGTTTTACATTTGTTATATCTGAAGTCATAATTTCACTTATTATAACATTTTTTTCCTCTTCTGCTTAAAATTCAAAAATCAGAGAGGATTTTCTCGGTTTGAGATTTAGAGAGAGAAACAATCTACGAAAGGTTGGGTTAGTGTTTTGTAAAAAAATACTGTAAATGTCTCACTTGAACCTGTAATCAAATTTGTACTATTTAGATTATAAATAATGAAAATCTAGGTATAATATGAGAGTGAATATACACTGAATTTGATAAAATCACTATAAAAATTTTATATTTTTTGTTTTCATTTTTATTTCACTTTCTTACTCCATTTTCTTCACGCTTCAAATCATCCATTTTCCAATCATTTTTAATAAATTAAAAAACCTCAAAGTCATTGTGGCCTATTCACTTTCCCTCTAGAATATTTTAATCAAATTATGTTAATAATTTAAATATATAGAGAAAACGGTACGCTCATGAAATCCATCTAAATGCTGTGATTAAGTAATTTGGGGGAAATAACATGAGATTCAACTGAAGTTTTGTCTCTCACCGGACACCATCAGAGACAAAGAGAGACCATTCAAATTCAAACTTGTGCATATAAAAGTAAGGAACCATCTCAGTGGGGCTCTGTTCTGATCAAACACTGATTAAAGAAATGCGAGAACAAGTACGGCATCAGCTTCGGATTAAACAAAGAATGGCAGGTTTTCACTTCACACTCACACTCCAATCACATCCCACAAAACTACACAAATTCGAAATCAGAACCGCCCCAATCCCTCGACTCTAAATGGCTCCATCTGGGGTTTCTCTGACATCTGCTTCTCTCTTTCCTCTCCCTTGTTTTCTCAACTCCAAACCCTCCAATTTTCAACCCTTTTCGGGCCAAACCCGCTTCAGATTTGGCAAAATAATGGCTTCTCTGACATCAACTTCGAGACCCATATCCATGGGATTCAAGAATTTGTTGGAGACTTTTACAATAGATGTGCATAGAGCAGAGGGGAGAGCCCTGAATGTTCCTCTGCTCGCACCTTTCACAATTGCCACTTCCAGGCTTGAAATGGTAGAAAATGTGGCTATTAGAGTGGAATTGAGGAATGGATGTGCTGGGTGGGGTGAGGCACCTGTTCTTCCTTTTGTCACTGCTGAGGATCAGAAGACGGCTCTAGAGAAGGCAAAGGAGGCTTGTGAGGTCCTAATTAAGAGTCCTGGAATGACTTTGGGTTCTATTCTGGGAGATATTGGTGGGATTCTTCCTGGACATGAATTTGCTTCGGTGAGTATTTTTGGTATTTGTTTAAGGTGTCTAGAGTTAACCTTCTTATTTAGGTTGAATTATGCACTTAAACTGCTTGATCTTTTCTCTTAGACAAACTGGTTTCTGTTTTTTGATTCATTTTTTCTGCTGAAATAGTAAATTTCTTCTTATTTGTCATGCATTTTTATGTGGGGTGTGGCACGGTTCATCAGTAAGGTTACCCTGTTGAGACCTGGAAACCATGTTTTTAAATCAGGGAAAGAGTTTCTCTGGTATATTTTAGGCAGCAATCGCATGAGCCATGTGCTCTAGGTTTCTCTCGTGATGTATATGAGCTTAGTAGGACCCTCAAATGAGCTCGAGTTTGACTTGGATTTGACCTGTCTAAATGTATTTCGAGCTTAGCTCTTAATGTCAAAGACATGACCTTCAGCTTGGTTTTGGATGGTGCTTATTAAAACGTCAAGCTTGAGTATCATACTAATCAATTCATACTCCTAATTATGTATTAGTTAAGCTACTTATTAAAGTTTGACTCTAGCTTGACTCGCATTAAGCTTGTTTGAGCACAACTTGGATTTTAAAAGAGCATAGCTTGAGATCAATTTTGAATCACCAGCTAAAAGAATCAAGTTTGAGAAACCTATTTCTTGGCTTGACCAAACTATTTTCGACCTTGAAGCTTATTTAGTTTTATTTTTTGATAAATTTGATGGACAGGGAATAGTTATATCGTAACTTCCAAATAATCAGGAACTCGAACTTTTACCAAAACAACAACATGCTTAACTCAATAGAGCGCCAAAGAATTCAATGAAAGTCTTTAAGTCAATATGTAGTTAAAATGATTGACAGCTTTGACACTGAAGGTAATGATTTTACAGTAAATTGTCATAAAACTGAATTTACTAATTATATTTTGTATTATGTACATATTTAACTTGCACTGTTACAAATTTATTATATAATTAGTAAACAAAGAAAAGATTTTCATGGTAGTCCTTGAGTGTTTACATAAATGTACTATACAAGCAAACAACTCACACATGACATGACCCACCTATGCAGAGTAAATACAACGCCTTGCCTCTCCTAATCAGCATCAACTGTAAATCATAAAAGTCTAGGCAAAAGGAAAGAATTAAGAGCTAGCATTCATCCTAGGATAGTCATAGGATGTCTTTTATCCAGTTCATCTAGACCAACCATCTTTGAACCATCTGGACCAATCATAGGATAGTCATAGGATTTTGCATAGCACTGCGTACTACCATGAGGTGTTGTGGTCGTGATACACACCTATAAAAAGATACATCTATAGTCACCATTGTGGGTCTTCTAAGTGAAGATTCTCCAGATTCCCTTGCATATTTAATGGACAGTACCATGTATAAGAGGTAGAAGTTCACCAAAATTTCTTTTACTATTCATAAGATTCTTTTTGTTGAGAAAATCAATGGATTATATTTTCATGAATGGTAAGTAGTAATAAAAGTGTGAATTTTTGTGGTGCAAATCAAGGGATGATACCTTTAATCTAATAAGATAGCATAGGAACTTGAACTCTTCATCAGAAGAACTAGGATTCGTGTCATCCTTTAACCAAGGTGAGAGAGATTTTGTTCCCAGGGTTTCACCCTTGTATCTAGCCCATGTATGAGGACAGGTGAAGATCTGCAATATATGGTGAAGTAGAGATCTCATTGGTTCACCTTTGTGGCAAATAAAACCACTCAAAATCCCCGTCCCCAATGCAAAACTACCTTGATTGGGTGGATTTTGAAATAAATTAGGCAACTAATAAAATCAAATATTTTTAAAATATTCTACTAAATGATTTGATCCATTAAATAAACTGAATTAGTAAATCCACTCTTCTTTGAAGTATATTTTTTATTTTATACTTTTTACTTAATCTTCTTGTCAAACAGAATAAACACAGAACTACTTATGTCTTTGTATTGCAATTTGATGTTGTGAGAAAATAATTTAAATTAATAGACCTAAACTAAATTCAGTAAACTTTATATATTTGGCACCAAAGCTTCATATTTACTGAGTAGGAGTTGCAGATTCGTGGAAATTATTTTCAAATTCTACAAGACTAATTTATATTACATAAGGAAACAAGTCTCCACTAACATTATAAAAATTAACAGCTTAAATTATATGTTAATTACCCACAAGTTTGTTTTTTGTTTGATGAGAAGACAAAGCTAAAAATAAAAACAAAAATATGTTTCAAATTATAGTCGATTTAGTTAGTTGGTTTATTCAATTGATCAAATTATTTAGTAAATATTTTAAAACATTTAATTTGATTTGTTATCTAATTTATTCCAATACCTACACAACTAATGTGGTTTTCTGAAGGAGTAGGACTTTGAGGAGTTTTATTTCTTGCAATTTTAAATTAGAAAATTTAATTGGAGTGAGAATTCTACTCAATGACGTCTCTACTTCACCTTATATAGCACAGCAATTATTTTAGAGGATCTTCAATTTTGTGAGGACGTCAACTCTCTGGCTAACTCCTCTAACATTCCAAAAGATAAAGAAAAGTTTGTTTTGTGAATCCTGAGAAGAAATGCTTTCACTATTTTATTTCTCAACATTGAATTACACACTTGCTGCTCTCAAAAAACTATGTGTCAATGATATCTTCAGTATGGGTCAGAGGAATTATCAATATCCCATTTCTTTAGTTCTTTTACTGATACAGTTGCCAACTGTATAATGAGAGCTAGGTGAAGATTTTACTTATTATTTTGTTTGTTCTTCAATTCTTGCCCATGGACGAGCATCTAAATTAGAGGAGGTGGGTATGAGAAAGCCTCCTTTAAGTGCATATGTTCTTGTGGGTGCAGCTTCCAAGCTTTTATCCAATGAAGTTTATTATCAGAATACATCCCAAAGTACATTTGTTGTTCTTGATGGTTTCTCCAAGCTTTACATCACCTAGTGGCTTCTATGTCCGGGTTTGCTTCTTCATATCGTCCAAGGTAGTTACCGACATGTGAAGAGGAGAAACTAAAGTCAGGGTGATGGCACAGCCATAGCTTGACGCAAACAAAATATCATCTTTGGCAGCGTAGGATAAAGGGCAATTCTTCCATTACGAAGACATTTTTTTTTTTTGGTCCAATAAGAAGTGTCCTTGGTAGGGTCTTAAATTATTAGTCGGAATGTCTGTTTTTAAGCCAACATTTTACGCAATCTTTAGTAATAAATGTGTCTTCTCCTTTTGCAATCCAATAGGAACTGTCTCATTTAAAATGATGATTGTTTGCACATCTCCTTGAATTTTGATTTCGTTGAACATTTTCAATTTTGATCTTCATGTAGTCCTACAAGTCCCCTCCAGCTGACAAGAACTCACCCTCAAGTTCGTTCTCGAGTGAAGGAAGTTTGTTATAGTTCTGCATCCTTTCCTCTTTATGTAGCAAAAGATTTTATTTATACCTTGCATGGATGATGTCAAACTACTTCCTTATATCCTTGGATCTCTTAGCAAACTTGTTAGGTACCGTTTCAGAACTCAGGTGCAGAAAATTAATAGATTGAAAGCAATCTCAGAATTTCATTGAATTAACCAGATCAATTACAAACTCAATTTTTAGATGCAGAGCCTAAGGCTCTACCCATAGCTTAGAGCTGCCCTATAACAAGAAAGTTTTTTCCCCCCTTGTGTACTGCATTCCTCTCCTCTATATTCTCTCCACCACATGCCTCTCACTTGCCATAACTAATCTAGATTCTCAAGTGGTTATGGAACTGCCTGATCCCTCTTGCTTCTGCGATGATAGACCTTTAGTCCTTTAGGCACCACCTCAGCAATCTTTGGCATATTTGTTGCCACCTCATCTTCCACCTGGACCCTTGTGGCTGTTTGTCTGTCATCCGGTTCCTCTCCAGAAAATACTTGAGCTGCCTCTGCATTGAGCAATTGATCCTTAGCAGCCTCTTTCCTGACAAAACTCAACTAGTAAGTGTACTGCACTGAAAGACTGCCTCTCCATTCAAAAAGCTTTAGGTCTTTCTTTCTTTATCAACATCATTGTAACTTGCTTCATGAACCTTTCCTTCCCCAAGCCAATAGAGTGTAGAGAGGAAGCTTTTGCCACCAAAATTTCTACTCTTTCATTGGTAGTTTCATGAACTCATCTATCTTCATATCCAAGGATCAATTCTCAAAAAACATAGCCAACAATTCTCTCTCCTCAAGATAAACATGACTTTGCTCATTGTCTTGTACAATATAATTTTCTTTATCAAGATGCTCTTCCACAAAATTGATACAATTCTCCACTTAGCCTTTGTTAAATTTCCTTCATGTCACCATATGCTCAACTTCATCCAGATTACCCACTTCCTCATTCTCATCACCACCCTCCAGGACAGAAATAATTTCCTCCATACTTTCGGTAATAACTTCCCTTCAATTATAAAGTTATTGTTTTGGGGTGAGGTTGTGATATGGAGAAATTGACACCTCAAGCATTAACTGGGGTTGTAACTTCCGTGTTGAGAACAATATTGAAAAGGCATATACAAATATTCTTCATACTTGAGAGAAATAAATTGTTTCTCCACACAAATTCCTCATCTCTTCCAAGTTTGTATTTGATTCTTTCCATCTTCCCATCTTTCTTTTTGAAGCGTCTTCCAACATGGTCATGCAACTTCTCTTAGCATAGAAACCATTCATCCAACTTGCGTTTCTTCTCTAATGATTTCATTCCAAAAGAAACTATCAATATCTATTAGCCAATAAAGAAAACTTTTATCATCTAAAATGCCATTAAAATTGATGAATGTTGGCATTCCATCATCTCTGAATTTGCACTTTATGATAGTGATTACCATCATAGCCACAGTTATTGTAGCAACTATAACCACAACTTCTGTAACCCCAATAACCACTAATTTTCATCATCATAAACTCGTTGATCATGATCCCCGCTCCCCCCCTAAAAAAATCCTCATTGACGATGAGAATTTGCAAAAGCAGGAGCCTTTCGAAAGATTGACCGCAAGTGAAATCTTTCCCATGAATACATTCTTAAAATCTACTCTTGTTGGCATCAACTTGTTGAGATGCAATTGCTACTTTTGAAAATACATCATTACCCCTATGGGCCTTCACTGCTTGAGCATCATCAAGAGTGGCTGCCGCGAACCATGGGAGATAGACATATCAAGCCAGGTGAGTCCTTGTTTTCATGCCACTTAACACAGGATGGGAAGCATGTTTGAACGGGCTATCACATGTCATCCCTATGAAATAAATATAAGTTGGAATCCACCAAGTGTTCTTGTATCTACCTAGAGAGAGCAACTCTCAAGATATTTTTAAAATAGGTAAAAGATTTTTATACAAAACTCATAAGGGAGGTATTATATTTTGTATAACTACCATCCTTTACAAAAGTTTAAACTAGTGGAGGGAGGTGTTATTAATTTTTTTGTATATTGATACGCCCCCTCGTGTGTCAGGTAATATACATCCAATCATTTTTTTATTTTTTTTAATATAATTAATGGGCACCTGGGAATATTCAAATTCGGAACCTTATATTTTGTATAACTGTCATTCCTTCAAACAGGTTAAACTAGTGGAAGGAGGTATTATAAATCTTTTTGTTTTTAAATAAACATATAAAGTCCCCAATGGGTTTTCCAGAACTTAGAAACTAAGATGTATCTTCTGTCCCAATAATTATTATTCACTTGTGCTGAAGTAAAGGACTTAACAGACAGAAGATTTCTTGGTGATATTCTTTTCTTCAGTTATTATGAAATGCAAATCTCACTATATTTTTCCTGTGATTGTAGGTTAGAGCAGGCGTTGAGATGGCCTTGATTGATGCAGTAGCTCATAGTATTGGCATTCCTTTGTGGAGACTATTTGGTGGAGCACAAAATTCCATAACCACCGATATAACAGTTCAGATCATGGCTTTGAAACTCTATTTCACTTGAAATTAGATTTTACATTTTATTGCTAAAAAGATGCTGGCTGTGGTGGTACTCTGGCTTGTCCTACCACATCATAAAATGGTGTCAATATGTGAGAAAAGTAAAAGGTGGATCTTGAACTTTGAAATAGATTTCATCCATCTACACTTTTTGCAGATCCCAATTGTTTCTCCACCAGATGCATCTGCTTTGGCTGCTAAGTATCACAAGCAAGGATTCAAGACATTAAAGCTAAAGGTGGGAAAGAATCTGAACAATGATATAGAAGTTCTTCAAGCCATACGAGCTGTGCACCCAGAGTGCCATTTTATTTTGGATGCAAATGAAGGGTACACAGCCAATGAGGCCACCGAAGTGCTTCAAAGATTACACGGTAGGATTTCTTTGCATACCATGGCATGAGTCTTATATTATTGATGCCTTTGAACAATTAGGTCAATTACTGAGCATTGACTGTGCTTTTTTAAGCATGATCATACCATATGTTATTTAAGACGTGAAAAATCCTGGAGAAACAAATTTTCATGCAGATCTGGGAGTGACTCCTGTTCTCTTTGAACAACCAGTTCATAGAGATAACTGGGAAGGTCTTGGTCATGTTTATCGTGTTGCAAAAGACAAGTTTGGAGTATCTGTTGCGGCAGATGAGAGCTGCAGGAGTTTAGCTGATGCTAAGAGAATAGTGAACAACAACCTTGCAGATGTAATCAATATCAAACTTGCCAAAGTTGGGGTGCTGGGTGCCCTCGAAATCATTGAGGTGGTGAGAACATCTGGGTTGGATTTGATGATTGGTGGCATGGTCGAAACTAGACTGGCTATGGGTTTTGCTGGCCATCTGGCTGCTGGACTTGGCTGTTTCAAGTAATTTTATGACCATATCTTTGCTGCACCTTTCTCTTTTTGCCTCCCTGATATTTTACTCAACAAACTCAATCATTGCTAGGACTCCGGCATTTTTGAAATGTTCTTAAGCTTCTCTGAGTGTATCCTGTAGGCAATTCTGCAGGAAGAGGAGTTACCCCTCTGACCCCGTCATTGGATGATAATCTTATGAAACTTTTAAATATTGTGTTGGATGATAGTTGATGTATTCTCTCTGCAGATTCATTGACCTTGACACTCCTCTTTTACTAGCTGAGGATCCAGTCTGTGGGGGATATGAAGGTATATTTGTGCACAATATTTATTTTGGTGGTTCATCATTGCAGTGTGCAGCTGAATGTAGTATTAACTTTTTTTCTCCCAGTTTTTGGTGCGGTTTACAAGTTCACTAATTCCAGAGGCCATGGTGGTTTTGTTCATTGGGACAACATTGCTTGGTCAGTTATCATCATATTTCTTTTTTTTTTTCTTTTTTTTATTACTCCATTTTGCAGACTTCGTATCACATGTTGTGGTGTGACCAATTCTAAAACTAAAACTGGTTAGTTGAACTCCCATGTTGGATCATTAAACTTCCGTTTTTGGATGAGGAGAATGAGCAACAACTAAGTTCACCAAATGCTCAAGTTGATGGAGAATGCACTTTGTAGTTTTTATCTCAACACTCTTTCTTACATGTGGTGATGAGTTGTATGCTTTCAACACAGATAAATACGCAAACCTTGCCATCTAGACTGCAGAAAGGGGAGTCATATGCCAAAGCAATTATTTGTGTTTTTTGGTAGTTCAAGGAGTGGTCTGGCAAATGCAGGAGAGATTTCAATAAATGAAAAGAAATGCACTATTTTGAATCTTAGAATGACTTTTAAGGATAAACAACTTCTGTCTTCAGTTGTAATAGTTTCCACCGGAAGGGGGGGGGGAAGCAAGCTGTGGCTGTGCTAGTTTTAAGTTTTCACGTTAAAATCATTTCTTAAGTTCCTATGCATGCTATGATCAGTGTGTGCTGATTAATGCTAAGAGAACATAGATAAGCATTTTATCATTAATAAGCTAACTTGATTATAACCTGAAAATTATAACACTTGAAAACATGAATATCTGACCCAAGAAGGGTTGGGATATGTAGCAACCAAAAAGGAGATTTTTCTGGTAATGTGTTATCATGGATGGGAAGGAGAATGTTGGAGGTCTTGGTGACGAGGGATGAAAGGGAAGAGAATAGACTAAGAACCTGTGAGCAACACTGAAATATTGGATATTTGTTGAATTAGCTGGATCCAGAGCTTCATGGCTTACATGGGACTGATTGAGTTGTAAAATTTTTCACTGCATGGCTGGAGTTTGGGGAAGTTAGGATGATATAGGTCAAAATCCCTGAACAGGAAGAAAAGGAAGTAGGAGTTGCTCTTTCTATGATGATCTTTGAAGGAAAATATGGACCGTAGACCTCATCCTTTGAGTGCTGTTTACACTGGTCTCTCCTGGGAAATTAGTTGTTACATATTTAGTATGGTTAGTCTTTTGTGAGTTGCTATTAGGAGTACACATTTATCAAAGCAGGCCTACTCAGTTGCATCCACTTCTAAGCTCCTAGTATTAACTAAGAGAGAGATGCAGGGTCTAATTGTGATGAAATAGATAAGTTGGTTGAAAATCTGAATGATGAAGTTCAAAGCAACTTTTAGATGTTTATGTATGAATATAAGCTTGTGTTTTAGTGGCTGAAGCTTAGTTTTGTCATACTCCTTTGTTGAAAGAAAACAAAACGATATCTTACTATTGAGATATGAATTTAACTTTTGCCAATGAAACTTGACTTCTCTATTTTAGCATGAATTACCACTTAGGACTTTGTGTTGCTTGAGAAAATAGCATACTTGAACGTGTCACTTAACACAATTCTTCAGATTAGCCTTTCATTTTTGCTTCTAAAGGTGAGCTGTTTGTAAGTGATATTTTTTCCTTGGATGGGGAAGAAAGGATTTTGTGGCAGGAAAAGTGTGGTTGATTGGATTAACAGTTTTGGCAGCTGAAGTTGAGTAGGAGTTTTCTGTCAAACACAAGAAGGATCAAGTAATCTGCAATGAGGCAGACAGCAATTTCTGTAGAAAATTTCATTGATTTGGAGACCAAATTAGTGAGGTAAAAGGAGCGGCCAGGCCTGAGGAACTGGGCTATTGAGCCTTCAAGAATTAATAGAAGTGAATCAAGAATCTTGCATCATCTTAAGGAATGACAGAATTAATAGAACTGGGCTATTGTGGTTAATAATTATGGGGAGCATGATGGCTAAATAATTGGGAGAATTTAACCCTTTAGGGGTTGTTCGCTTTTTGGCATTGCTTCACGTGGTGCTGTTTGCAGTCTGATATAGTTGCTTCTAGGGGTATCATTGATTGAGATGTGCTTTGCCGTCTCTATGGATTGTTTTTGTCTATCTTGTTTTTTATTTAACTTTTTAGGCATTATTGTCTCTCAGCCCAAGCGGGTGCTAATTTTATAATGTCTGGACCTCTGGACAATATGGAAGCGGAACTTAGTTTGATTTGCGAGGAAGGGAAGGGGATTCCCTTGTTGAATCATAGGTTAATGATGAATCTAGTGTTATTTTTAATGTTGTTTTTTGGACTATTAGACGAAGAAAGAAAAATATGGTGACTTTAACAAGATGGAAACCTCTTTGTTGATACTCAGATAGGTTCTTGCTTTCTTCTCAGGGAGAAAGGTTGTACTTGCATGAACTAATATAACTTGCAGGTCTTTTGCTTGTTTCTTGTGGCCAATTGATTGTCTAGATACACTTAATGTCTAGGTTGAATTCCTTCTAGTACCTACTGTAAAATACTTGCAATCTCATATACAGAAAATGCTAGTTCCGACTATTTTATAATTTCAGCTTATATCAAACCTATAACTGACCTTAAATGGAGGATCCCATGACCTTCATTTGATAGACTTTTCTCTCTCACTCTCTCTTGCCTTTCGCAATTTGACCTAGACTGGTTGCTACTCTTGAATTACTGCTACTAATTTGTCAGAAATGCCTTCAAGGCTTGCTTTGTTGAAATGTCTTAACTTTTTGCCTATGGTCATATTCACATCTTGGATATCACAGAGAGCTTTAATTCGAAACGATGAAGCCGTTGTCAAGCTGAGATGTCTGGCTTTCGAAGACTGTAGTAGGCTTTGGCTACTGGTTGGTTCGCTGTTGGTGGAGGAGCAGTGCATGCCATTGAATCCAGGGTTACAGTCTATTTGCAGAAGAGTGCATATAGGTAGCCATTGTAAACATTTGTAAGCAAATAAGATTAATGTGGGTATTTGAACAGCTGAAGGTACATTATTTGGGATGCCAATGGCGTTTTTCTAATTCTGTTTTAATAAACTCCAAGAACATTAATTTCAGGGTTTATTTGTGCTCTCTCCCATCTGCATTCATTTGGAGCTCCTAGTTTTCTTATGTTATTTTAGCTCTGTGATCCAAGAAACCAGGGGAGAAAAGGAGACTCATTATTTTCTTATCCTCAAACATTTTTTCTCTAATATGTGATCCGAACAATTCTGGAAATGAGCGAATGGATGTATTCACAAAGGCAGTATGATATGAGATGTTTTAACTGTGTGTAAAATTTAAATTTTTTTTTTTTTATAATTTTGATATGTTATTGTGTTTATATCGTATTGTATTTTAATACTGTATTTGAATACAATTTTCTTTTATTAGAAGAGAATCGGCATTTAGTGTTGAAATTTATAAATATAATAATTATTTTATATTTTTATGAAGAAATTTTCTAAATTTTTAAAAAAATTTAAATTTCTGTAAAAAATATTTTTTAAAAAAAAAGAAAAAAATTTGACAACATCAAATGCAGCAATTGAGTTGCTTTGACCGAGTGGTTAAGGCATGTGCCGGCTATACACGGGGTTTCTCACTGAGAGTTCGAATCTCTCATGCCTTTCCCAGAGAAGGCCATCTTCCTTGATAAAAGTTTTATTCAACAAATGGTATTTATCATAAAACAAAATTCAGTTGAAAAGTTATCATTATTGTTAACGATGTTGATTTTGTTGGCATTGTATTAACCCTAAATAAAGTATGTTTGAATGATTTCAATCACATTTGTCGGTGGCCGATCTTGGACCCAGTGGCGTAAAAAATTAAAAGAGGTGCAAACAAAATATATACGCACTATCATCATTAAAATTTTATACAAAAAAATTTATAGTTTAATACCGAAAAAATTATATTTTTTTAATTATTAAGGGGGTGCAATTGTTTACCCTCACCGACATTTGTTATGCTCTACTTAGAGCTCGAGCTTAGCTAAGGCTCGCATACTTAAATAAAAATAAATCAAATTTTAATGTTACTGTTTAAGCTTAGAGCTTAGCTAAGGCTCATTTCAAAATTGTATGTTTTGATTTATTTTTGACTCTAGAAATGAAACCGAAAAAAATAACAATAAAAATAAATATAATTTAAAAAAAAAAATGGAAATGTTTGAACTCAATTTTTGTTTTCAAAAGTTGAGCTGTTTGCATATTCTCATGAAGTGTGGAAGAATTAAACCCCACGTAGTTTGCTAACCTTTTTATAGCCTTATCTCAATTGCTTAATCATTTACTCTGCTTTCATACCGGTGCCGATTATTCCTTCGAACTCAAAAAATAACCCGATTTTAATCGGCGGTTCTCGATTTTTTAAAATGAGAAATTAGAACGAGATTTTCTTTTTTTTAACCGATCAGTATTTAAATTTTATTTAATTAATTCAATTCAAGAATTGTAATATTTTGTGATTAAAAAAAAAAGGAAACGCTGCAATATCCTAAGTTTTTTGTAATGTTATTTAGAGAAAGAAAATTGAATATGTGCTTAATTTTAGAAAGAAAAAAAATAACCTTTTTTTTTTATTTTTAAGAGAGAAAACTTGATCAATGTTTTTTTAAAAAAAATTATGAACTAAATTGATTTTACACTCTAATATTTTTTCTTCTAATCTTTTACCACATATATCAAGTGTTACCTTTGTATAACCATATTAGGGAAAAGAGACAAATATTGATTGTTTCAGTTGAAAGAGAATTGAGTTTTCTTAATCATGGTCGTGAGTTCGACTCCCCATGGATACGGAAAAAATAACTTTGAGAGATCTTCCTCCGAAAAGAGTCCGACAGTAAATCGATTCGGATTAGTCGGGGCAGATATCGGGTGGGAAACCAAAAAAAAATTTATATATTAGGGAAAAGAGGAAATATAATAGCAGTAATATTTATTCCTTGAAATGTTGCCCTTGTGATTTTTTTCCTTGAAATTTTTCTCTCCTATCAAACACCTCATAAAAAGAAATAATTTATATAAGTTCCATTAAAAGAGAGGGAAAGACAAAAAGTTAAATTATAAAGGGATAAAAGTAATTGTTTAGCATTGATGGAAAAATATTATCTCTATATCCTTTCCCCAATATTGTAAATATTACAGAGTTAGTTTTTTTTTTTTTTTTTTTTTTTGATACAAGCAGACACAATCAAGTAGAATTAAATAAAAAAAGAAGATAAAAATAAAAAAATTTTACCACTTGAATTGTCCTATTATGAAGTTAGTGTACCACGCATCTTTTAAAGAAGAGAAATTTCAAGAGCGAGCTAATCTTCATCCCTTTGTTCTTATATCACAAGTTTCTTCTGTAGAAAAGCAGAACAAAATTATGATTTTCATGGAGAAATTCAAACTTTGATTAGCTTCTAATGTGGTGGAGTTCGTGTGCAAATGACAATTGATGAGTGGCATATGTTCATACTATTGTTTGTGAATGACTGAGTATTGGCCCGTGCCGAGGCATCCCTCAAATAAGGTGCAAAATTATCCAGATAATTCCATTCAATTCAAATAAAGTGGTGTCCCTCGTCTTTACAGGAACCAATAAAGAGCTCTTACTCAAATATTTTTTTTTTCAAGATCTTGTGTTTAAATCTTGTTTTGCTCAAGATTTTTTTTTTAAAAAATTATATTAAAAGAACACGTTAACTTCAAATTTTAATTTCATAACTTGAAAATTTATCAATTAGCTTACCTTTCATTATATGCTCCACCTGCGCAGGTGGAGCATTTAAGTTCTCTCTAGATCTTATTAGAGAGCTCAACAAAAGTCTAATGAAAGAAAAATAAAGAAATTCATGTATAGCTCTTGATTAAAGGTTGTACAGAAATTAGTGTGAATAAGACACACTCGATTATTCTCTCAAAATAAAGAAAAGAGATATTAGAGGTGGATTTTACTCTACAGATAAATTGCTCTACTGACTTGGATGGAGAACCGGTATCAATGTGTATGCTGGGACTTTGTGAGTAGAAAGACCTACAAATTTCCACTACAGGTGGTCTGGCAGAGGAAGTTCTAACGCTTAACTCAGAAAAAGAAGTGAGAGAGAGAGAGAAAAGACTAACTAGAAATTTAAAATAACCCTTTGTAATCTCTGTATAATGTGTGTATGTAGAGTTAGAGAACGTACCTAGTGGGTCACCAGTGCTTAGTATATATAATATGTGTATGGATGGTAAGTCTCTTATTTGAGAGTGTAAAACCCATAGTTATCTAATAGAGAGATCGTTAGAGATTTTTCGAGATTATAGGGACTGTAGTTAAAGATTTTTAGGAGATTATGATCCTATAGATTAAGAGAAGTTCAAATTATCATGGAGATTTCCTACCTTATTGAGAGAGATTATGGAGATTTCCTTTCTCATCGAGAGAGATTAGTTCCAGGATTAAGAGGCCCCTAGGTGGTTTGTGGTTGTGGCCTAATGGGCCTGGTTATATATGGACTTTATGGTTATGGACTGTTAGGTTATGTACCACTATTTGTCCCTCACTCCTAATGCAATTTTGAAAAAGTGGCATTAGGAGTAGAGTTCAGGTAGTAGGAATTGGAAATTTCAAAAGGGTGTGAAAGTAATTAGGATTATACATCTCATCGAGCATGATGGGATTCTTTGGAGAGTCCTTTATAAGGTGGGAATGTTTCTACTCTTATCCATGAGTCTACAGGTCGTATGATTGGAAGGAAAAGGAGGAGTGGGGAGATGAAATACAAACCTGGTTGGTAAGGTGAAGAATAGCGACGTGGGCTCTGAGTTGTTTGTCAGTTATGGGATAGTCTTTCCTTTTCCTTGTAGTCTTCTTGTCTATGTACTTTGTTTTCTATGTACCTTATATTTCCATCCTTCTAATGATGTATTCTTGACATATAATCATTGCATTATGCTTAAATGAAATTTCTTTGTTGCTTACTATTCTTCTACTCTCATTTGTATAAATCTTGTCTCCCTCTACTATGACTTATTGTTGAATACCACGTGGTGTTCTTTTTGCCTTATTGATTTTATGTTAAAATAGAAAGGCTAGAGTATTGAGTTGTCTTCGAAGACATTAAAACCGAGAGAACAAGAGTTAGACTTCACTCACATGCTAGGATCTGTAGAGTCGACAGGTGAGGAGCTACGTTCTGCTAGGGCCTACGTGGGAGTAGAGCTAAAAGAGTAGGGGCATCAGCTCATTCGGGTGCTAGGACCCGTATAAGATGTGTATGAGGTGTAGAGCCGAGAGAATGGATACATCAACTCGCTCGGGTGCTAGGTTCCATATGAGGCACATTGTTGAGGCATATAACCAATATTGAGGCATAAATCTAAGAGAGTGGCGTAGAGTCGAGAGATGGATGTGTTAGTCTGTTCGGGTGCTAGGACCTATATGAGACGCATTGTTGCCATCTAAAGTTTGTTTTTGATTGCTGAGCTATCAAGGCATGAAAAATGGAGATATTATTATAAGAATAATCACAATGTAAAATTTTCAAATCAATGTATCTAGTTAAGGACAAAGGATCGCAGAGAAAGTAATAGTAGATAATGGATAGAGATTACTAGACTAGGGTATTCGATGTATTTGTGTTATAGTTGAGTCGGCCAATACCGAGAAGCGTCATGAATTTGACATTCATGTGTCTGGTACTCGGTAGTGCTTTCAAGGTATTAAGGCTAGGCTAACCCAAGATGGCATTATAAAGAGACAGTAATTTGACCACGTTGAAGGTGGTTATGGTAGTTACATGATTGGGTGGTATCACCAAGGTTACTGGGAGCGAAATAGTGCCCTTGGAGTATAGTTACTTGCCTGAGAGTCCTTTCAGGAGTTCAGCATGAGGTTAAAGATGTGCTTAGTTGAGTCCCATTTGTCAGAAGGTATCCCAATAGAGAAAATTGCAATCTGCTCCTTGGTCGACGAAAATTCTCTTCATTATGCATTGACCTATCTTCATGGTGATGATCAGTGGGTCATGGCGACTTGGATCAACTCCTACCAGATCGTTATCGTCAAAATCGATCATTAGTTGCTTCCTTTTTTGCCCCTTCTCAATACGAGCAGTGAGAACCTCCCTAGAAGTGGGTGCCTCTGTCATTTGAAATACTAGGGCGACTATTCACTCGACTTGGCATTGTTGTGTTTTCGCTTGGTAGGCTAAACTCTGGGTTGGAGAAAAATTCCTAAGAGTGGGGGGTGTTAGAGAGGGATTTCTATTCTATATGTAAAGGATTACTCCGTTTCCTTAATTCCAAGCAGTTCCTGTGACTAGTGGGTTGTTCGGTTCTTCTATCCGACCCCCAACATTTGGTCCCCAAGGGGGATGATTCTCCTATTCCGTGCTAATGAATCTCTAAAGTCTGCCATCTTAAGCTAAGGCCTCGGACTCGTCTTTCAGTTTTCCATATTTGTCTATCAGGTGACCGTAATGTCTGTGAAAATGACAGTACTGAGTCTTGTTCTTCTTAAAGTCATCTCTTACTAGATGCGAGGGCCACTAATATAGGACTTGTTCCTAATTTGTATCAAGATCTGGCTAGTTGTTTTGTTCAAAGGAGTATAGTTGTTGAATTTGTGGTGAGGTGGAGGTCCTGGTTGGCTTCTCTTGGGCGAGGGTCGCCAAGGGGAGTGACTATGCTCATTTCTTCCTATTCTGCTTTGGTGCCACAACAATATACTTTTCTACCCGGTCATAGAATTCTTGAACAATAGCCCTTCATGATCAAAGTCTTCATTCCCGAGGGCCGCAATCCAGTAAGTAGTACTATCAAAGCAATGGAATGATTCAGTTTTGAGACCTTCATCATCTTGGTTTTAAATTTGTTTAGAAAATCCTTTAAGGACTCTCATCTGTCAGTCATAGTAATGGGAAGGAGGTAGACTTCTTCTTAACACCCCGACTGTTCAAGTGGGATTTAAATTGCTACCTTAGTTATGAGAAACTCCTGATGCTAAGCGAGGATAACGAATTAAACCATGTCAGGGCATTGCCCTTCAAGGTTGTAAGGCAGTACTTGCACATGATAACATCTGATATATCCCTCAAAATCATGACTATCACAAAGTGGGAAAGTTGTCTCGAGGGTCGGTAATACCATCGTACCTCTTTATGGGAGAAAGGAGTATATCTTGTGGGATTGGCTCGGTAGAGATTTTTGGATCGAATGGTGAAAGACTAGTGGCATGTTGGATGGTGTCATCTCTCCTAGTGCTAGCATGTTTGAGTTGAGCAACCACGAGTTCTTCAACTTACTTCTTCAAATCTTCTGGTTCTTGTCAAGAGGTCATTGAGGATTCTCAGTGTCTTCTAGGTTGAAGTCTACGCGAAAGTGAGTGCCTCGATCCCGTGGGGGAGGACGAAACTCTTGCTCATACCTTGTACTTGTGATTCTAATATTTCCACTTGGAAGCAGTTGACTCTATTGAGAGAGGTTGGAATAGGGGGAGGAGTCGGCCGACTTTGAAGTTGGGCAATAGGTGGCTGGGGCTCTCCCTAGGAGCATGGTTCTGCTTGGTGTTTGTGAGTGAATGATAGAGGTATCTAGTTCATTGGCCGGAGCTGTTGGCTGAGGAGGGTCCACGGAGTTGGACGTTTGTCGTCCCGCCACAGACATCACTTTGAAGGTATTGTTTTCATTTTTTCTTTTGGGCAGCATAGTGATAAGAAAGAAAATGAAGTAGGGTGTGAAATATCTTTGACTAAGGGATCAGTTTATTCCCATGGACGGTACCAATTTATTGGATGCGAGTTTTGCTCCACAGATGAATTTCTCTGCTAACTCGAATGGAGAATCAATGTCGATGTGTCTTTTGGGCATTCGTGAGTAAAACGACTTGCAAATGTCTAGTGGAGGTGATCCAACGGAGGAATCTCTGATACTCAAGTTAGATTAAGAAGTGAGAGACAAAGAGAAAAGAGAGCTTTAGGATAGCTCTATATAGTCAATGTGTAATGTAGATATGTAGAGTTGTAAAATGTACCTGACAAATCACCCGTGCTTAATATATATAGTACGTGTATGCATGACAAATCTCTTTTATTTGAGGGTGTAAAAACCTTAGTTAGTTTATAAAGATATTGGAGAATATCTTTCGAAATTATAGGAATTGTAATCAAAGATTTTTAAGAGATTTAGAATCATATAAATTAAGAGAAATATAGGTTGTCATGAAGATTTTTCATCTTGTCAAGAGAGATTATGGAAATTTTCTTCCTTATCAGGAGGGATTACACTCGGAATTAAGAGAGGTTCAAATATTGGGTGATCACGATCTTGATTTATTAGACATAGGTGTTACTTGGCAGGATACCACTCAAGAGTAATTGAGAGGTCTAACCGAGCAATGGTCGTGAGACTTAATCGAGAGTATTCGACCGAGAGAATGGCCGAGCAAGTGGTTTATTGAGAGGTCTCTAGGTGGCTGTGGTTGTGGCCTAATGGGCCCTGGTTGCCTTTGGATTTTATGGTTGGCTATTGGGCTATATTCCATCAAGTTGGAATAGGTTTCCTTCTTTAGCCTGTACTTACTTTCAATCCAATAACTAAGAAAAGGTGAAAAAGAAAAAGGAGAAAAAAAGAGAAAAGAAAATTCCTCCTTAGGCCTGTTGGCGGAAAGTGACACGAAATGATGATTTTCTTTTGAAATGTAATTGGTTTGGAACTATTTTAAAATTATTTTTATTTTTCATATTAAAGAAAGATTATGATCAATGAAAATATAACCTTTTTTTTTTACTTACCTACCTATATTTGAAGCCTGATGAATTTGATTTGTGTAATTATCGAGCTTAATTTAGAGATAGATTCGCTTGATTGTTATTTTTTTATTTTTAAGAATTAAATTCTTATTTTTATTTTTTATATTTAAATTTTAAATTTTAATTAAAAGAATTTAATATTTTCTCGTTCCATAAAAAATTATGATTAAGGATAAGAATGCGACGAGGGAGGAGATCGGATCAATCATCTCATCCCATCAACAGCGCCGAAAGTCCTTTACATTTGGGACGGTGGTGGAAGCAAGCAGAAGTCTTCAAAAAAAGAAAAGAGGCAAAAGTGGGACCTTGACGGTTGCTTGCATTGCAGACTAACATAATGTGTGTCGTCTGCCTCAAACATGACCAATGACTGTTTAAATAATTAATACTTGGAAGTGCTACATTCAAAAGCTAAGTATATAATATTTGAAATATTTTAAAATAATTTATGTTAGTTAAATTTGTTTTATTTTTAAAATATTTTTTACATATATTAAAATATAAAATTCATAAACATAATATTCATCATTTTTAGAAATAATTAATTTAAATATATATCATAAAAAAAGGTGCAAATCATATAACATGATGACTTGGTAATAGAAGATAATTTTTTAACTATTTAGAAAATTAATTAATTAATTCACATATATATATATCATAATAATAATTTAAATAAAAATTTACTTTGTTCTCGTTGGTATTAGTGTTTTTACATTAATGCAAGACGGGTAGTTTAAAAAAAAATAAAATAAAAAAAAAAAACCACACACTTTTGAAGAGTCAAAAGTTATTTTCAGCAGTAGATTACTTCTTTGCAACTTTCGAATTATTAGTCGAATTCTATCAGTTGAGTCGCCAAATACTCTGAAAATAATTTTTAACTTTGAAAGGCTTGGTGATGCAGATATGAATAACTGAAGTAGTTGAGTCTTTATATTTTTTTTTTTCGATTCGATCCTGTTTAATTATATTTTTTTATATACATAAAAAAATTTTTAAAAGGGACCGACACAGGTAATTACATGTATAACTTGTGGTTTCAAAGCGAAATGGATAACTTGAGGTTTCATGATATCTTGTGGATACAATTTTTTTAATTAATAGTAGGAAGCAGTAGCTTTCCATCGCATTAAATATAAATAAAATATCTATAACATACACAAAATTATAAATAATAATATTAATAATAAATAAATAAATAAATAAATAAAAAAACACGTTAGTTGAGATCATCACATAATCTTATTCTTATTCATCTCCTCTCTAGTTTTCCACTAAATGGAAGAGAATCAATCCCTTTATAAAAACTAGGATATATAAAATATAAATAAAAAATTACTTTTTTCATATTTATGTTATAATCGATTAACCATCATGCTATATATACTATATAGTCGCACTTTGATAATTAAGGTCTTCATGGTTTTCACCACTCTTTTTCTATCATGATTTTAGGCACTTGTGGCCTTGTGGGTTGGTGTGGTGGAAGAGTAATGATGGTGGAGATGTGGGTAAGGTCCACTTTCTAATTTTGCCGAAGCATGATGCTTGCCCATTTCTATTTCAATAGGTCGCATTCGGAATAAGTTAGAATTTTTTTTTATGTAACAGATTATTATTATAATAATATTTTTAATTTTTTTGAAATATTATATATTTCCATTTATATTATCTAATTCCAATTAATAATGGTAAACAAATAAGATAGGAAAAAAATAGGAGCAAGGTATCCATAATCCCCTCTATCTGAATGAATGAACGATTAAATAATTAAGTCGTCCACAAAATATATCTTTTTTTTTGAATAAATTATTGATATTAGATAATTATGTAAAGACAGATTAAATTTGATTCGACTCGAATTTAAACCATAAGATCGCCATTTTGTAAGAATTGTAACATTAGCAATACTGCATATGATACATCTAGGGTGAAAAACTTGTTTGTTTATATTGAAGGTGGGTTTGGCTCCATAAATAATGGCTCTGTTGAATCGAACAGAATGACTGGTTGTTTGTTGATCTTGATTAGTGAAACCTATAAAAAACCAACGGAAGGTATTCTGGCGTCGGCAAAAGACTCTGACGGTCAAGTCAGATAACGGTTTTTGAAAAGAGAAACAGATTAAAAGAGATCTTTGTTTGCCTTTGTGTACTATGTGTAACTTCCAAGAATGTGAGGACTTATCTAGTTAGTTGACTTAGTGATGTATATATAGTCTGCGTATGTGAGTTCTATGCACATTTAGGGTATTAAAATCATAGTTTTCTTATAGAGGTATCCCGAGATTCTCGAGTACTTAACAAAATCTAAAGGGATTTGAAATCTTATCACCTGAGGGAAGTTTCAGTTTATAAGGGGATCACTTTCCTTATCGATCAGGATTCAAAGATTTGTTTCCTTATTATGAGAGACCGTAATTTAAAGAAAAGTGAATATTACCTTTAGACAAATGATGGCACCGAGCGTTGAGAAGAACCAATAAGGCAGCTATTGAGAAGAGTCTGGTCTGCATACACTGAGAGAATGGGCCGTGTTTATCCGTTGAGAAAATACATTTCATATTAAGGACACGCTTTAATACATTATGTTCAATGGGCCATGGATTTGAAGGGTTTCAACCCTTACTACAACAATGAGCCTTTGGCCAGGCTCCACCAATTTATTTAAAATTTATTTGTCATTGGATATTTGACATTTTATTTGTGTTATATTATTTTAATTTTCAAAACATTTTGTATAGATTTAAATTCTAGAAATTTCTTTTCAAATGAATGATATTTTATTTGTGTTGAACTATTTAAAATTTATTTAATATTAGATATTTAAGTTAAAATTTATTTCTCTTATTTTTTAGATTATTAATTTAATTTTTACCATGTAAACCTATATATATACACACACATTATTCCCAGGGTCAAGAAGGAATAGATTAAACCCAAATAAAATATTCCCAAGTTGTTTAGTTGCCCAATTAAATGCTTTCCCAATCTCTTTTGCTAAAAGCCCAAAAAGTATTTCGCTCTGTATTTATCATACAACTGCATTCCCAATCTCTTTTACCAAAAGGTGAAAGAGTAGTTCACTTTGTATTCACCGCACACAGCTGCATTCCAAATCTCTTTTGTTAAAAGGTAAAAGAGTAGTTAGCTCTGTGTTTACCGTGCAGCTGCATGCTTTCCCAAGCCCCAAACCCCAACCTCCGGGGCATAAAATAAATGGAAAAGCAGCATGTGAAAGTACTAGGTGATATTAGAAGCATGAGTAAATTTTTACTCTTAAGTAGGTAATTGCTTGGCGCATGACACTCCAGATGGCAAGCCTGAAAGACCAATTCTCTGGAAAGGACATTAAAAAAATTAAAAGTCCAGGGAGGATATGATATTACAGTTTTCTGATCTTTTTATGATCCACCCAATTTTTTTTTTTGGGTAAATGATTTTTTTCCCTATCAATTGATGTTTTGATTTTTTTTTTAATTCAGTTCGAGTTTATTAAAAGATTAATTTACTTAAATTTTATTTTTCTATCTTATGATTCGAGAACGAAACATTCTATAGGTTCATGCGCCGGAGTTTGGTGTCCGCTCAAAATTTTGATTGTGACTTTGGGATGATGGGTCAGCTTGTTGGTCTAAATTGCTAATCAGGAGTCATGGATGTTGGGCCACACATGAATCCACTGGAAAATACTCCATCTAATTGCAACTACCGAACATAATTGCATCCGCATGCCAAGTCAAAGTTATAACTCGTAATTAAATCTTTAATCCCATCAGATTTAATATTTACAATATAATATTTACATTAACTAAATTTCAAATTCTTGTGAATTATGTATATATATATATATATATATATATGTTGTTTGAGATCACAAATTTGAGTTTCCGTTCTCCTTCTTAAAACAATACCCTCCTTTATAAGCAATATATATATACACACACACACACACTACAGCTATTAAAATTCTCAATTCCTCACTAAAAGAAATAATATCACTCATCTTATTTATCACTTTTTTTTTATTATTATTATTTGGTCTGAAGTAGATCAAAGCCGAAGAACGAACAAGAAGCCATGAAAGCCCAAAACTTCAACAACAACGACACAATTGTTTTGTTAGCAATTTCTCCTTCCAAAGTTTTTTTTTTCTTTTTTTATGCTGTATCAACTAGTATTCAAAACTATATTTCGATTAATTTGATTCAAATGCTTGTCAGATCTATTTTAAAGGATAAATTTTCTAATGTGATATTTTTCATTCGTAAATTTCAAATCTGAAATTTAATTAAATGATTTAAGATATTTATGCACTGAATTGATTATCTATTGGTCCTTCAAAAGATTACTACCATAGCAAACAATTATTATTTGGAGAAAGAAAAAGAAAATGAAATACTAACAAGGTTCAAATAGTAGCAATTTCCAGTTCTGCATTCACACCAATCGTACACCCCGTGATACTCACGCAGAGAGACCTAAATCTGAACCACTAATTAGGGTCTTTGGATTCTCAGAAAGAAGCCAAAATCTTGAAACCTGCTTCTGCTTCCTTGGCTGTGTTTCCTAGGGCATTTGCATCACATGAATTGTCACACACTTCTATACACCCGAGACATGACCTGTCTACTTACCATATCAATTTTGCTTAAATCCAACTTGACTCTCTTTTCCTTGCTGTAAAAATTCTTTTTTTTTTTTCCCCTACCTTCAGTAAATGTAAGTTTCTTACCTCCCAAGTGATCAAACAAAAGGAACTTCCAATGATTATGGGAGCATTTTCACTAGTGCAATGGTACTAATTGCCGACATCAGGCGCCGCATGCCATAGTGGAGTAAAAAATTTCTCCTCCATTGGTCACACCACATAGGAGTCTTTCTAATCATCTCCATCACTATAAATAGAGGCCAAACCCTCCCAACATTACATCCACATTTATCTCTCTCTCTCTCTCTCAACCAACTTTTGGTAATCTCTCTCCTCTGAGTAAACATGAAGTTGGCATACATAGCAATGTGCATGGCTGTGGTGGTGTTGGTGCTAGCACAAGCAGAGATGTCAAAGGCAGTAACTTGCACGCCAACTGAGTTGAGCTCATGCGTAAGCGCAATCACTTCATCGGCACCACCATCAAAGCTTTGCTGCACTAAGATCAAGCAACAGAGGCCTTGCCTTTGCCAGTACCTCAAGAACCCCACCCTCAAGCAGTTTGTCAACACTCCTAATGCTAGGAAGGTTGCTAGCACTTGTGGGACTCCTTTCCCGAAGTGCTAAATATCAAATATACACATCTCACTATCGTATGTTGTTCTCTCTGTTGGCTTTTCTCTCTCTTTCTCTCTTTTTCCTCTCTGGTTACCCTTTATGCAGGATTTGGTTTCTTCTATGCTAGAAATAAAGTAGAGAGGAAAGCCATTTCTGTATATCTAGTCTCTGGGTGTGGACTACTTTATGCTGGTTGTAGTTGAAGCTACTAAATTATGAAGCCTTCATTGGGTTATGGACTAACTTATTTCCTCTCTCTCTCTCTCTCTCTCAATGTTTACTCATCCATGGTGATCATAAAGACTAACTAGGGAGACAAACCAAGTATGTCATGTAAACTTGTCAGAGCAGTTCAAAAGTACAACTACAACAGTGGCGAATTCAAAGAAAAGGATACAAACTGATCAATTTCATGGATCAACCAAATTTACACACACAGCGCACAGAGAACCAGTACAATATCCTCTGGCACAACTTTTAGATCATGCTTCAAATCCAGTACTGTAGCTAAACTTTTGGATCAATTGAACAGCATAACAATAAAGATCAATTAATGACCTCTAGCTAATTCTGTAGCTGAACTCTCTAACAAGTTGGAAATATCATTACAATTACCTCATGGTTCTTTTTGCTCTGCCAAAGGCAATCAAGAAGTGCATAAGCATTTGTATGACGAGGAGGACACAAGGCAGAGAAAGAGGTATTTTGGCATCAAAGTTTTGACCATCCAGGTTCTTCTTTCTTCCTTTTTCTTTTTAAACCTTGAATAAGTTCTTCATAAAAGAAGTTCAGAGGAAAATTTGTATATTTTGATACAAATGTCAAATGAGCAAGTTTCTTATATAAGATTTCCATCTCAAGCTAACTAGGCCACTAGCTTTAAAAATAAAATTGTAAAATTGAATTAAAATTTTGCAAAAAACTAGATGGGTGCATTAAGAAGATGGAAAAGTCCTCCAGGGAGAATAAGTTGCTTCGTTGGTGGCCATTATAGGTAGAATCAGAACCTGGCAAGTAATTCAAGTAAAAAGAAGACCCAAAAATTTCGCAAACATTTTCTCTTCACTGCTCCAGTGGTACTAAATGCAGACATTATGGAGCCTCATGCCTTTCTTAACGGACTAAATTTATTCTCCTCTTGTGACCATTTAGGAGCCTTTCTCACCATCTCCACCCCATAAATTGGGTCCAAACCCCACCCAACATTGCATCCCGTCCTCTCTCTCTCTCTCTCTCTCCATACACTCTCTATATTGGAGTAAACACGAAGGTGGCTTACATTGCAATGTGCATGGCGGTGGTGGTGTTGATCCTAGCACAAGCAAAGTTCTCAAGGGCAGTGACCTGCTCACCATCTGAACTAAGCTCATGCATAGCTCAATCGTTTATGCGATCCCTCCATCAGAATTTTGCTGCACTAAGGTGAAGAAACAGAAGCCTTGTGCCAACGTTGGTTGGCTTAGCCGGATGGGAGCTGCTTTTCGTGAGTTCGACTCTCCATGGATACGAAAAAAATCACGTTGGAGACCTCTCCGAAAAAGTCCGACAAGGTCGGAGACCTCTCCGAAAAGGGTCCGACAAGGTCGATCCGGATTATTCGGGACGAAACTTTGGATACCGGGTGGGAAACCAAAAGAAAAAAAAAAAAAAAAAAAGAGAAGCCTTGCCTTTGCCAGTACCTCAATAATCCTGCCCTCAAGCAGTTTGTCAACAATTCTAATGCTAAGAATGTTGCGAGCAATTGGGGGGTTTCATGTCCATGGTTTTAAGACCATCAACTATGCACGTCTTACTATTGTGTGAAATTCTCTTTAATGGCTCCCCACTCCCCCGCCCTCTCGCTGTGCTTCTCTTCTTATCTTGTGCCTTTATGCAGGATTTTTGGTTCTATGATCGAGATAAAGCAGAATGGGAAATCACATTTCTTTGTCTAGTCTCTGATGTAAACTCACACGAATTGTATCATGAAGGTTATTATAGTACTTCATAAGTAGTCCACTGTTTTACAACAGCGACAAAGTTGGACACATATGAATAACAAAGCCTTTTACAACGGCTGAAAGCCCCCAAATTCCACGATCAACCAAATTCACACAAAATGCAGACAGAATGAGTATATGGTCAGCTGACCACTGTATTTAGGTAAGTGAAGGATATTGTACATTTAAGTTTAAAATCCCTTAAAATCTACAAGCACCATAGCAAGCAAGATCAATTAATGAGCTATAGCTCTATATGATTAACAAAGAAATCGGAATTATGAGTACAATCATGTAATAGTTCTTTTGCTTAATCAGGGAGGTGCCCGAATGTTAATAGAACAGGAGGAGGACAAAAGGGCACACCATAAGATCTAAAATGAACATAACATGATCAACTACTACTGCTTATCTCCTTAAGACTGCAAATCGTAAATTTTGCCTATGTTTTCTTGTTTTTTATTTTTTGGTTTTTTTTTTTTATTTTATTATTATTATTATTATTATTTTAACACTATCAAGTCCAAGTGAGGTAATGTGATCGACCCATTGTTCATGGTTACAACTATTTCCTTCTGCTTCTCTAGTCCTCACAAAAAATGATGACTATTAAACGTATCTATGGTATACAACCAACAGTGAAGCCCCCATTTCAAATTAAGTTACGGACTCATAAATTTTATTTATAATTACAAATCCTAAATCAGTAAACTTCACATACAAGTTTTTTCTTGAGTTCTGATTATTTTGCCTAGTTCATTTTTACATCTTATATCGTTGCCGCAAGAGATATACTGCCTCTGTCATGCATTCTATCCACAAATGATCACTCTGTTGATCCTTCTAAGACTAACTTGGTGCGAACCATTCTATGCACTGCCTTTATTAAGCTCAATTTTTAAATGTCATCTAAATTTCAAAGAAAAAGAATGAAAATGGCCTCGCTCATAGGTATGCTATATTACTGTTCTGAACAAATTACAAAATCCGACAAAAATGCTATAGAACCACACAAAGTTTTTGCCTCTATACAGTGGAAATCAACCCAAAAAGAAAAAGCAATCTATCAATGTAAAACTACTCAAGACACATGGAGATTCAAATTCCTAGGTGTGAGAAAGACTCGCTCAGAAATAATTTACAGCCTAAGAAGAGTTGCAACAATGTTTACCTACTATTTGGTCTCAATAATTCAATGTTTTACAAGATGTAGACATTGATACAGATATAGTTGCAATAAAGATTGCAGTTGGATGTTGATTTCACAAGACAACATAGAAAACTTTCTCATCATCTCCTCCTCTATAAATTGAGGTTAAACCCCATTGAACATTGCATTCCATCTCATCTCATCTCCTCTCCTCTCTCTCTCTCTCCCTCAACACTCTTTTGGCAGTCTCCATATTTGAGTAAACATGAAGGGATTTTATGTTGCAATGTTCATGGCAGTGTTGTTGTTGCTAGCACAAGCAGAGGTGTCACAGGCAGTTACGTGCTCAGTATCTGAACTGCAGCCATGCGTGGGTGCAATCACTTATTCAACACCACCATCAAACGATTGCTGCACTAAGCTCAAGCAGCAGAAGCCTTGCTTTTGCCAGTACCTCAAGGACCCAAACCTCAAGAAGTTTGTCAACAATCCTAATGCTAAGAAGGTTGCTAGCACTTGTGGCGTTTCATATCCCAAGTGTTCTTAGACCATCATCTATACCTGTCTTACTATTATGGGATCTCTCTCTCTCTCGTGTCCTTATTTAGGATTTGTGATTATATGCTAGAAATAAATCAGAGAGGGAAACCACATCTTTGTGTCTAGTCCCTAATGTGGGGGTACTTTTGTTGGTAGTAGTCTATCGTACTAAATATGAAGACTTATAGCTCATGCACGAAGTTCTCTCTCTCTCTCTCTCTATCTCTCCCCCTCCCTCACCATATTTACTTATCCATAGTGATCATGTAGGACTAACTGGGGAGACTCACCAAGCGTATTATAAGATTTAGTGCAGCGCTCCAAGAAGTAGTCCACTGCTTTTACAACACTCTCAAAGTCAGACTCATAATGACTAACAGAGCCATGTACAACAGCTAAAAGCCCCCAACTTCCAGGATCAACCACAGTTACACATAAAGTGCAAACATAATTAGTATACAATCCGCTCTGATCACTCTTTTTAGATGAGAACCAAAGGACACCTCGCACTTAAGTTTCAAATGGCAATAGTTAAATTTATGAGAGGCATAACAAGCAAGATTAATTAACAAGATCTAGCTCTATAAAATTAACAGAGAAATCTGAATTTTTAACAATTATGTAATGGTTCTTTTGCTCAATCAGGGAAGTGCCAAAGCATTGATAGAACAAAGAGGAGAGCAAAAAGGCACAAGATGTATGGTCTAAAATGAACTAGTACTGCTTGTCTCTATAGGATTGCTGCTTCTCGAGTTCTAACAAGAAATGATGATTGTTAAGCGCACCCGTAGTATACAACCAACCGTGAAGCTCCCACTTCATATGGAGTTTGGACTCATGAATCTTAGTTATTTACAGATCCTAAATCATTAAACTTCACTAACAATTTTTTCTTTTCTTTAGCTCCGATAATTTTGCGTAGTTCATTTTTTTCCCCTACCATGGGTATCCAGAGCCATGCTTCAACTAATCCGGTTCGAGCGTATGTGGGAGCCCTATTTCGGGGGACAACTCTCTCAACGCAGTTTTTTTCATTCCTAAGTTTCGAATTCAAGATTTGGTTAAGGAACCTAGCACCCCAAGCTACTAGGCCGACTGTCCGTTGGTGCCTAGTTCATTTTTACATCATATATCATCGCTGCTAGAGTTGCATTGCCCTCAGTCAAGAATTCGATCCACAATAATCACCAACTTGGTGTGAAGCATTCTATGCTTTGCCTCAACGGTTGTCAAGCTTATATGTCATCTCAAGTTCAAAGAAAAAGAATGAAAATGGTCCAACTCTCAGGTATGCCATATTAATGTTGTGATACAAATTCCTACAGAAAAGGCTACAGAACCCCATAAAGATTTTTGCCTCTGTGCATGATGGAAATCAACCAAAAAAAAAAACATTGAATTGCTGAATGAAACTACATAATCATGAAATTCAAATTCTTAGATGTCAGAAAGCCTAGCTCAGAAATGTTTTAAAGCCAAAGAAGCATTGCAGCGGTGTTTACCTATTACTCGTTCTCAATAATTCAATGTTTTGCATGAGTTGACAATGAAACGAAATGCAGTGGCAATAAAATTTGCAGTTGGATGTCAATAATTTGGAGGAAGGGATCAGGACAATATGGGCACATCTTTTGAATGCTATTAAAAATTGTAGTTGAATGTCAATTTTAGGAGGATGGGATAGAGGATAAGCCAGTCATACGTATTGATTGCTTTTAATAATGATTGCTTTTAATAAGCCTGTCAATTATTATGGTACTTCTCCTTTCACTGCAAGTAAAACTGCAGTAGATGTCAATTTTGGGAGAAAGAAGCAAGGACAAGTTATCATATTATATGTTGTGAAGGTACTAAAAATTCTGGTTGTGCTGGTTCTACTTTCACTGTAAGACTTGCCAGAGACAAGATTTCCCTTTTTTTTAGATGGAAGTCAAATGAATTAGTTTTCTTACAGAAATGAAAGAATTACTTGGTAATGTTGGGTATCATCACTCATTAGTGGGCTCAGCAAGACAAACAATGATCAGGACAAGCATCTTAGGGAGAAAACCACAAAATTATATGCACAGAAAATGGGAACACAATGTAATTACACTCAAGTAACATAAGGTTCTCACAGGTGAAGTAGATTTGAAATCGGGTTCCAAGCCATTATCCACGGCCTCTTGTCAGCAGGAATTGCGAAACTGAGCTCAAACATTTCCTTTGACATATTGCCACTTCCGCAGAAGCTGACAAGTTTTGCAACTATCTCAGCACTCTCTTCTATATGCCTCGGATCGTGGGGATCTGTCCAAAGCCTGCTTACAAACTGCAACCTTCTCTGCTTCCCTTCAAGTGGGATATCCCATTTTATGTATAATGCCTCTCTCTCCTCTATAGTCAGACGTGAAGTTAACCTCTTAGCAAGGAATTCTCGTTCACGCTTTAATGCCTTTATACTGCTAATCATTATAGACAATGATGTCAATGACATAAATTGGTGGGGAACAAACACAGCAAGTTCAGGAATTATCCGATGAGTGTGCAGGCACTTGTGTGTGTTTTGTGAGTGTGTGTGTGTGCGTGAGAGAGAGAGAGAGATTACCTAGAGGATAAGGACACAACTGGCTCATCTCCCACTTGAGCTGGACTGGCATTACCCAGCTCTGAAAAGTGCTGCTGCAGCCAATTTAAGCGCCTAAGCTCAACTTCCACGTATATTTGATCTGCCGCGTCCCCCTTAAATAATAAGTAGAATTGAGTTCTATGAATGATGGAGACATAGCAAACATCCCATAACTCAATGATCTGCTGCCTTTGATCCCAGAAAGTTACTTCCCACGAAATTGTGGGCTCCATCTCTGAAATTCCCTCATCATTCTCTAAATTGTATCCAGCAGCCTCATTTGCTTCAAGCTCAAGCACCTAGAGGACAAAAAATATTGAAAGACATGAGTTTCACAATCTACTGAACACAGGTGAAAACTGTCAACAATAAAATTAAAGGCCATTGCCAAACCTGGCAAACAAGTAGCTGTTTTTGGTATTGAAGCTTTGCCACACGTTCTTTCAGCTCAGTTACATATGCTTTTATACTCCTCACATTCTCCTCTGCTGCATTCTGAAACATCTTCTGCATTTTCTTCATGTTCACTGAACTCGAACGCCGATATGGAGTACCCTCCTTGGATGATGCATCTCCACCATCTTCACTTTTTGTGGGAGTCTCCTCCCGTTGAGATTCAACACAAGCAACAGTACTGGTTTCTGGATCCTTATTTTCAATTTCAGACTCCAAGACTTGTTTCGAAGTTGCTAAAGGTGAACATGGAGATTTGATGAAAGTTTGCCGGTTGATACTATTGCTTGAAGTTAAAGGAAGCAACTTTTTCTTTTTGGCTTGATGCTTGGAACTCGGAGTGTCATCAGTAGCTTGTTGAGGGATGCATGGAAGAGACATCACCAATTTGTCAATGGACCTCTGAACATTTTCAAGCTGCTGTTCAAGATCTGCAATGGTGCTTCCCTGTGAATGAAGTCTAGTTATCTCCTCCTTGAGGTTAGCACTCACACTCTTGTTTGTAGGTAGCACATTTCCAACTACAACTTCTTTTGGAGCTGCATGAATGGCTTGCATTTCCCTGATTTCAGCTTGCAGCTTAGCAATAGTCTCAGCTGCATCCTGGTTACCTTGTCTATGACAAGCAACCTCCTTTTGTAGCACTTCCAGTGCTCGATTTGCCTCTTCTCCCAGCTGCTTCTGTAGGTGTTCAAGCTTGCGAATTTCATGCATAAGTGTGAAAGGAGCAGTTGATGACTGCCTCATGGTCTGCCTTCCCAATGTGTTTCGTACTCTATCACCATGACCTAGCTCCTTGACGTCAACTTTTGGTGACAATGAATCAGAAAATGTTAGGCATTTCACAACTGGATGACGAGGTGATTCAAATGGGTTTAATCCCTGAAATAGATGAAAAAAGATAGTGAGTTCTAAGATAAAGAATGTGTGTGTCTCTGTGATGTATTTGTTTGGGGGGCAGGTGTGAGGGTTTGGGTGGAGAGTGGGAAAGAGTGAGAAACCTGTTGTTCATCCTGCATTTTTCTTCGTAATTCATCCACTTGGGACTGCGCAAGGTTTCTTTGGCGCTTCAATTCTTCAATTTCCATCTCCATCTGCCACAAATAAAAATAAAACATTAAGCAAATGATATCATAAGATTGAAGTTCTTTGTTTCTCTTTTTTTTTTTTTTTTTTTTTTGGGAGATTCTGAAGCAACTAAGACCCGCATGGAGCTTACTTGTTGAATTTTGAAATCCTTCTCCCTTGACAAAACATCACCCATGCGTTGAGAGCGATCTGGAGTCCGAAGCTCAGCTTCCAGTCTGGCAACTTCCTTCTGCAAATGTTTAACTAGTTGCTTATCTGAAACAACCTGATAAAATTGTCCCCTCATGGTGTAAGCTGGATTCGCATGAACCAATTTATGTTTACAAACACTAAAATCAAACCATTACCATGTTCACTTGTGCATTATTTGTCACTTCTTTTGCTCGAGTGGCAAAGGAGAGTGTGTTCCTTGATTGTTCAACATGACTTAGTGCTGGACTAAGGGTACATATGATAGCTGTACGAGCATTTCCACCAACAGAATGCTGCAGTATGCGTGTTAATTTTGAGTCTCGGTATGGTATATGACCACTTCTTTTGCCAACACTGCAACCAAAATATTTTTGAAAACGCCTATTAGAAATCAAAAAGAACATGAAGAATAATTTTTCCGTAAGCAAACAAGTTAACTAAATAGATGCCTATATGTGTGGGTTTTGGGTTCCAGTTTGGAATATGACCATTTCTTCTAACGTAGCAAGAAAATAAAATTTTCAAAGCACCTAATGATTTTGCCACAAACAAGTTAGCTAGCAGAATAGATCCCCGAGAATAATCAAGCCCACTTACTAATGGTACTGCCTCTTTCCGCAAGTAGTATTAACAGAAAGTAAAACCATTGTAAACTAGCGATAACTCAACCTGTTGGGAACTGTTTTACGTTGGCCTGTGGAAAAGATTAGTACAATGACAATTACTTGTCCTCTATGGCATATTAAAACTTTGAAACTACTGCTGATTGTTCCTAGTTTGTAATGATCCATAAGCATTGAAGCTTTAGTGAGCTCAGTAGCTTTTTCTAGAATTCCATATGGAAACTTTTGTGTCTTCTAATTGTTTAACTAAGATCCTAATGCTACATGATATTCATGACAAGTTAAAACAGCAGTATGTAGAGATGAAAACAAGTTTCTTTTCCATTTTGTCATTCAGTTCGACTAGTTGATGTGTGTGTGTGTGTGCGCGTCTGTCTGTATTCATATATATCGTGTGTGTGTGTGTGTGTAACTATTTTTCCAGACCAGGATATGCCAAAAATGATCTAATTTAATCAGTGCCACATATGGCTTTAGATCATTGTTAAGTCTAACCTAAGCTTTCTGATAACAGTAGTGAGAGTCATCAAGCTGAGATTAATGTGGCAGCCTTCCCTAAGCCTTGCACCATCAGCATGTGTCTGTGATGCTCTCTCACTTCCAGCTAGATCTACAAAGTTCTGCAAAACCCAGCCTTATCATTTGATTCAAGGAAACCACACACCGAATTTCAGAGTGAAAAAATATAAAGATTAAGCAATGTTTACCAAACTTGCTATGAATGATCTCACGCAATCTGAGTTTTCACGGAGAGTGCTTTCTATTGTCTGCATTGCCAGAGAAACATTTTTCACATTAAATTGCTTATCATGATTTGCATTTGGATTCAACAACAATTAACAGAAGAATTCTAAGCCATGGCACTAACCAGCCTTATTATCTGATGTGACCTTGAGCTGTTATCATTTAGTGCAGTCTCCCCCACTTGTCTTTGAGCTGTGAAGCAAACAGATCAGTTGAACAACATCTGACAAACAATGACTGAGGCCAAAGGAGAAAGAAAAGGGAATCCAATGTCAAGAGATTCATGTATTTACCCTCGCAAATGCTAATCAAATGTCTCAAATGCTGATCATCAGTTGCAGTTTCTTCTACCAATTTCTCAACCACAGTGCCTTTCTGCTTTCAAATTATTACAAGTGGTCCAGTTACTTAAAGCGAGGGAAGCATATGAAGAACAAAACACTAGGCATTTCTACAATGACAAGGATTAAGGGCGATACCTCCGGATCATCTAAAAGCTTTAGACTACGCCCAGATTCTGAGTTCAAGAGGTCTCTAACATTCTCATTATAAATTTCAAGTCCAGAAATCCTTATTGTAAAATCTCTTTCTGGGGTCTGTCATCACAAAGTTTGAGAAGATTATACAACACAATCAATTAAGTTTTTAACACAAAATGCCTCAATTGAAGCTTACATTCAATATATGCTTGTAGATGTCATTGACGGCTTTCTCAGTTATGCCCCTCATCGTGTAAGTCTTCCCACTGCTCGTTTGACCATAAGCAAAAATGGTGGCTACAACACAGATTTAAACCAAATTTAAACCGACATGACCATGTAATAATCAATAACTTGCGGCAGTCTTTCATTAGAAGAAGCATAGTTACCATTAATGCCCATAAGTGCAGACAGGGCAACATTCTTTACTCCTTCCTCATACACAGCATCAGTCAAACAAACCGGACCAAAAACCTTATCTGAAAGAAGAAAACCCACATCAAAATGCAATAATAAAAAACAATACATCTACGGAGGAGAGAAGCATAACAAAAATAATTACCAAATGTGAATGAGTGGGGCTGTGTTGAACGGTCCTGAGTAGGCGGTTTGAACACAATTGTGTGATCATTTATGCACTCCCATGCCACTTGATCTTTGGCCAATTGTTCTCTCTTGCTCAAAGGCCTTAATCGTACCGTTACCACAATCTTCTCCTCCCGGCTTCTTAGCCCACCTGGGGTCGACACTGGTGTCCGATCCACCATCTTTGAAGCTGGTGTTCCTGGAGCTCTAACTGTCATCTTCCCTGACTAGAACTCTAACCTTGATTTCCGACTAGCGTGGAAGAAGATCAGGTAACAGCACAACTGCGGCCTCCCTAATTGAGGTAAACAGTTACTTTCTTTTGAAATCGATCACAAGAGAGTTTAAAGCATCAACCCCGGAAATTGATTTGGCAAATAGAAATTAAAAAAAAAAAAAAAAGGCTTCACAGATCAAGAACCCTGGTCTTGGGTTGAGAGGAAAATATTACTAAATTCAGATCCAGAGTCATTTACTGATTAGCAACAAAAGAAAGAAAAAAAATACACAAAAAACGACATTTTGAAGTGGAAATTTCAGATGGGTATCACTAATTTAGTAAAATCTTCAAGAAACAAAAAAGAATTTATGATGTAGATGAATTTGGAATGTTACTTACAAGAAACATCAAAGAACTCAAAAATAAGAACAAAACACGTCACTTTCTTCTTTCTTGTTCTATAGAACCTAAATTTTATCCAAAATTGAAAGAAATAAAGAAAGAATCGAGTGAAATTCCTTACAGAGAAGTCGAATCGATTGCCAATTTTGGGAACTTGCTTGTGTTCTCTCAACAAAATGATTTCAACAACACCCAGACGGAAACAAAATCAAAATCCTTTGTGAGAGAGAGAGAGAGAGGCTTTTAGGGTTTGATAATTGATTTTTTTGTGGAAACAGAGAAATTGTACAGAAACGACCCAAAAAAACAAAAACCTAAAAAGCAAATTGTGTCTTAAGAGGTTTGATCCAGTGTAAAAAAAAATTGTGGAAATAAAAAAGATAACCAATCATAATTTGCCACGTTTCAAACGTTGTCCATCTTAACAGATGGCAAACTTCCATTAGCTATATTTATGAAAATGGACGCGGTCACACTCAACAGTTGCAGTCTTTACCCTGACCGACGAATTTGAATCTGAGGCTCCAACGGCTAGTGCAGTCTTCTCCGCGATATGGCAATCTATCGTTCAATTTATCGTATTAATTTGTCGCCGTATAAAGCCGTGGAGGCATTTTGAACTTGGAACGGTTTTCTCATTTATTAAATTAGTTTCCTTCCACAAAATGACAAAATGGAAAACTTGAAAACTCTTTTTTAAATTCTTTCATTGCCGAGGAAGGGAAGATGGATTATGTAATTTTAAGAAAAAGAATCTGTTGTGGTTAATTTTTGACTCCAGATATGAGCTGCCCAGAGATGCGCTGCTCTTCAGGAAAACTAATGATAACGTGTCCGTTGGACCTTCTTGAGTGAAAGACATCTAAAAACCCTTTGGAGATATTCCAAATGAGAAAATTGTGATGTTCAAGTCAGAAACAGATGTAAAAAAGAAATAAAAGATTGAGAGAGTCTGAAATCTATGTAGTCTATACGTACTGTATGTAGAATATAGAATAATGCATGTGTACCTTGCAAGCTACCTTTACATGATAATATATAGTTTTCTGTAATTCGAGATGCATAGAAACCCTACTTATCTTGTAAAAAGATCGTGTGAGATTTTCCTAAATTGTAGAAATCATAATCGTAGATTTTCTATAGATTCGAAGTTCTCTAAGGTAGGAAAGTTTCCGTTGTCGTAGAGAATTAGGTAAATCTTGATCTTCAGATGTGATTTTCTTCCTTATTGGGTAAAATCACAAGAGATTCGTATAAAGTTAAGAAAAATTTGAATTTGTTTGGGATTTCCTTCATTATCAGATAATCATAGCTTAGACTTGTGGTGTAGTAAGGGATTATTTCTATAGTAATTGCAGAAGCTGATCGAAAGTGTTTGGTATGAAGTGAGGAGCCAACCGAGAGATTAGGAGACTGAGAGGTCGAAAGGTTGAGTGAGCAAAACATATCGAGAGACGACGACCAGCGAATGTGTCACACCCCGACCCTCGGATCAAGCACGCGATAACTGTCACGTTACCTCAGAATATAAGTAAATCTACCCATACACTAGGATAGAGTAAGACATTCATCAATATTCATCCATTTTCTAAAATAATTTAATCACCAAAATAAGCTAACATGTGTTCATTCTAAAATCAAAGGACCAGCTTGGTCCATCCTTACTCAAAGCACATGCATGCTTAGGGCCAACTCGGCCGTTCAAATCCAAATAGAATCCACAAATTTTAAAATAAGTCTCTAAGGGTCCATGTCAAATTTCACCAAAATAATTCTTAAAGAAAATTCAAAAAAATAAAAAGGGGAGGTCTTTATTTTAAATTTAGAAAACCGTATTGGAATCACAGAACAAATAAATATAGTACAAAATTTAGTTTACAAAAATAGTAACAAGGTTTCTCTCTCATTTGGGTCCATTAAGAGGGTGTTTAGTTAAATGGTATGAGAATCAAGAATCAAAATCATACCCATATAAGTTGTTTGGTTTAAGGGAATAAAAATGAAGATTCGAGAATGAAACCCTTAACATATAAGTTTGTGAAACCCAAGTAAAATCATGGGTTTCATTCGAAACCCATGCCTGAAACCTAATAAAAATTGATTTTCACTTTTCTCTCCTCTCGTCTTTCTTGTTCTTGCTTTTCTAAGGAGGGACAAACCAGATCGATCAACAATGGGTTTTTCAGATCGTCAAAAGGCATTGTTTTTCTTCATTTTCTTACCAAAATTTTGCCGATTTTTGAAGTTTGAATTTTGAGTGACAAGAAGAGCAATTTGTGAACGTTATACTAAAATTTCAACAAATCAAGTTGTATGTAGTTCAAATTTTCATGCTAATGTATCCGTTAATGTGAGGTCATTGTTATCAATATGACTTTAGGGCAATTTTTATTTGTTTATCTGATCGGTCGATTTGTTGTGACGTGTGGAAAAAGATACTATTGTATAGTGTTATTTGTTTATCATATCCTGGAGTTGGTGTCTTGATTTAAAAAAATATATAAATATTGTTACTTTGTTTGCTTCATTGGGATAAAGCGTTTTTAATTTAGGAAGAACATAGCTAAAATTTTGGTGGTTTAGCTAGATTTTGTTTATACTCCATTTACTAGGTCTTGTCTTTTTTGGCTTACATTCTAATTATGTATTAAGTAAATTGTTTGACTGCCTACTGTGTTAACCTTTGTAAAGTTTTTATTTATCTTTTATCTTTATATAGTTATTTTCTAGAAAAATGGATAAAAGACTTCCTTATGTAATGAACTTTAAAATGGATGATATTAAGTTGCATTTTCGAGGAAGATTCTTATGAGAATCTAACTTATTAGATCATGTAAAGTAGACAAAAGACACAAAGGGTAGTGTTTAATAGCTTTCCGATGAAAACATTTATCCTGGAAAGAGCTGTGTAACATATGTAATTCATTGAATGTTGAGGAGGCAACTGCAATAATGTTGTACTTTAAACTTCCAAATTCTCGCATAGATGTTGGTGTAGTTGATGTAAACAATGAAGAAGATATCAAACTAATGCTAAAAGCACATGAATATGAATTTGAAATAAACCTATATCTTGAAAAGGGGGATTTGGGAACGCAAACTGTGCTACATTCTAGTGAGTTACAAAGTTTAAACTTTGGGAAAAATAACATCAAGTGGGGGATAAATATAAAAGATTTGAAATCAAGTTAGGGTGATAAGCCTACAACAAGTTAGGCCAAAAGCAGCCAGTCAAAGTGGACAAAAGGGAATAGCAGCTAGTCTAGCAAGTCCAGGTGATACGAGGGGGAAACCTGTGAAGAACATTGGTATAAAATTAAGAAGAAAGGAAATAGCCAAAATAAAGCTGTAAGAAATTGATGATGACGATGAAATGTCAGACTCTTATAAATAACCAAAGTTACTAAAAGAATGGTCGGAAGGCTCAGAAGGTGAAAATATATTTGGAGGTTTAAAAAGGACTTTTCAGGAACCTCATGTGCATTAGGCAACCCATGGTTGATGAAAGAGTACAACAACCACACGAGATTGAGACTGATGGTTTATTTCTGGAAAAAGAATGAATGAGAAAGAACCATCATACAATTATACTTGAGGATAAATTGGTATATGGATCAAATTTCACAAACCTTGATCATGAAGTTGAGTTCAGCAAACCAAACTTTGAACTTAAAGTAGGATAGAAATTTTCAAACAAAACAGCCTTTAAGGATGCTTTAGTTGAGTGGGATGTCAAGGGTACACATTCAAGTACCATAATAACAACATAATTAGAATTACTACAATATGCAAGTTGCATTCCAGTCAAGTTCAGCAGGAGAAGACATTTCAAATCAAAAAATTGTGATGGTCTTACAAATTTGGAAGATATTATTGAAATAGACATGTAAATTCAAGATATCTTAGCAAAAAGTTTAAACATAAACTAGTGATGATCCAAACTGTAGCCTAAGAGGGCTGAAAAACATAGTATAGAGATAAATCATGGTTGATATCAATTTAAGGTGGGGCTATAGAATAAAGAAGCATGCAGTGGAGGATATACGTGGTGTTGATGTTGTTCAGTAAAACAAGATAAAAGCCTATGCCTAGTAGATGTTATAGGATCTACCTAATAGTTATGCTATAATACAAGTGGAAAGAAATAACAACAATGAATTACCCATGTTTCAAAGAATGTTTTGGAGTTTGGATGTCATGAGGAGAGGATTTCTTGAAAAATGCAGACCAATTTTGGGGTTGGATTGTTGTTTCTTGAAGAACCCATTTGATAGTCTACTACTTATAATAATAGGAAGGATGGTAATGACGACATGTTTTCAATTGTCTAGGTTGTAGTAGAAGTTTAGAGATTTGATAGAAGATATTTTTTGTATCTTTTATATTCATTTAATTAATTAGACTTTTTTTGTTATGTTGTTGATCTTAATTGTTTTAATGATATAGGCACCAATAGCGTTTACATAGCAAGTTGGGAGTAGTGTTAATGCTAGACCATTGTGTCACAGGCCATTGTTAAAGATCTCAATTGTTTGCATCCCAGACTAGTGTATCATAGGCCATTGTTAATGCTTGATAATCAACAAGATTGCATAGGAGGAGCACAAGAATTTGGAAAGCATCAACTATATCCTCTATATTCATAGATCTTGTGGCTGTAAATAAGAAAGTTTAAAAGGTCTGAAGGACTTATGGTTGCTAGTTTATTTTTGTGGTTACGATGAAATTGGTGAATCAGTTATCTTTATCTTATCTGTCGCCTTATCTTTCTCCCTTTCCTCAAGCATTCTTATATATTTTAGGCTCCTTGGGAGTCCTAAATCCTTTTAAACTCCTCTTCTTGATCATGGCTCAGTGATGGTGTTAGGTTGCTTATTACCTTAGTATAGGTCGCTGCATCATCTGGGCATGGCTCATGTGCTGTGGCATGGGCAGTAGGAAAGGATACATCACAAAAGCATGAGAATCCTAATGCAATCACAACACTTGGGAGTCCTAGACCAAGTATAACTCTTGAGAAACTGAAGGACCATATCTTAGAATAGAAAAAGGAGAGTTTGAAGATAAAGCTCACAAACAAGAATATCCAAAAAGAATACGAAAGAAGACTTCTATCAAGATAAAGGCAACTTTGACTAGGAGTCCTATTTTATCTCTAAGTTTATCTTTATCTTATCTTATCTTTGTTTATTTAGAATAGAGTTTATCTTATCTTTTTAGTAGTTTTTGAGTCTTAGAAGTGATGACATTTTTTTAGAGTCATAGATAAAGTGAAGCTCATAGGAATGAAGCATATAACATAGCCATAGGCTGAGTTTCACAATCTATAGTGTCAAGTTCAATTGTCAAGTTTATCTTAATTAATAAAGTTAGCTTTTTCTTTTCAAGTGAGAACTTTACTTAGGCGCATAGAGAAGAGAGAAACCCTTCTTTGTGTTGCACCATCTTTTGAGAGATCCCTTGTGTTGTAGAGAGGTGAGAATCACACAAGATCTTTGTAAGACTGAGTGATTCACAATTTATCCTATCCCAACCTACCCTAAGCTAACCTCACATGTGATATAGGTGCTGCATAAACCTTTTTGCACTCCATACAATCATTCTATAGTCTACAGATTCTGTCCAAATCAATGTGCCTTAACACTAGTTTAGGGAGCTTGTTAAATGCCCTCTTTCCTTATAAATAAGTTACCTCTATCATTATTAAAATATAAAGAAAGATGAGATAATCCTCTCCCTTAACTCACACAACATTGGAGCAATAGTCTCTCTCTTGTGTTTTCTTTGAGCATTGTCTCAAACATATGTCTAGTAATATTCTTTGATAATCATCAAAGGAAATCTTGAGATTATTCTCTTAAAATTAGTGTTTCTTCTTGTTATTTCAACCCTTTATATCTTTTTTGAATCTAGTCCTCAAAATCTTTCCATTGCACACACAAAATCACCATCCTTCAATCACCAAAGCTTTCGCATTCACTTCAAATACATTCAAAATTTCTACAGTGTTCAATGTTAGAGAGTTTAAGCATAAAAGAACTGATGGTCATTGGATAGCTTTTACAAGGTTAAAAGAACAGCACAAAACATTTTGAAAAGTCTATATTTATTGATGTAGTATTAGAGTATATATTGGGGAAATTTGCAAGACTTTTTGAAGCCCCAAAATTTGAAGACTTTCACTAAAAATACTTAAAATTAAAAAATTTATAGTTACATGAAAAAACTTTAAAATTATGTTTTATCAAAATATCACCAAAATAACTTTTCATATTTTACTATATAAAACTCGAACATCATAAAAATAGAAGAAAAATGTCAATGTGTTCAAAAAATAGGGTTCTGTAAGGAAATAGTTGCTTCAGGAGTCGGAGAACTGCACATAGGACTCTCATGAATATTTGCATATTAAGCTGCCACAAGATCTAAAATGTAAAAGAGCCCTGTGCTTCCTCTTGAGGAGTGTTAGCTATAATATATATATCTATATATATATATATATTTAACTTGACCACAAGTATCTAAAAATCGGACTAATCCAATTTGAGAAGTCATGGAGGCAAGTTTAGGTTCTAACTCTCCAAACATCTGTTATTCTATTCTCAAAACTCAAACACGAAATCTTGGTTAAGAGAGTCACAGATTGTTGGCAGTGTCAATCATGTCCCTCTCTAATATATTTTTTATGTTGTTGTGAAGGTTTTCCTTTTTTTTTTTTAATAAAAAATGTAGTTTTTCTTCCCTAAAACTATGAGTTTCTAGATAATTTCTATGAAGGAGAGATTTTTCTTTTTTTTTTTCTTTTTTGCTTGGATGGAGGAGTTCTTGGACAAAGAATTTTGTTTCCTTCAATCTAGAGTAAGTATCGTGGTATATGAGCCAGAAATGAAATGATTTGTGAATTGGGTTTGATAAAAGGTATAACCAAAATACCACAGTAAAAGAAAAAAAAAACAAGAATTTTATTTGCTAGGTTTTTATTTGACAAAGTTCATCTTGTCAATTGGGATTCTTTGATGCAAAATAATTGTAGCCCACATGACAAAGCTAGAGTACAAATTGCCCTAACCAAACATGGCTGACCCAAATAATGTTATGCCAGTTGGGGTAAATAACCCTTTAAAGTAAAATTTCAATTTCATAAACAGGTTATTCTCTACTCATGTCTTATTCAAGTTGTTTGCAGGCTGGGTGAGAGGGAAAACAAAAAAGATTTCATATTAGAGATGACCATAAGGAATAGTTGTAGAGTGTTATCCATGAGTATCCAATCAATAAAAGATTCACTCTGAGATTATCAAATGGGCTTCATTTATTAGAGGGCTTTATTGTTACATTGACATCTAATCCTCTCTATTCACTTCATAACATGCCCCATGGTGTTATTGACTATAAAAGCAATTAACTTTTTGTGAAATCTTCGATTCAAATCAATCTGGGTGGAGGAATTACACTTCATGTGTTGAGGGTTTCCAAAAATCTATTCAATTTGTATTGTTTCAATCATCTCCTCCATCAATTCCAAAAGGTACTTATTTCATTGTGGATGCATTGTTTGTTCCTCATATTTTGAACTACTTGAAGATGGTGGTGTAAGCTGCATTTGCAGTATAATTTTTTTTTTTTTTTTGTTATATGAGATTTAAACCCTAGATAATAGGGTTGGAAGAAGGGAATTGTGATCACTAAGCTTTCCTATTGGGTACCTATACAAAAAGATCAAGATTGAATGCCATCAGCTCCAACATTTGTTTGCCGACTACAAATAGGTGTCTTGTCAAAGAGAGGGAGAGAGTCCCATGTTGAAGAGGAAATGACAAACTGAATAAATAATTTAACTAATGATTTACATAATGATTTAACTTTATAGCATAACCTCTTTAGAAACAACTACTCATTGGAAGAGGAAATGATTAGAAAAATACAAACTAAATATGTTTTTACACTCCTTGCCACATGGGATTGATTTGAATTGAAGATCTCACAAAAAGCTAACTGCTCCTACATAAGATTGGACACTAATCTAACAATGTATGAAGCCTTTTGATTGTCCCAAATCAAACCTCACACATAGGAGCATGATAAAAGCAAGAGAGGGCAATTGTAAAAAGAATAAAATGTATAAAAAAATTGTAAATAAAATTCTTGTTTTTTTATCTGAGTATCATATCTGGCTCTCAAATAGACATATGTTGCAGGGAAAGAAGATCTCAACTAAACCTTCTATGTAGGATTAACATAAAATGAAGAAAACCAATCGAACTTAGAAGGAGAACACCTTGAATGAACTGTACTTCATTGAACAAGAGTTCTTTGATGAGTGCAGAGTTTTACAGAGAGAGAGAGAGAGAGAAAGAAAGATAGATAGAACATTGAGAACATCCAGAATTATCCCCCTAACTACCCTGACCTTCCTTTCTTATCTAACTCAGCTTTCTAACTGATTAACTAACTCTAACCACTTCCCTTATTACTTCTAACTACCTGTTCTGACTTGAGTTAATTGACCTCTCGTTCTTGCTGACTTGAGTTCCTCCTCAGCTTACTTGCCATCTCAGAGCACTCTTCAGCTTATGTACCATTTCATACTCAGCTTACTTGCCAGCTCATTTGCCATCTCAGACTTGCTGATTCGCTTAGACAACTCTTCTTTTCATCTCATTTCCTTCTTGTTTTCTTTCCTGCATCAATCCCTCCTTCTTTAAAACAATCCTTGTCCTCAAGGATTAAAAGCAGGATATTTTTGCTTGAGTTCATGCCAATTGACCCACATGGCATCTTCAGGGAAACTATTACTCCATTGAACTAGTACTTGTGTCACAGCAACATTTCCTTTCTTCACTACACGTCTGTCCAACACTGCCACAGGTTCCAATAATAATTGACCTTGATCATTAATGTCCTTAGGCAGCTGAGAGGTAACTGGTTCACTTCCAACCTTCTTTTTAAGTAATGATACATGAAAAGTGGAATGAATCTTTGCATCACTAGGTAATTGCAGCTGATATGCAACTTTACCTATCCTAGCTTGAATTAAGAATGGACCAAAGTATCTTGGGGATAGTTTCTGACAATGGTGAGTCTTCAAGGAATGCTGTCGATAAGGCTGGAGCTTAACATAAACCCAATCTCCTACTGTAAACTCTCTATCAGTCCTCTTCTTGTCTGCCAACTGTTTCATCCTGTTCTGAGCTTGACTGAGGTGATGTTTAAGGTTATGAATGAGACACTCCCTAGCAGTTAGGCTTCTATCAATGGTTTCTATATTGGAAAAACCAGGAAGATAGGGAAGATGGATAGGAGGAGTTTGTCCATACAACACCTGAAAAGGAGTTGTTTTGTGGCAGTATGGTAGTTAGTATTGTACCAAAATTCAGCTAAGGATAACCATTTCACCCATTCCTTAGGTTTATCACTAACCATACACCTTAGGTATTGCTCTAAACATCTGGTCACCACTTCGGATTGGCCATCAGATTGTGGATGATAAGCTGAAGAGAACTGCAGTTTTACTTGTTGCAATCTGAATAATTCCCTCCAAAACTGACTGAGAAATATCTTGTCTCTGTCACTTATAATAGTCTTTGGCATTCCATGAAGCTTGAACACATAGTCCATGAAAACTTGAGCCACTGTCACTGCTGAGTAAGGATGAGACAATGGAATGAAGTAAGCATATTTGCTTAATCTGTCCACCACTACCAGAATGACAGATTTTCCATAGGAATTTGGAAGTCCTTCTATAAAATCCATAGTTATGTCACTCCAGACTGAGGTGGGAATGGGTATGGGTTGTAGAAGACCTGGATATGCATCATTGTCTGGTTTAGACCTTTGACAGACTTCACATTCAGCAATGACTTTAGCTACTTCTAAGTGCATATACTTCCAGTAAAAAGATTGTTTGAGTTTTCTGTAAGAAACCTCTATACCTGAGTGTCCTCCAATGGTACTAGAATGCCATAATTGAATTAGTTTCCTCCGTAACTGAGGTACGTTGCCTACTACAATTTTTCCTCTCCTGCACAATATTCCATTGTCCCAGGAATAATTTTTGACAGATTCTCCACCTTGTAGTTGTGACAGCACCTTTAGGACTTTAACATCAGCTTGCCAACTTTGCTGAATTTCCGACATGAGATTAGTGTTAATAGTTGATAAGGCTTTGATTTCAGCTTCCTCAGATTCTATAGGTTTCCTGGATAATGCATCTGCTACCACATTGTCACTTTCCTTCTTATATACCACAGAGAAATCATAGCCCAAGAGTTTAACCAACCATTTCTGCTGTGCTGGAGTAGATATCTTTTGTTCTAGAATATATTTCAGACTTTGATGATCTGTTTTTATCACAAAGTGAGTTCCAACTAAATAAGGTCTCCATTTCTGAACTGCCAGCACTACAGCTAGTAATTCTAGCTCATAAACAGGCAGAGCCTGGTGTCTAGGAGCTAAGACCTTGCTAAAAAAAGAGACTGGTTGGTTATTTTGCAATAGCACAGCTCCCACTCCACTGCTGGAGGCATCTGTTTCCACCACAAATTCCTTTCTGAAGTCTGGTAAAGTAAGGACTTGAGATTTACATAAAGCTTCTTTCAATCTTTGGAAAGCAGATATTGATCCCTCTGTCCATTTGAATCCCTGTTTCTTAAGCATATCAGTGAGAGGTTTGGCTATTATTCCATAATGCCTAATGAACTTCCTATAATATCCTGTGAGACCCAAAAATCCCCTCAACTCTTTCACAGATTTTGGTTGAGGCCATTGCTCTATAGCCTTTAGCTTTTCAGATTCAGCTCTAACCCCAGAGTGGTCAATAATATGCCCCAAATATTGAATCTGAGTGACAGCAAATGAGCACTTACTTTGCTTAACCTTCAGCTGGTTTTGTCTCAGAAGATCAAAGACCATTTTGAGATGTTGTAAATGTTCACTTTCATTTTTGCTGTAAATGAGAATGTCATCGAAGAACACTAATACAAAATGTCTCAAATGTGGTCTAAATATATCATTCATAAGTTTTTGAAAAGTTGAGGGGGCATTAGTCAATCCAAATGGCATGACTAAAAATTCATAATGCCCATCATGAGTTCTAAATGCTGTTTTTTCTATGTCATCATCATACATTCTAACTTGATGATACCCGGATCTTAAATCCAGCTTAGAAAAAATTTGAGAACCAGTTAGCTCATCTAACAGCTCTTCAATCAAGGGAATGGGGAATTTATCCTTAATGGTAGCCTCATTGAGCTTTCTATAATCAACACACATACGCCAAGACCCATCCTTTTTCTTCACTAATACCACAGGGGAGGAATAAGGACTTGTACTGTTCTGATTGTGCCAAATGAAAGCATCTCTTTGATCAGTTTTTCAAGTTCAGTTTTCTGGAAATGGGGATACCTATATGGTCTCACATTTATAGGATTTACCCCTTCTTTAAGAAGAATCTTATGGTCACATCTTCTTGATGGGGGTAAGTTCATAGTTTCTTCAAATATATCTGAATATTCTATCAAAAGTTGCTGTATAAAAGAATGAGATTGACTGCCAACTTCAATATGTTTTTCAGAATTTACCTCTGCAGACAAGAGCTGTAAAGAGGAGTCAGATTCTGTAATCGACCTTTCTTTCATTTGATTCAGCTGAATTAAACATAGTCGAGCTGTGGTTGCCTGTGAAGATGTCTTCAGAATCTTCTGCATCTTTGACCCTTTAATAATTTTTAGCTCTGTTGACCCCCTTAATACCACCTTCCTTCCTTTGTAATTGAATTCCATCCTGAGGGTTCCAAAGTTCCAAATGATATCTCCCAGTGTCGACAGCCATTGAACTCCCAAAACTATATCACATCCTTTAATTGGTAACACCATAAGTTGTGTGCAAAACTCTTGTCCCCGCATGATCCACCTAAATTCAGTACACATAGTAGAGGTTTGAAGTCTTCCACCATCAGCTAATGCTACTGACATTACCCCTACTTCTTGTGTTCTCAGCCCAAACTTAGATACCATATCAGGATGAATGAAGTTATGGGAACTTCCTCCATCCAATAAGATGCAGAATTCATTCTTCCCTAGGTGACCATATACTCTCATTGTGTGAAAATTGGAAAGTGCAAAACAGGACATTGCATGTACTGAAATGTGAGCATTGATAGCTGATTCATATGACTCACTAGCATCTTCTTCTGAATCTCCTTCTTCCTCATCATCTTCTGGCCACATTTCTACTCTGTACAATTGTTTTCCCTTGCATTTTTGACTTACTTCATACTTTTCATTGCACCAAAAACACAGACCTTTCTTCTTTTTCTCTTCCCATTCTGACGAGCTGAGAGTTCTGAATGGTTTCTTAGCAGTTTCCTGTTGACTTGTTCTTGGAGTGGGTAAGATTGCAGCACTATTCTTGGTGAAAATCCTATTATTTCCAGGTACATTTACTCCCTTCCCTGAAACTCCTTTCCAATTTTTCCAAGCTGCAGTAAATTTCTTTTCTTCTAATTTGGCTAAACACACAGCATGAGACAAAGTCTTTGGCATGAACATCCTTACTGTAATCTGAATTTCTTCCTTCAACCCACTTAGGAAACAACTCACAGCATATGATTCTGGCAATTCCACCCTATTGAGGAGCTCTTCAAACCTTTCATGATACTCCTCTACTGTTTCTCTTTGCTTAAGACTCATTAGTTCCCCCATAGGATCATCATATAAGGTGTTTCCAAATCGAGCAGCTAGATTTCTGATATATTCTTCCCAGTTGGGCAATTCACGTGTGTACCTAGATTTCATGAATACTTGATGCCATTGAAGAGCTTTGCCTTCCAAATGCATGGCCACCAGCTTCACCTTCATCTCTGGAGGAGTTTCATCAACATCAAAAAACTGTTCACATTTGTATAACCATCCACGGAAGTCTTCCCCTTGGAACTTTGGAAAATCCAGCCTAGGAAGCCTGGTGATTACTGCACCACTAGCCCCTCCTGTTCCTGTATGACCCTGTCCTTGCCCATTCTGTCGATGGAATGGATTGTTGCTTCTTGCATGATTCTCTATCACCAATGTTCTGAGAGCTTCTAACTCCTTGTCGAGGGCTTCTTTGTGTTCCTTGAATAAGGCCTTCACTGTTTCTTCTAACTTCTTGTTTACATCTTGAGATCGAGTTCCCTCTGCCATTAATGAAATTCAGTCCTAGCTTTGATACCAATTGTTGCAGGGAAAGAAGATCTCAACTAAACCTTCTATGTAGGATTGACATAAAATGAAGAAAACCAATCGAACTTAGAAGGAGAACACCTTGAATGAACTGTACTTCATTGAACAAGAGTTCTTTGATGAGTGCAGAGTTTTACAGAGAGAGAGAGAGAGAGAAAGAAAGATAGAACATTGAGAACATCCAGAATTATCCCCCTAACTACCCTGACCTTCCTTTCTTATCTAACTCAGCTTTCTAACTGATTAACTAACTCTAACCACTTCCCTTATTACTTCTAACTACCTGTTCTGACTTGAGTTAATTGACCTCTCGTTCTTGCTGACTTGAGTTCCTCCTCAGCTTACTTGCCATCTCAGAGCACTCTTCAGCTTATGTACCATTTCATACTCAGCTTACTTGCCAGCTCATTTGCCATCTCAGACTTGCTGATTCGCTTAGACAACTCTTCTTTTCATCTCATTTCCTTCTTGTTTTCTTTCCTGCATCAACATAATTCTCTATCTTTCAACTCCTCTATTTATCCCCCCTAAAAAAAAATTTCTCCCTTCAAAAGATCAAAATCTATTCATTACTTGAAGATGTTCTTCACAACAATCCCAAGTATTCATATAGCGATCCCCATTTATTCACAAAGAGAGATGATTGACACTTTGCAGAGGGCCGGGAGAGATGATAATTGACACTTTGTAAAAGGCTGAGAGAAATGATGATGAACACTGGGAGAGATGATGATGACTGCTTACTAAAACAGTAGAGGGTGCGGCTATTGAGATAAAATGCTACCTAAGAGTCCAACGTGGGAAGCAACTGCACTACACAAAACCCTAATTTTTTAACATACTTTTAACTTTTTTTTTTCCTTCTATATGCTTCAAGTTCACATAGTAAAATAAAAAATATTTGGTGATATTTTGATAAAAAAATAATTATCATATAATTTTTCACATGCATTCTAATACAATATTAAGTATATAAAATTTTTAAAACAGTTCAAACTCTTCTTTTAACAGAATTAATAACAACATTCCTAACTATAAAACTGATGAGACATGATTCAAACACCACTGAGTGTAGTATCCAGGCACTCAAAACCCGACAAGACGCCTACGATCTTGAAAGGTCCGGCCCTTTCGAACCACAAGCATATTGATCCCAATATAGCGACCAACGAGAAAGTACATCCAGTAAGACCGAATGCACCCCCTCTATCTGACCGATGACTACTGAATACTTAAAAAACTGAACACTTCAACTCCCAATCAATAATATTCACCCAAGCCTCACCTTAATTAAATTTCCTATTTTAGTACGAAATGCATCTCTTGGATAAGAAAGGAAACCCTTGTGGATTTAATTAATAAGAGAAAAAATCACTACGTATAATTCAACTTCCTAAATGATAATAACATCAAATTTTTAACGTTTAGGATTAGGAATCCTCAGATCAACTCATAAGGAAACTAGGGTTGTGATGCCTCAAAATCACACGACTCTAAGAGGGACATTATATAAAAGCTCTCGATACATCAAGCCAGGTAAGTTCTTTAAGCTCAACACAAAACACACTAAAGTTACAGGGAAATCTGTCCTCCCTTCCTCTCTATTTATTATTCTTTCAAAAACTGCTCTTTTTGACTTGAGCGTCGGAGCCTCCCCCACCAGAGCACCCTCCAGTTGTCTTTTGCAGTCTCAAACCTCCTCATTGAACACCTGTTCGAGTTACAAGGAGTTGGGTCTGTAGAACCAAGACCCACCTCCAACAGATTGACACTGTCCATGAGAAATAGACTAGTCATTCGTCTTTCTCACCAACTTTCTATCACTAAACAAAATATGGGTATAGTTAAGAGAAACGGTTGGTCATCGGATTCGATAATGATTATCTGATTAAAGTCGACCCTAGTCATAATGATCCTCTAGTTAAACTATCAAAATGCCATATGGCAAAAAGGTTCCTCGTCAACCAATATGCAAATTGTGACTTCCTTACTTGGGACACTCTCCATCGAATGGGCGACAACTCCTCAAACCTTCAGCCCCAACCAAATCCCTCAAGAGACTATCTGATAAATGCATCTATCCAGAGGGAACCATTCCCCTCATTGTGACTTTGGGGACTCCCCCTAACCACGCAACTATCAAGACCACCTTCCATGTGGTAAAACTATTCTCACTGTATAATGTCAACCTCGGCCGATTAAGTCTGGATAGGCTGGAAGCATTACTCAGTGCTTGACACATGAAAATGAAGTTTAGAATGTCAGAAGGGATCGTTACTATCTGTAGCAATCCAACCCCTATACCTTCTTTGCTGATACTAATGAGCGGGGAAAATCTCCTATTGACACCCCAGAAGTCAAAGGTGACATCGAACCAATGAACAAACCAAAACCAGAAGAAGTGGTAATTGAGAATCTTCTGACTAATGATTCCAATCGAACGGCTCAGATCGGAGCTGGTCTATCTACGCCATTATGAAGAGCTATTGCCAACTTCTTACAACGGTACTCCAAAGTTTTTGCCTGGTCCCTTGAGGATATGTGTAGCATCGATCCGTTTGTCATCGTTCACAAGTTAGTCATAAACTCTAACTACAAACCGGTCAAGCAGAAGAAGAGGGTGTTCACCCTCGAACACCAGCGAGCCATTCAAGAAGAGGTCCAAAAGCTACTAACCATTGGGATCATTCGTGAAGTCAAGTATCCTGAATAGCTAGGCAATGTGGTCTCGGTGAAAAAGTGTAACACCGACTAGTGAGAGGAAAAAGAAATAGAAGGAAAAGTCAAAAGTAAGCCCAACCACACCATTCTCTCTACTCCTTTTTCTTTTCTTTTTCTTTCTTTTCTTTTCTCTTTTCTTTCTTCCTCCCTTACTTCTGCCCAAAAACAGCACTGACTCTCATCTCTCTCTCCCTTTCGGCTGTCTCACTCTCCCGCTCTTCTTTCCTTCAAATTTGATCAAATCTCTTCAAACACCCATAGATTTGAACTACAAACCCTCCAACAAACCTTTAGAAAGTTAGATTTTAAGGGAGATTCAAGTTTTTCTAGAGAGAGAAAAACCTAGGGTTTGGAGTAATTCAACTAGGTGTTGAAATTGGGGGTCCCCATAGAGGTAAATTTTCTTTCTTAACTTATATTTGTGTTGTCTTTGTATGAATTTGTAATTTATTGTTGAAATTTGGGAATTTATAGAGAGAGAAAATTTAGCGTTTTGGTGTAACCTAACTTGGGAATGAAATTGGTATCTCTCTTTAGGAAATCTCCTTCTCTTAACTGGATTTAACTTGTTTTATCTCGTCTTTGAATTATTATGGTGAGATTGAAGGATTAAGTTTAGGGATTTAAGCCTAGGGATTGTATAATAATGAAATTTAGGGAATATTAAATGAAAAATTATTTCCCTAGGTCTATGATATTTAATAGAAGTATTTGAATATAGATTTGATAATGTTGGGAATTTAGGGCTAGAAAATTTAGGAGAAAGTTAAATTAACCCCAAATTTAGTTTATGGTTAACGATGAAATGGTGTTTATTGTCTTAGGTTATGACAATTAAAAGTTAGGAGGAATTAACTTTGCTTTGGATTATGAATTGGGAGTGTAAATCCTCCCAAGAAATGAGTGGATTATATGTTGTATCTTAAATGAGTAAAATGTTTTACTTGATTTTTAAAATGATTTTAAAATGAATTTTGAAATGTTTTGTATGTGAAGAATGTCCCTATATATGAATTTGATATAGTCATATATCCAAATTGTTGAAAATGGACAATATGTCATGTTTTATATGATGTATTGAGTATAATTTGATTTGAGAAGTAGTTGAATTAAATTTGGCACATTTGTTACATTGATTAAATGTGGAACGGTATATTTATTGGCTTGAGGTGTGAGCTTGAACCCCTATTACTGGCTATAGTCGTTCCCTACCACGGTGTGGCTCGACGGGGCAACGTCGTTAGGGTCATATTAGATAGGGAGGTTAGTCGAGCCCGGGAGACGCCTTTTTTGTCCCATCGGTCTAACTTGGTTACATCGCCAGAGACATTCCGAGCTAACACCAAGGTTCGGAGCATTTGGTAAATATGAAATAGATAAAAACTCCTTGGCAGATTTGCCCTTGGTCGTGGTAGACCATTGTCAGATAAAGTATTTTCAAAAATTTTCTTTTGTTTATTGAAAATGATGTTATGACTTGGATGCATAAAACTTATTTTATTGCGATATTTGGATTTGGTTGGACAACCTTGATATTTGTGTAGAACATTTATGATATTGAATATGATGGAAGTGTTTTTCTTTGAAATATTATTTTACATATCCACACTTACCCCTCATTCATTGCATAACATGTTATTCCACTCACAGAGTATTGTTTGTACTCATTCTTCTCATTTTAATTTTTTCAAAGGTTGTTTAGCTTTTGGAGTTTAGCCCCTGTCTTGAGCTGAACTAAAGATATTTTGAGAATCTCTTCGGATATTGGCTTCTTTTGATTATTTTTGAGATATTAGCAGGCCCAGATGGAGGTGAATGTTAGTTACTGGTTTGAAAACTATATTCGAAATTATATTTTGATTATTTTGATGATTAAACTCTATTGGGATATGTATATTTATATTGAAGACCTTAATTTTTACTCTCTTAAAAACTTTACTTTGGAATTATTTTTGTTGGATTTGGTTTGGATCCCTTGGGTAGGGACTTATTTTATTTTTTGTGCATATGATTGGATATTGATGGCCGAGTTGGCCTTGTGTATGTGATTAGACTATGGATGGCCGGGTTGGCCTTATGCATGCAAGTTTGAACATGGATAGACTGGGCTAGTCTTTTGATTGTGTGATGAATGCATGTTGGCTTATTGGATTTTGTTGGATTATTTTGGAAAATTGGATGGATATCGATAAATGTTTTGCGGTAACTTGGTGTACGGGAATGCTTTACCTGTATACTGGGATAATGCAGCGGTTGTCGCATACTAGATCTGAGGGTCGGGGTGTGACAATTTTATTGGTATTAAAGTTTAGACTCTTGTTTTGCTAAAGTTTCAGAGGATTTCAAATATTTCAAATATTTTCAAAGGTCCTCAATTATTTTAAAATTTTGGTGTTCAAAGTGTTTGCAAAGGTTTTTTTTTTTTTTTTAAAAATGCCTCCTATGGATCTTAGGAAGTTGAGTTTATTATTATCATTTTTTTAGGTGGTTAGTTATTTAGATCTTTTCCTAGTCCTATGTGCTAAGTACAGTTTCTCTTTTGTAGAACTATGCTTCCATGAAGAAGAATGAGGAATCCGAATAAGATTCCTCCCACTCCACCATCATAACCCGAGGCCGCATCATCTTTGTATGTGCCTCTTTTAGCTCCTACTCACCCGACCCCACCAACTAGGACTCTAACCCCACCGTTTGCTGCACTCCAACAAATGATGGAGTGGTGGATGGCCTATGGGCTCAAATGCAAGCTCCACCTCAAGCACCAGTTTCACCTCTACCTACTCGAGTCGTCCCACAGACTCCTCTAGTGGCACTAGTGGTTTTTACTACTTTACACTGGCCACCCAATCAACTGTTGAGTTATCTAAGCAGCTTAAGGAAGCTCGACTACTAGGATGTGGCACCTTCTCGGGAACTTTTGATGCCATGGTAGCCAAGAATTGGGTCAACTGTGTCCAAGAAGTGGTGGCCGATACGGGGCTTGATGATGAGAGGAAGCTCATAGTGACAATGAAACTCTTAGATAAAGATACCCATGTATAGTGGGATAATTTGAGAGTGAGATCTTCGACACCAATTACTTGGAATGTATTCCTTCGAGAATTCAATGAGAAATATTATACTTAGTTTCATCGAAAATTAAAAAAGAAAGAGTTTCTCCATTTTCGCCAAGGAAATAAGACAGTGATGCAGTACGAGACTAAGTTGAGGAGACTATCCTCTTTTGTTCCAAATACGGCCTTTAAAGAGTTCATGAGATTCAATTTTGAGGATAGCTTGAAATTAAATATTTGAGAGAAGATGTCGGTAACCAAGGCTCATTCCTTCTAAGATGTATTAGAGTTGGCTTTGAGGGTTGAACAAATTGTAAAAGAAAGGCGGAAGATGAGAGAAGGTTAAGGGAAGAAGAAGAAGAAGAAGAAGAAGTCTAGTTTTGCATCAGGATGAAGCTCCAAGAAGAGTAAGAGCTCAGGCTCCTATGGTGGTGTCTCCATTCTTGGATCTATTGACCATCCACAAAGCCAACAATCACCTCAGTTTAGTGTTCCCACACCTAGTGCCACCTTTGGAAGTAAGTTGGTAGGGAGTAAGAAGGATCCTTGTCCAAATTGCAAGAAAGTTCACTTCGGATTTTGTAAGGATCCTCGGAGATATTACCATTATGGAAATAAGGGACACTTCTGAAATGCTTGTACTGAGTTGGGTCTAGGTGAACAAGGGGTCCAAATAAGTCAAGGTCATCCAAGTGGCCAGAGAGGTGATCAGTTGAGAGCTCCTATACTCTCGGCAAACACAACGCCAACAGCGAGGACCAAGGGCAATACAATGGTTACTCCTCCCCAACGCTCTCAACTAAGAAGTCAAACTTGGATTTATGTGATGACAAATGAAGAGGCTCTGACTAACCTGGATGTAGTCCCAGGTATATCTCTAGACTTAAAACTTAAGTATTTAGAGTTATAACATGAAAGAGGTATAGGTCATGACTTGAAGCATGGTGATAATATATGTTATTAAGTAATGGTTGAAGAATTTAAAATTGTATGAAATGTATTAATATGACTTTTATTGGAAAATTATGAAATTGAGTAGGAATAAACTATTAGGTACTAACTTATAAAGTTTTCTTGAGTGATGTATCACTTGGTAACTAGTTACTCAGTTGTGACCAAGAATCTCGTTTGACAATGGCTTGTTTGGCCAATGGTAGGGGACTCTAGCAGTAATTTTGTTCTCTGTGTCTATATCTTGATTTTAGAAGTTTGGCTAGTATGTTTAATTAGCGTAAGCATGTGGATTTATTTATGATTAAGACTTAGGATGAAATGCTCTTGGGTGTCATATATGTGTTACAGTTTGATATATGTTTGTGGTTTACTTTATTAGATATGATGAGTATTTTTGGAGTTGATACATGGGTATTGATAGAAATGCGATCAAATAACTTATTTGTGAGTTCGGGGTTCGTTAAGCAGTCCAGTCGACCCTTGACCCCTCTTGATAAAGGGTTATTAATGGTCACTCCTTTGGGAGAACAATTAATAAGAAATAAGGTGTACCGGGGTTGTGATATGATGATTGGGGAAACTATACTTGAGGTAGACTTGATACCATTGGTAATGGTGGATTTTGACTCCATCTTGGGTATAAATTAGCTACATCTCCACCAGGGTTCAGTTGATTGTTTCACAAATGAGGTGAAATTTTGGAGACCAGGGTGTCCGATAGTAGTATTTGTTAGTGAGCGATAGACTTTGCCGAGTTGTGTGATCTTGGCCATAGAGGCAAGGAAGTTGGTGTATAAGGGATGTGAAGCCTACCTTGCATACATCATTGACACTACAGTTGAGGGTCCCAACTTGAAGAATGTTCCAATGGTAAATGAGTTCCCAGATGTCTTTCGCGATGATTTGCCCAGTTTGCCTCTAATTTTGGAGTTTGAGTTTGCTATTGATTTGGTTCCCGACACTACACCAATCTCTATCTCTCCATATAGAATGACACCTATAAAGTTAAAAGAACTAAAGGTGCAACTCCAAGAGTTATTAGAGAAAGGGTTTATCTGATCGAGTACCTCACCTTGGGGTGCTCCGGTCTTATTTCTGAAGAAGAATGATGGCACCCTCCGGTTGTGCATATATTACCAGTAACTCAATAAAGTAGCCATCAAGAACAAGTATCTATTGCCAAGGATTGACGATCTATTTGATCAATTACAAGGTGTTTCGGTATTTTCAAAGATAGATTTAAGGTCGGGGTACCACTAGTTAAGGATAAAAGGGGCTGACATTCACAAGATCGCGTTTAGAACACGATATGGTCACTATGAGTTCTTAGTGATGCCTTATAACCAATGCTCCCGCATTTTTGATAGACTTGGTGAATTGGATTTTCCACTCCTATCTTGACAAGTTCGTCATAGTTTTCATTGATAACATCTTGGCATATTCCAAGAATGATGAGGAGTATTTCGAACATCTCCGGATAGTATTGCAAACTCTTTGGGAGAAGGAGTTGTACGTCAAGTTTCCTAAGTGTGAGTTTTTGCTAAGGGAGATCAGCTTTTTGGGGCATATGATATCCGGAGAGGGGATATTTGTTAATCCAAAGAAAGTGGAAACCATGCTGAAGTGGGAGCAACCCAAGAATGTCACTAAAGTATATCAGAGATTTGTTGAGGAGTTCTCCAAAATCGTGGCTCCGTTATCTAATTTGACCCAGAACGGGGTTAAATTTGAATGGGATGACAAGTGTAAAAAGAGTTTTTAGGAACTCAAGAAGAGGCTTATTTCTACTTTGATCCTTACCCTCCCTACTAACGATGATGATTATATGGTGTTTAGTGATGCTAGCCGACAAGGGTTGGGTTGTGTGCTAATGCAAAATGAGTAGGTGATTGCTTATGCCTCTCGACAATTGAAGAAACACGAGTTGAATTATCCTATGCATGATTTGAGCTAGCTGCTATTGTTTTCGTCTTGAAAATACGGTAACATTACTTGTATGGGGTAATGTGTAAGATCTATACCAATCACAAAAGTCTCAAGTACTTACTCACTCAAAATGAGTTAAATTTGAGGCAATGAAGGTGGCTAGAATTGATCAAGAACTATAATTTAGTGATAGATTATTACCCTGGTAAAGGAAATATGGTTGCGGATACCTTGAGTTACAAGTCTTCTTCTTCTTCGACATCTCATGGGGGATTCGTATCTCTCATGCTTGATAGGACTCTGTGCACTTGGAGTCAGGTTGGCTAATGATGAGTATGGTGCACTTTTGGCCAAATTTGAGGTGAGGCCTATCTTGGTGGACGGTATTCGAGAGATTCAGGCAACCGATGATGAATTGAAGGGCATAGTTGAGAAAGTCCACAAGGGAGAAGGTGGTGAGTTTAAAATTTAGGAAGATAGCATGGTAGTATATAGGAAACGGATTTGTGTTCCTAAGAATGATGATCTTCGGAGGGCCATACTTGAAGAGGCACACTCCTCAACTTATGCGATGCATCCCGAGAGTATCAAGATGTATTAAACCATTAAGGAAACTTGTTGGTGGTTGGGGTTGAAATGGGAGAGAGTCGAGTTTGTGGCTAAGTGTCTTGTGTGCTAACAAGTCAAAGTCGAGCATCAGAAGCTAGTTGGCATCCTCCTACCTTTACCGATTCCCAAGTGGAAGTGGAAACATATCACCATGGACTTTGTGATTGGCTTCCCACGTACTCCAAGTTGGCATGACATCATTTGGGTGATTGTGAACCGACTCACCAAGTCTGTTCACTTTTTATCGATTTAAAATACCCATTCCTTGGAGAAATTGGCCAAACTCTACATTGATGAGATTGTGAGGCTCCATGGTGTTTCAGTATCTATTGTGTCAGACCATGATCCTAGATTCAACTCACAGTTTTGGCCTAAACTGCAAAAGTCATTAGGGACTAAGTTAAAGTTTAGTACGGCCTTCCATCCCCAAACTGGCGGGCAATTGGAGTATACAATTCAAACCTTGGAAGACATGCTTAGTGCATGTGTGCTAGACTTCCAAGGTAGTTGGGATAAGAACATTCCATTGATCGAGTTTGCATATAACAATAGCTTTCAAGTTAACATTGGAATGCCACCTTATGAGGCATTATATGGAAGGATATGTAGAACTACGATTTGTTGGGATGAGGTTAGAGAATAAAAGATGGAAAGTGTGGAGTTGATTGAGACTACCATGGAGAAAGTGAAGGTGATTCAAGCAAGAATGAAGGCAGCTCAAGATAGATAGAAGAGCTTTGCTAATAGAAGGAGAAGACCTTTGGAATTTGAGGTTAGAGATATAGTCTTTTTGAAGATATCACCTTGGAAGGTGTGATCCAATTCCGAAAACGGGAGAAATTGAATTCTCGATACATTGGTCCTTTCAAGAATTCTTAAGAGGATAGGAAAGGTGGACTACCGGCTTGAGTTACCTTCGGATTTGGAGAAAATCCACTATATATTTGATCTATTCATGTTAAAGAAATATTTGTCGGATCCTTCGCATATTTTAGAGACTCCACTGGTCGAATTAAGAGAAGACTTGAGTTTTAAAGTTCAACTTCTTAGCTATTATTGATCACCAAATCAAGAGGTTACGGAACAGACAAGTCTATATTGTAAAGGTGCAATGGAAAAATGATCAGTTGGAAGAAGAGACTAGGGAACCCAAAGATACTATGAGAAAACAATACCCCCATCTCTTTCAGATATGATTTTATATTTAAAATTTTGAGGACAAAATTTATTTTTATGGGTTAGGAAACTGTAACATTGACTAGTGAGAGGAAAAAAAAAGGAAAAGTCAAAAGCGGGCCCCACAACCACCTCTCTCTATTCTTTTTTCTTTTTATTTTCTTTCTTTTTTTTTTCTTTTTTCTTTCTTCCTCCCTTGCTTTTGCCCGAAAATAGCACTGCCTCTCATTTCTCTCTCCCTTTTGGCTGTCTCACTCTCCCTCTATTCTCTCCTTCAAATTTGATCAAATCTCTCCAAACACCCATAGATTTGAACTACAAACCCTCCAACAAACCCTTAGAAAGTTGAATTTTGAGGGAGATTCAAATTTACCTAAAGAGAGAAAAACCTAGGGTTTGGAGTAATTCAACTAGAGGTGGAAATTGGGGATCCCCATAGAGGTAAATTTTCTTTCTTAACTTATATTTGTGTTGTCTTTATTTGAATTTGCAATTTATTGTTGAATTTTGGGAAATTGTAGAGGGGGAAAATTTAGGATTTTGGTGTAACCCAAGTTGGACACGAAATTCGTAACTCCATTTGAGGTAATCTCCTTTTCTTAACTAGATTTAACTTGTTTAATCATGTCTTTGAATTATTATGGCAAGATTGAAGGATTAAATTTAGGGATTTAAGCCTAGTAATTGTAAAATGATGAAATTTAGGGAAATATATAAAGAAAAATTATTTCCCTAGGTCTACAATGTTTAATAGAAGGATTTCAATATAGATTTGATGATGTTGGGAATTTAGGGTTAGGAAAATTTAGGAGAAAATTAAATTAACCCCAAATTTGGTTTATGGTTGACAGTGAAATGGTGTTTATTGTCTTAGGTTGTGACAATTGAAAGTTAGAAGGAATTATCTTAGTTTTGGATTGTAAATTGGGAGTGTCAACCCTTTCAAGACGTGAGTGAATTATATATTATGCCTTAAATGAGTAAAATGTTTTACTTGATTTTTAAAATGATTTTAAAATGAATTTTGAAATGTTTTATGTGTGTAGAATGTCCCTATACATGAATTTGATATAGTCATGCATCCAAATTGTTGAAAATGGATAATGTGTTATATTTTATATGATATATTGAGTATGATTTGATTTGAGAAGTAGTTGAATTAAATTTGACACATTTGTTATATTAATTAAATATGGAATGGTATATTTATTAGCTTGGGGTGTGAGCCTGAATCCCTATTATTGGATATAGTCATTCCCTATCACGGTGTGGCTTGATGTGGCAACTGGTTAGGGTCATATTAGACAATGAGGTTAGTCAAGCTCAGGAGATGCATCTTTTGTCCCATCGGGCTAACTTGGTTACACTGTCAAGGAGGTCCCAAACCAATGCCAAGGTTAGGGGCATTTGATAAATGTGAAATGGATGAAAACCCCTTGGCGGATTCGTCCTTGGTTATAGTAAACTATTGTCGAACAAAGTATTTTTGGCAATCCCCTTTTAGTTGTTGAAAATGAAATTATGATTTGGATGCATAAAATTTATTTTATTGTGATATCTGGATTTAGTTAGACAACCTTGATATTTATGTTGAACATTTATGAAATTGAATATGATGGAAATGATTTTATTTGAAGTATTATTTTACATATCCATACCCACCCCTTATTCATTGCATAATATGTTATTCCACTCACTGAGTATTGTTGATACTCATTCCTCTCATTTTATTTTTTTCTAGAGGACATTTAATTTTTGGAGTTTAGCCCTTGTCTTGAGTCGAACTAATGATATTTTGAGAATCTATTTGGGTATCGGCTTCTTTTGATTATTTTTAAGGTATTAGCGGGCCTAGATGGAGGTAAATGTTGGTTACTGGTTTGAAAACTATATTCGAAATTATATTTTGATTATTTTGAAGTTTAAACACTATTGGGATATGTACATTTATATTGAGAACCTTACTTTTTACTCTCTTAAAAACTTTACTTGGGAATTATTTTTGCTGGATTTGGTTTGGATCCCTTGGGTAGGGAGTTATTTTATTCTTAGTGCGTGTGACTAGATATTGATGGCTGAGTTGGCCTTGTGCATCTGATTGGATTATAAATGGTCAGGTTGGTCTTATGCATGTATGTTTTCAACATGGATAGACCAAGCTGGTCTTTTGATTGTGTGATGAATGCATGTTGACTTATGGGATTTTATTGGATTATTTTGAAAAATTGGATGGATATCGATGAATACCTTACGATACCTTGGTGTATGGGATAGCTTAACCCATATACTGGGATAACGCGATAGTTGTCTTGTGCTCAATTCTAAGGTCAGGGCATGATAGGAAGGCCAATGGTAAATAAAGGATGTGCGCAGACTTTATGGATCTCAACAAAGCATGCCCAAGGGGGCAGTTACCCTCTCCCAAAATTGACAAATTGGTGGACAATCTCTCTAACCACCAACTCTTATGTTTCATGGACACCTACTTGGGGTATAATCAGATACAAATGGTGCCTAAGGACGAAGAGAAGGCGAGTTTCATCAATAAGTTTAGTACCATCAATAAGTTCGGTATATACTGTTACCAAGTCATGCCTTTCGGTCTAAAAAATGCGGGAGTGACTTTCCAACGATTGGTTAACGAAGTCTTCAAAGATCATCTTGGTTGAAACGTAGAAGCAAATGTAGATGACATGCTTGTAAAAAGCACTAATGCTAAAACTCATGTTACCGACCTTGAGGAAACCTTTTAGACACTCGAATGCTACAACATATGACTGAACCCTGCCAAGTGTACTTTTGGTATTGCGTTGGGCAAATTCTTGGGGTTTACGATCACCAATCACGGGATTGAGACAAACCTTGAGAAGATATAGGCTATCTTAGACATGTTGCTGCCTCAAACATTAAAGGAGGTGCAATGCCTTACTGGTCAGATAGTGGCTCTAAGTCGATTCATGTCAAATGTCGGGGAGAAGTATAAACCCATCTTCGATGCTATGAAGAGATCCTAATGGTTTGCATGGACACCTAAATGCCAAATGGCTTTTGAACAGCTTAAAGAGGATCTTATGATCCCACTGCTGCTCTCTCGACCAATTCCTAGTGAGAAACTTTATCTTTGTCTCCCTATTTCTGATCAGACACTTTGCTTTGTCCTTGTAAGATAGGACTCAACTGCTCAGAAGCTGATCTATCATATCAATCAGATATTCAAAGAAGCCGAAATCAATTATCAACCGATTGAGAAGATAGCATACGCACTAGTCATTTCGGCCAGACGACTTCGGCCGTCTTTCCAGGCCCATACTGTTTTGGTACTCACTGACCAACCGTTGAAATAAATCTTCCAGAAGAGAGACACCTCCGGTCATTTAGTCAAATGGAGTGTCAAATTGGGTGAATTTAACATCCAATATTAACCTTAACTAGCGATCAAAGGCCAAGCGTTGGCCAACTTCATTCTCAAATGCACTCTCCAAGTTACGTTTACACTTGAGTCCACCAATATTCCTAACAAATGGTTATTGCTAGACTGGATTATACATGTTGGATCCTCAATTTCTTTGGGTAGTGGCACCAGGCTCATACTGATGGGTTTGGACAACTTTAAAGGGGAATATGTCCTCCGTTTTAACTTCAGAGCCAACAATAACTAAGTAGAGTACGAAACCTTGTTGATAGGACTCCAAATCACAGCTAATATGAGAGCCCGAAGTGTTTGGGTATTCACCGATAGTCAATTAGTAGTCAAACAGATTGAATGGGTCTATGAGACAAAAGACTCTATTATGGCCAAATATCTAACTAAATTACGTGAGATGATAACAAGACTAGAAATGGTCAATATCCAACAAATCCCTACTCAGAAATGCAAGAGCCGATACACTTTCCAAGTTGGCCAACACAGATTTAGTCGTTTTAGCCGAATGGTCTACATCGAAGCATCGTACCCCCGTATCGATAAGCCTGAAAGGGTCCTGGCAGCAGACCAGCCTCCTAGTTGGAAAGACCCAATCGAAGTATACTTAGAAGACAACCAACTATTTAACTCGCCACTAGAAGTAGCAAAGCTAAAGCAAATGGTCGCCCATTATGCAATCATTGATGGAAGATTATACCAAAAGTCTTTCACTCATCCCTACTTGAGATGTTTGACCCCAAAAGGGTGAAACTATGTCTTACAGGAGATCCACGAAGGGATATGTGGCAACCACCTGGGTGCTCGGAATCTTGTCCACAAAGCTTTGCTACAACGGTATTACTGGCCGACCATGAAGACCAATTCGAACGATTATATAAAAAAATATGACAAGTGCGAACGATTCTCTTCCGTTCTACAAATGCTTCTACCGAGCTTAGCCCCATAGTAGGACCATGGCTGTTTGCCTAATGGGAAATGGACATCCTCGGACCATTCCTACCGGTAATCAGACAGAGAAAATTCCTTATAGTGGCTATTGATTATTTTACTAAGTGGGTCAAAGCCAAACCTCTAGCCCAGAAAATAGAAACTAAGGCCTAATCGTTCATATGGACTCATATAATCACTCAATTCGGCATACCTCACGTCCTTATCATAGACAATGGAAAGCAATTCGATAATGCTAACTTCTGAGAGTTTTGCACAAAGTTAGAGATCGACCATCGATTCTCATCGGTCGCCCATCCACAAACTAATGGACTTAAGGAGATAACCAAAAGAACGATCCTCCAAGGACTAAAGACCATGCTAGATGAATCCAAAGGACGATGGGTAGACGAGCTCTATAGTATCCTTTGGTCATACCACACCACACCCCCAAAAAGCAATCGGAGAAACTCCGTTTAGCCTAACATGCGGAAGTAAAGTTGTCATACCAGTGGAGATCGGGATCCACTCACTCCAGGTAACCCAGTATCATTCTGAACATAATAGATCTACCTTGCAGGAACACCTAAACCTGCTCCCTGAACTATGGGAATCCACATCTGACCGAATGACTACATATTAGCAACATATCACATAGTACTACAATCAATGAATCAGAAGCCGAACGTTTAAGCTAGGTGATTTGTTGCTGTAGAAAGTGGAAGTTACTAGCCAATTCCAATCTGGGGGCAAGCTAGCCCCTAATTGAGAAGGTCCCTATCAGATACGCTCTATGGTTCACCTAGGGGCTTATCGCTTCAATAACCTAGACGGATTAATCGTGCCCACGACCTAGAATGCAAAGAACCTACGAATCTACTATCAGTAAGCCACATCGTTTCTCTTTCGATAGAGGTATCTCCTATCGGGTAAGCCCCTCATACTTTTCCTTTTGATAGTTCTATCGTTTGATTTTTAACGTTTCCACCCTAATCAATTATTACCTACCGAAGGGGTCTAACTCTCTGAACGGGCCTTAGTCGCCCTGTCTTACCGAAGGGATCTATCTCCCTGAACGAGTCTTAGTCACCTTGTCCTACTGAAGAGATCTATCTCCCCGAAGGTCCTTAATCGCCCCGTCCCAACAAAGGAATCTAATTCTTTAAGAGGAACTTGATCGAAAGAGTTCATACCATCAGTTAAGTTCGTATCAATGGACAGACAGAACATACTCCTATCAACCTTGAAAGCGAGAGAATAGCACCTAGTGTCCTTCACACAGGTGGGTCAATCATATAAGTGGCCCAACATGTAAAAAAATTCCGACGGATACAACAGATGACAAGTAAGTAGAGCAAATCTCTTTTATTTCAATACATGTTCAATTACATAAGTAATTACACTTTACAAGTCCCCTAGTCTGATAAATTATATCAAAAGAAATACATGAGGCAACCTTGCCTCTAACATTCGATAACACTGGAGAGTACAAAAATAGTAAAAAGATGAACAATGAAAAACAAACAGTAACCCCAAGTATCGAAGACCACAGAAGCCGCAAGTAAAACTTAAAAGCGACATTTTATAGCCCTATTGATACAATAGGATTGCCGAAATGGGGGACAAACCGATCGAGAAGGGATTCGAAGGATTCATCAGAATATCATCATATTTTCTTCCATTACTTAGCTCCCTACACACAACCGGTACGTCCTGCTACCCGATTCAGAAGGAGACTCTTTTCTTAAATTTGAGTCAAGGGCCCTAATGGGAACCTTGATGAAACCCATCATGACATTCGGATAGCGAATGACATGATAAGCCCTTATACCAATAGTCCCCATTAATGACGAGACCTCATACCAACATAAACAATTCATACTACTAAGCTCCGCAAAGCTAAAGCATTCTTTGAAGACCCCACATGGAAAACAACTCTCACAAGGAGAAAGCCCTTAGGCATGAAGAAACTCAACGAAGTAACGCAAGGTCCCACAGTTCCTATTTATAGATAAAAAAAAAATCTGTTCAAAATCTTGGAGTAGTTGAAGCGCTTCTCCGAAAATCATGCGAATTAAGTGGAGAAGTTATACCGCCTCACCTTCCTGTGCCACATTAATTTCGAATTGAATAAAGTGGAAGGTGGAATGCATTAATACTAGTGGAGAACAAAACGGTTGAGACAAAAGGGGGATTCATATCTCATTCACTTTAATTTCGTATCAGTTGTAGATGGTTTGTATGACCTTAGGAGACATATGTCACCAGTTTCCATACCCTTCTAACTTCTCGAGAAACGAACTTCACTCATGGCGCTTCTCCCATTAATCGACACCATGAGTCGAGGGCAAATGGTGAGACATGTTCCAAACACCACTCGGTGAAGTATCCGGACGCTCGAAACCCGACAAGACACCTACGGTCCTGAAGGGCCCAGCCCTTTTGAACCATGAGCATATCGATCCAAACAGCGCAACAGATGAGCAGGTGTATCCGGTAAGACCGAATGCACCCCCCTCTATCTAATTGATCACTACCAAATACTAAAAAAACCTACACTTCTACTCCCAATCGGTAATAATCACCCGAATCTCACCTTGATTAAACTTCCTAGTTTAGTAAAAAACGCATCTCTTGGATAAGAAATGAAACCTTTGAGGATCTAAACAATAAGAAAAAGAATCTTGCTATATAATTCAACTTCCTAAATGATAAAAATATCAAATCTTTAATGTTTATGATCCGTAATCCTCAGATCACCTTATAAGTAAACTAGGGTTACAACACCCTATGATCACACGACTCTAAGAGAGACATTATATAAAAACTGTCGACACATCAAGCCAGATAAGTTATTTGAACTCGACACAGAATACACAAAAGTCACTAAGAGATCCGTCATCTTTTTCTCTCTATCTGTTTATCCTTTCGAAAACCATTTTTTCTGACTTGAGCGTCGGAGCTCTGACGGTTTTTTGCTGGTCTCAAACCTCCTCATTGAGCACCCATTTGACTCACAAAGAGCTAGATCTGTGGAGTTAAGACACATCTCCAATGAAAACAGACTTTTGAAAAGATCCTGTTCTGTTCATCTAACCATTATTTCTCAAAATCTTGAACTCAAATTATTATCATTATTTCTTTATAATTGCTAAGATCATGCAAGTAATTAAATTGTGGTAACAATTAAATATTTTTCGTAATTAAGCTGAACCTATAAGAAATATTTCTTTTAGCCCAATGAATATGACTATCATTCAATTCTTAAAAAAAAAAAAAACCCACATAAAAAGAAAGAATTAGACTGGGAAATAACTAAAAGACTAACTTGTGGCCAAGTTAACATTAAGATCAAGTTGTTTCAAAATGATAAAGAATGTTAAGGATAGCACAAGGCAAAGGCAATAAGTAATTTTGTTCCCTGAAGTTTATGTTTTTTCTTATCTGATTCTAAATTTTTTTCTCAATTCGCTTATCCAGGCTGAGAATCTATTGTATTTCTCAACTATTAAATTTAATCAGCTCTATGCATGTTTAGCCCAAAATTTTATTTACTAGTTTTAATCAAACAAAATATATATTTTTTTGTTATATAGAGACTATAAAAATCGTAAAAATATACGTGACCATAATGATTCGAATAGTAAATGTCGACCTTGGAGAAGACATTTAAATAAGAGTTTTTTTTCCTCTTAAGTGTCCCTACAAAAACATCAAACAAAATATGTAGAACATCGGCATGGATGTCAATATTCAATATCAGATGTTGAATCTTAATGAACCCAAGGGCAGCAACCCCGCAGGTATTAAATGAACCAAAATCAAATTTTGACAATAAATTTTGAATGGCCAGAATTTAAATGTATCCAATCCAAGAAAATCCAATTCTATGAGTATTAATACTCACTAGGGATGATAAAAAAAAAAAGGGTAAAACCTCAGAAATTCAGGACCCAACATTTCCCAAATACCAAAATACAAAGGAAAGTTGTAACTTACTATTTGAATATATTCTATTTCACATTGGATATAAAAATTTAAACATATCGAATCGTAATGTATATTACTTTTTCAATAGTTGCAAAATATTATTAATAATGGCATTGAGATATCAAATTTAAAAGGGAAAAATATTGACTCACCTTCATATAGTTGTGCTAAAACAGAAAAGGATCTCTCTCTCTCTCTCTTTCTCTCTCTTCCAAATATATTCTATATGAATCATAGAGATGGCGCTCCCCTTCCCTTGCCCATAAGTCTCCAACCTTAACACTGATGATTTGAACAAACGGGGTAGAAGAATTGAAAGCCAAATGATATCTTATATTAACATATAAAAAGTGCCAAATGATATCTTATATTAACATATAAAAAGTAATAAAAGCCATTTCCATTTGATATTTTGTTACATTATTGACAATACTTTGGAATATATATATATATATATAGAAAGTATTAAGGAAAAGTTATTTAATATTCAAAAAGGCGAAAGAGATTGTGACGGCAAATTAATCACATTAATGAGGCGTTATGGTAAGAGAGATTCCAACTAATCTAATTAAAACAATTATGGAGCCCAATTTAAGAGTTGACTCTACCAACGTTTATTTTTCTATTTTCAAAACTTAAACTCGAGATTTTGATTAACAAAATTTAATATTCTGTTGCCAGATCTATGAAACATTGGTGGAGTCATCCATGTTTGGTTAAAGTTAAACTAACTAAAAATCACGCAAAATGAGAATTACTTGGAATGTGATAAAGTAGGCAATGCCCTATTTTTTATAATAAATTGTTCATGAATTAATTAATTTTGAACGTCAACAATGGTTAAAACAAAATAATCAAATAGAAAACTACATACGTATCAATGTGATAAAAACTATAATAGCCTAGAATTTAATAAAAACAAAATTAATACCGGAGAGAGTGGATATTCTTGGAATGATAAAATATAAATGTGCTTTTCTATTTTTTTTTTTTTAAGTCATGAAGATGGATGAATGGGTGTTACTGGAGAACAAGATAAGCATGGCATTAAAATAATTAAGAAATAATTACATAAGGAGTCTAAACTTTTAATCCATTCTATGTTTAGTTCTAAACCTAAAATTTTTTTTCTATTAAGTGCGTAATTTGTTATTAAACATGTCACGCAGCATCATTACATAGATACCACCAAGCTTCTATGCATCAATGATGAACCAAAACATCTAGGTAGAGAAAGAAAGGAAGAGAAAGAAAAGTGACAAAGGCAGTTGCTGCAGGTGAAGGTACAAAGAGAGAAAGAGAGAAGGTAGCAAAAGCAAACCTCTAACTTAGGAAGGCAGACACAGAGAGAGAGAGAGAGAGAGAGAGTGAGAGAGACCAAAAGGGGATAAGAAAAAAGTGAGAGAAAGAAAGAGAGGACAAAGAGATAATAGAATCTAATTGATCAAAATCTTGGTCAAAAATGAGAAAGCAATGAAAGCTTAATCGAGAATTAAATTGCATAAATAGGAAAAGAAATCAATCAAGAATTAGACAACACAAAGAAATCGATCAAAATCAAGTTGCAAGTAGATTAAAGAAACCTGAATTTAATAAATCATATTCTAGGTAGATTGCAAGCTGTAACACCGACACTACAGTATTCGTATTGTATTTCTGTACTTGAAATTAATAAAAATATTTCCTCCGTTTATATATATATATATAGAAAAATTTTAAATTTTATTGATTTTTGATTTTTGGGTATTAAATTGAAATTTTTTGTATATTTAGGATATCCGTGTTTCCGATTCAGAGTATATTCTATTTTAGTGATAAATTTAGAGTTTTAATAAAAATGCAGTAATAAATATTTCTTTATTTATTTAATTATTTATTTATTTATTCCATTAAAAAAAAAAAGAGAGATAGAGGAGATGCTGCGTTTTGGCCAAAACACAGCATCCCCCTCCCCCAAAATTCGATTAGGGCTAAAAGCCCTAATCTCACTCCCGTCCCTCTCTCTATCTACTCCCTCTCTCCTGCGGCTCTCTCTCTCCCTCTCGATCTCACTCCACCGCGAACAACGCTGCGCCCTCCTCCGTCTCTCTCCCTCACCGGCGACCTAGCCAGCTGTTCTTCTCTGTTTCCCCTGTCTCTCTCTCTATTTCGCTCTCTCTTTCTCCTTCGAATCTGTTCCTCTTCTCTCTTCTGCTCTCTCTCTATCACGACTTCTCTTCGAGTCGCTCTCTCTCTCATCTCACCATCTCGGTCTCTCTCTATTTCTTCTCTCTCACGCGACAGAAGGCTCTCCCTCCCATGCGATAGAGACTGCTCACTCTCTCCCTCGCTCGCGTAAGGTGCTCGCTGTGAGCACCTTTCTCCTTCTACCTCTGCAGGCGACCTAAACCAGTGCTCTGTGGACGTTCATGAACCCTAGGCTATGATTTACTGCGATCCCATTCTTTGCAGGTAAGGACTGAGTTTAGATCTTAGTTCTAGGGTTTTGATTTCCATAGTGATTAAGTCTAATTGCTAAAATTTGCTTCACTTTGGAGATATTGCAGGATTTCGAACTGAGTTGAGCACGGATGTTAGGATTGTGAGCTATGAAAACCCTAGGTGAGATAAAATTTCCAATTCCTTCAATAATTGAATGAGTTAAGGCTGAATTTAGGATGAGATTCTTGTATATGTCTTGAAAATGTGTGAAATTTGAAGAAAATGTATTTTCCTAAAAATTGATATGTGATTTCTAGGGTTACATCTAAATTCTATATGAATTTAGGCTAATTAATATGAAAGAAACGTGTTTGATGAAATTAGAACTTTGTTGAGTTAATTAGAATAGCTCTTCTTAGAGTCGGTTCGAAATGTGCATGAAAAATATTAAGGTGATATAAATTTGGATGAAATTGGGAAAATTGCTAGAAATTAGGAAGAATTGTGGTATATTGGAAAATTTAGGTCATTAGTAATACTAATGAGCTTTGAAATGATGAAATGAGAATCTAGAAAGGTGATTGTGTAAATGTGTTGATTTTTGCTTAATTTGGGTGTGGAAATCAAGTAAATGAATGTTATAGTGTGCAGGAAATTTCAGTATATGAAATGTTTGATTTAAGTCTTAAATGAACACATATTGAGGGGAGAAACCCTAAGGAAACATGTACTGGAAAATTTAGAACTTTGGGTATGAAATTTGATGGGTTTTAATGTGATTTTGAGTGTTAAAATGTGGATTTGATGTACTTGTGTGTGTGCTGGATTTTGGCATTGAAGTATGGTGTGTATATATGTGTATTAGTGAATGAAATGAGGAAGGAATGAGTGCAGAATTTTCTACACAAATGGAAACTAAAAAGGAAGTCATTTTCATGTGAAATATGTAGTGAAATATAAGGAAAAATTGAATAAGAAAGTATGCAAGATTTTGTGGTGTGTTATTGACTATGTGTATGTAAAATTGAGGCCATGAATTTGAGGAATTATGTATATATGTATGCTGAATTTTGGATAGAGGTTAGCGAGCATGTGGATGTAAAAATGTCTTGACCGAATCCATTGCAGAGATTGGGAATGAATCTAGTAATCAAGATAGAGGCTTATATGTGTATGTAATAAGGTATAAAAAGTGTATGCATATATAGTGATATTGGTGTGTTAAAGTGATATGAAAATATGTAATTGTAAAGAATGAGCAAAAGCATGTGTTTGTATTTATCTGATAAATGTATAGTATTGTATTGGTGTATTGAAGAGAAGAAATTGATAAAGAATTTTGAATAAAGGTGTGTTGGTGTATATGCTGACTCTTATGTGCGGCGAGAGATTGGATTGGTGTGAGTTTTGTACAGGATTAGTTGAGTACCACCACTTGAGTCTTGTGGACATGTTGTATGCATGAGCAAAATATGAAGAGTTAAGGTAGTGGCTTAAAAGACTTGACATGACATTGGAAATTTGAAAGTGAAAAATATGCATTTTAGCCAATTGAACAGCATGTAGTCCTTTAGCATAACTTTCTCTACACAGCTCCGAATGACATGAGATTTTCTGTCTTGGATACTAGACATCCTTAACTTTAAAAATGAAATAAGAAACGTCTGATTTGTAAAGGTGTATTAGAAGTTATAGCCTATTTCCTATAACTGCGCAAGTTTGAAACTTGCTGATTTTATACATTCGTAAGTATTGGATGTCTTGATTGAGGGGAACACTTTTTCTTCGCTTCGTGGTATTATTGAAGAGTGCACTACCCTCCCCCATACGGTGAGTGAGATTTATTTCAATGTTTTCGTTTAATATGTAAACCCTATTTTACAACTTGATTTATCGTGTGCTTGAAATGTTTTGACTGGTTTTAGAACTGACTTTTTTGTGAACCTATGGAGTGTCCAAAATTTTGGTTGAATTATGAAAATATGTATCCATGTGGTTGAAATGTATAATGTGTCATTTTACGTTATATGTTGCATTTGGTTTGCAAACCTGATTTACGGCACATTCTTATTACGATATTGATTTTGGCCTTGAGAGCTTTGGTATGTATTGTTCCGTAGCTATGAAAGACACCGTGAGAGGCGCTTGGGTGGCGTCCAGATATGCCTAGACCTGGGGTATCCCATTAGTTGTCGAGATTATATTTACGACACGGTACTAGCCAGGTTAAACCCGAAAAGGGGAGGATTTGGATGTTATCCAAGTCTAGCACCTGGACGAGGTCCGTCGCCAACGCCGGGGTAGAGAGTACTTTAAATAAATTTGCATATAACACCCCCGGTGTGCCTGTCATAGGTCGAGGTAGACCTCTGCCAGGACACTTTCGGCTGGCAGCTCTATGATTTTAATGACAGTACTTTGGATGCATATTTGACTTGAGAATGCGTGCTAATGATATATTGTTGAAATGAAAAGCATGATGATTTGAAATATGATTTGTATACTTATGCTTTGGCACTCCAGTTTCACACCCCACATTAGACGATTACATTGACCCACTCACTCACTGAGTATTCTTCCCTGAGTACTCACCCCTCTTCTTTCCCTCCCCAGACAGGATTATGGTACTAGGGCGATGCATTTGGCTCTAGAGGGCTTGATAGCTTGTTGGTGGATTTGGTATTTACGACGGTGAGAATTAAGTTTTAATTAAAAATATGAATTTCGTACTTTATGTCGACCCTGCGTGGTCTTGATATTGAGGTCCGTAGTTGGCCGTGTACATATTATGGGATGACTATATAATTTTTGGACTTTTGCTTGCGAAACTCTCATATTTCACTTGCATTGAGGCATTTGTAAATATTTAAAGTGTTAACTTAAGAATTTGTAATATATTTGTATAAATTTAGGCTCGCTTGGTGTGGCGGCTGCTCATGCTCTAGTTGGGCATGACAGTAGAGGTATGTGGCTAGGATTGCTGGTAATTTATTTGGCCTTGCGTTGTTCTGGATGTCGGTTGTGGGATTTCTGGTTTTGGAGAGGCTGGGATGGCCATTTGTTTAATTTACAAGATGATTTTAAATTATACAGGTATACAGGTTTATTTGTACATGGGAGACCTCCGATTTATGGGAAGGTTCTGTCCGATTTTCTGTAAAAATACAGCCGGCATCCAGGGCAACGGGCGGCTGTTCACGATTCCCGGTTCGGGGCGTGACAGTTCGGTTGGTATCAGAGCTCTAGGTTGAGAGCTGTGTTTGATAAAATAGTTTTGAAAATATTTCCAAGTACATTTTAAAGTCTTCAATGCATATGAGAGTTTCTTTATAGTCATAAGATCCCAGTATAACGATTTTAAGCATATGAGTTTATTCATTTTAGGGGGTTAGTTATTTCGCAACTAACTCTAATCTTTGAATCATATCTAATTTAAGTTCTTTCTTTGAAAGATTATGATTACTAGACGAGGTACTAGATTTGTACCTGAGACATCTAGAATGCTCGAGGATGTTTCCTCGTCAGGTGTACCCTTCTAGTACTCTCTCAGCCAGCTATTATAGCTATGGTTCTATCACCATCATTTGATGCATTTATGCAGGTGTATGAGTGGTACACCTCCCATTAGATTCGAATGCCTTGATTCATAACTCAAATTCTTTTTAGGGGGTTAGTTATTCCGTAACTAACCCTAATCATTGATTTTCACTTAATAAAAAGGTGCTCTGTTTGCAGAACTATGCCACCTAGATGTAGTAGACGCGGTGCACCACTAGAGAGTCCCTTAGTGTCTGATGCACTTGTGGCACTCAAGACTTCACGAGTACCAGAGGATGCTTCCTCTACTCACGCACCTTCACTAGTGCCACCCTCAGCTCCACCACCGGCAGTTACAGCTGAGATTCCTCCATCACCACTCAACGCCTTGAGACAGTGACAGGAGTAGTACAGTAGATATGGGGTGCAAATGCCACCACCTCTACTATAGACTCCAACGACCGCACCTATGGCCATACTTGCTCCTACGACACTGATTCCTCCTCCGGTGACCGGTTCTTCCATTTCTAGTCCAACCGACGAGACATCGGTTTCTTTGAGGTGCATCCATGAGCTTACTCAGTTGGTGACAGAGTTATGACAGCTCAGATACACAGACTTTTCAGGATCTAGTGATGCCGTATCGGCGCAGCACTGGATCTATAGGATTCACAGGATCCTTACTGATGTGGGATTGTCAGAGGAGCTCAGATTGAGAGTTGTTGAGAGACTCCTCAACGGTGATGCTCTCACTTGGTGGGAGGCTATTTGTGACGAGGCTATTGACTCACTGCGGTAGGACTTCTTAAGGGAGTTCGACCGCAGATATTTTACGGAGTCCTAGTAGGACCATAGAGGGTTGAGACCCAGACGAGCCAGAGCTCGAAGTGAGGTAGGACTTCTAACTTTTAGGGAAGCCCTTCTCACTTTACATCAACACAGTTGGACAGGGACCACGTCCCTAGAGTTTTAGAGTACAGGCCTCTAGTGCCTCTAGTTATTTCATAGTACTGCACCATCCTATCTGCCGCGACTACGGCTGATGTCATTTTGGAGCTTGCGGAGCTCCCCTTAGATGCTTCTAATATAGGAAGCAAGGATACATTTGGAGTACTTGTCCTGACCTAGGTTGCAGAGGTCAGGTACCATAGATACACACGGGTAAATCACGGACGGGTTAGCAGGGGGTACCTGCACACTCAGTACACACCGCTCCATGGACTGCAGCCGGGGTCAATACTACACTAGACCCTTCGCGATAGTAGCAAAGGGCATAGACCCGCATATATGGTATGACATAGGAGGACGCTTAGGTGAACCCAGATGTGATGGGTGATACTTCCACAGATTCTATTATTTAGGAGTTTATAGATATTCTCCTTTTTGAAATCATGTATATCATGATAGCTATGTACCGTCTTGACTAGTTAAAGCTCTAGAAGCTTAATTATTGTGATCCTCTTTTGAAACCATGCATCTCATGATGATATGTACGGTTATGACTGGTTAAAGCCTTAAAGGCTTCACTACTTGATATATATATTAACGTATATTTTTTGCGTATCCTATATTGGTTCCTTTTTCAATTTCTCGCATCATGAGTACCATGAAAATATTAAGAGTCGATGCCCGTGTTCTTATTGACACTGGTTCAGATTATTCTTACATGAGAGTATTATTTCGCTCGACAGTTGGGTACACTGTTATCGTCGCTAGATGAGGAGCTACTAGTTATCACACCTCTTGATGAGCAATTGGTCATAAAATTCAATGTATAGAGAGTGCTTATCTCTCTTGTTTGATGGGACCCCATATATTAGGCGTTAGTTTGGTTAGTGATGATCGAGCAGCATTACTAGCTTGATTTGAAATGAGGCCGACCTTGCTCGACCGCATTAGAGAGATTTAGGGAGCAAATGAGGAGCTCCAAGGTGTTCTTGATAGATCTGTAGAGATGATGACAGAGAGTTTCGAGTCCGTGATAATGGACTAGTAGTATATCGATAGCGGGTTTGCACTCCCGCCGACAGTGAATCTTCGTAGAGATATTCTAGAGGAAACTCATTCCTCCATTTACGTTATGTATTTGAGAGGTACAAAAATGTACCTAGCTATCCGAGATAGTTATTAGTAGTCTGGTATAAAGAGAGAGTTCGTTGCTTGATGCCTGGTTTGTCAGTAGATGATGGCCAAGCATCAGTGACCCACAGGCGCTTTGCAGCCTTTTCCCATTCCTGAGTGGAAGTAAAAACACATCACAATGGATTTTCTGACAAGGATTGCCGCATACTTCAGCACGACACAATGCTAATTGGGTGATCATCGATAGACTCACCCAGTCCGCACATTCTATTCCGATTCATGCTGATTTTTCCTTAGAGGTATTAATAAGCCTCTATGTTGATACGATTATCAGGCTTCATGGGGTATCAATGTCAATAGCATCGGATGAGAGCCACCCAGGACCGGTAGAAGGTATATGCCGATCATAGATGGCGACACCTTGAGTTTGCCACAGGAGATATGATTTTCTCGATGATATTTCCTTTAAAAGGAGTTATACGGTTCAAGCAGCGGGATAATCTGAGTCCCAGATATATGTGTACCCTTCCGTATCCTTGAGAGGGTCGGGAGTGTGGCATACAGATTGGAGTTGCCAAATGAACTATCTCGTATTTATGATGTCTTTCATGTCTCAGTACTAAGGAAGTACCTAGCTGATCATTCTCATGTACTTGACCCTCCATCTGTTGAGTTGCGTGAGGACCTTAGTCTTCTAGTTCAGCCCGTGGCTATTCTAGATCAGCAGGTCAGAAAGCTGCGGAGCAAGGAAGGTTCATTGGTCAGAGTCTTGTGGAGGAGTGATTAAGTTGAGGAAGAAATCTCGGAGCCCGATGAAGCTATGAGGAGACAGTACCCTCATTTGTTTATTGTTTAGCTTCCTTTTAGTTTCGAGGACGAAACTTGTTTTTAGGGGGTTAGAAAATGTAACACCGACACTACGGTATCCGTATTGTACTCCTGTACTTGAAATTAATAAAAATATTTCCTCCGTTTATATATATATATATATATATATATATATATATATAGAAAAATTTAAAATTTTATTAATTTTTTATTTTGGGGTATTAAATTGAAATTTTTTGTATATTCAGGATATCCGTGTTTTCGATTCGGAGTACATTCTATTTTAGTGATAAATTTAGAGTTTTAATAAAAATGCAGGAATAAATATTTATTTATTTATTTAATTATTTATTTATTTATTCAGTTAAAAAAAAAAGAGAGAGGAGATGCTGCATTTCGGCCAAAACGCAGCATCCCCTTCCCCAAAAATTCGATTAGGGCTAAAAGCCCTAATCTCACTCCTGTCCCTCTCTCTCTCTACTCCCTCTCTCCTGCGGCTCTCTCTCTCCCTCTCGATCTCACTCTGTCGCGAACAGCCGCACGCCCTCCTCCATTTCTCTCCCTCACCGGCGACCTAGCCAGCTGTTCTTCTCTGTTTCCCCTATCTCTCTCTCTATTTTACTCTCTCTTTCTCCTTCGAATCTGTTCCTCTTCTCTCCTCTGCTCTCTCTTTATCGCGACTTCTCTTCGAGTCGCTCTCTCTCTCATCTCACCATCTTGGTCTCTCTTTATTTCTTCTCTCTCGCGCGATAGAAGGCTCTCCCTCCCGTGCGACAGAGACTGCTTACTCTCTCCCTCACTCGCGTAAGGTGCTCGCTGTGAGCACCTTTCTCCTTCCACCTCTGCAGGTGACCTAAACCGGTGCTCTGTGGACGTTCATGAACCCTAGGCTACGATTTATTGCGATCCCATTCTTTGTAGGTAAGGGCTGAGTTTAGATCTTAATTCTAGGGTTTTGATTTCCATAGTGATGAATTCTAATTGCTAAAATTTGCTTCAATTTGGAGACATTGCAGGATTCTGAACTGAGTTACGCACGGACATTAGGGTTGTGAGCTATGAAAACCCTAGGTGAGGTAAAATTTTCAATTCCTTTAATAATTGAATGAGTTGATGTTGAATTTAGGATGAGATTCTTGTATATGTCTTGAAAATGTGTGGAATTTGAAGATAATGTATTTTCCTAAAAATTGATATGTGATTTCTAGGGTTACATCTAAATTCTATATGAATTTAGGTTGATTAATATGAAATAAACGTGTTTGATGAAATTAGAACTTTGTTGAGTTAATTAGAATAGCTCTTCTTAGAGTCGATTTGAAATGTGCATGAAAAATATTAAGGTGATGTAAATTTGGATGAAATTGGGAAAATTGCTAGAAATTAGGAAGAATTGCGGTATATTGGGAAATTTAGGTCATTGGTGATACTAATGAACTTGAAATGATGAAATGAGAATCTAGAAAGGTGATTGTATAAATGTGTTGATTTTTGCTTAATTTGGGTGTGGAAATCAAGTAAATGAATGTTATAGTGTGCAAGAAATTTTAGTATATAAAATGTTTGATTTAAGTCTTAAATGAACACATATTGAGGGGAGAAACCCTAAGGAAACATGTACCGGAAAATTTAGAACTTTGGGTATGAAATTTGATGGGTTTTAATGTGATTTTGAGTGTTAAAATGTGGATTTGATGTACTTGTGTGTGTGTTGGATTTTGGCATTGAAGCATGGTGTGTATATATGTGCATTAGTGAATGAAATGAGGAAGGAATGAGTGCAGAATTTTCTACACAAATGGAAACTAAAAGGGAAGTCATTTTCATGTGAAATATGTAGTGAAATGTAAGGAAAAATGGAATAAGAAAGTATGCAGGATTTTATGGTTCTATTGACTATGTGTATGTGAAATTGAGGCCATGAGTGTGAGGAATTATGTATATATGTATGCTGAATTTTGGATAGAGGTTAGCGAGTATGTGGATATAAAAATATCTTGACCGAATCCATTAGAGAGATTGGGAATGAATCTAGTAAGCAAGATAGGGGCTTATATGTGTATGTAATAAGGTATAAAAAGTGTATCCATATATAGTGATATTGGTGTGTTAAAGTGATATGAAAATGTGTAATTGTAAAGAATGAGCAAAAGCATGTGTTTGTATTTATATGATAAATGTATAGTATTGTATTGGTGTATTGAAGAGAAGTTGATAAAGAATTTTGAATAAAAGTGTGTTGGTGTATATGCTGACTCTTATGTGCGGCGAGAGATTGGATTGGTGTGAGCTTTGTGCAGGATTGGTTGAGTACCACCACTTGAGTCTTGTGGACATGTTGTAAGCATGAACAAAATATGAAAAGTTAAGGTAGTGGCTTAAAAGACTTGACTTGAAATTGGAAATTTGATAGTGAAAAATATACATTTTAGCCAATTGAACAGCATGTAGTCCTTTAGCATAACTTTCTTTACACAGCTTCGAATGACGTGAGGTTTTCTGCCTTAGACACTAGACATCCTTAGCTTTAAAAATGAAATAAGAAACCCCTGATTTGTAAAGGTGTATTAGAAGTTATAGCCTATTTCTTATAATTGTGCAGGTTTGAAACTTGCTGATTTTATATATTCGTAAGTGTTGGATGCCTTGATTAAGGGGAACACTTTTTTTTTCGTTTCGTGCTATTATTGGGGTGTGCGCTACCCTCCCCCATACGGTGAGTGGAATTTATTTCAATATTTTCGTTTAATATGTAAACCTTGTTTTACAACATTTTGATAAATGAGCATGATTTATCGTGTACTTGAAATGTTTTGACTGATTTTGGAACTGACTTTTTTGTGAACCTATGGAGTGTCCAAAAATTTGGTTGAATTATGAAAATATGCATCCATGTGGTTGAAATGTATAATGTTCCATTTTACGCTATATGTTGCATTTAGTTTGCGAACCTGATTTACAGCACATTCTTGATACGATATTGATTTTGGCCTTGAGGGCTTTGGTATGTATTATTCCGTAACTACGAAGGACACCGTGAGAGGCGCTTGGGTGGCGTCCAGATATGCCTAGACCTGGGGTATCCCATTAGTTGTCGAGATTATATTTACGACACGGTACTAGCCAGGTTAAACCCGAAAAAGGGAGGATTTGGATGTTATCCAAGTCTAGCACCTGGACGAGGTCCGTCGCCAACGCCGGGGTAGAGAGTACTTTAAATAAATTTGCATATAACACCCCCGGTGCGCCTGTCATAGGTCGAGGTAGACTTCTGCCAGGACACTTTCGGCTGGCAGCTCTATGATTTTAATGACAGTACTTTGGATGCATATTTGACTTGAGAATGCGTGCTAATGATATATTGTTGAAATGAAAAGCATGATGATTTGAAATATGATTTGTATACTTATGCTTTGACACTCCAGTTTCACACCCCACATTAGACGATTACATTGACCCACTCACTCACTGAGTATTCTTCCCTGAGTACTCACCCCTCTTCTTTCCCTCCCCAGACAGGATTATGGTACTAGGGCGATGCATTTGGCTCTAGAGGGCTTGATAGCTTGTTGGTGGATTTGGTATTTACGACGGTGAGAATTAAGTTTTAATTAAAAATATGAATTTCGTACTTTATGTCGACCCTGCGTGGTCTTGATATTGAGGTCCGTAGTTGGCCGTGTACATATTAGGATGACTGTATAATTTTTGGACTTTTATTTGCAAAACTCTCATATTTTATTTGTATCGAGGCATTTGTAAATATTTAAAGTGTTAACTTGAGAATTTGTAATATATTTGTATAAATTTAGACCCGCTCGGTGTGGCGGTTGCTCATGCTCTGGTTGGACATGACAGTAGAAGTCTGTGGTTAAGACTACTGGTAATTTATTTAGCCTTGCGTTGTTCTGGATGTCGGTTGTGGGATTTGTTAATTTTGAAGAGGCCGGGATAACCATTTGTTTAATTTACAAGATGATTTTAAATTATACAGGTATACAGGTTTATTTGTACATGGAAAACCTCCGATTTATGGGGAGGTTCTGCCCGATTTTTTATAAAATACAGCCGGCATTCAGGGCAACGGGCGGCTATTCACGATTCCCGGTTCGAGGCGTGACACAAGCCAATTCAAGAAATTATAAATTCATCTAAATTTATCTATTTTTAGATTTCCTAAATTATATTGTGGGTCAATTTGTCAAATTTAAAAGCCTAAAATCCCAATCAAATTTAAAAACTCATTGGAGCTTGATCAGCGTAAGCTCATAAAACATAGAAACATTATACATAAGCATAACAAAATCCAATGTTTTAGCTCTAAGCATTGAAATTTATAAGAAGAAAAGTTTAATTATGAATTTTTCTACACATAAATAACAAGTACAATAAGCTATGTTCTTGGAGTTGCTGTTGCTATATCTGATTCGTCCCATCTTGAAACAAGTTTTCTACTAAATTTAATACATTATGTGGCGATCAAGTTGGTATTGATTGATCAACGTGAAGAATTGGCTAATGCTAGTAGTTGAACCATCTGTTTGTTCATTTCTTCATTCTTCCTTAAATAATTTCCTGCCAATATATAAACCACACTATAACAACAAAAGTTGCTAATAAATAGACATAGAAATGAGATAAATTCATAAAATGGTAATTATAAAATATCAAAATAATTGTAAATAAGATTCTCATTTTTCTTACCATAGCATTTCGGCTTGTTGCTTTTATCTAATGAGTGAGGTTGGAAGCCCACCTCCTACCACGTTAACAAAGCAAAATACTCGCCTACGATTAAAGGAGACAAGATTCTTTGTCCTCGAACTCCACCATTTGATAACAAAACATATATAAATATTTGTATATATAAACTCTTTTCCTCTTTTAAATGTCAAAATCTCTTTGTTAAAATTCTCTTTGAAATATATGAGGAAAAACACTTCAGAACAACCCCAGTAAACTTATCTCATTAAGGATGGATTAATCCTTGACACTAGGCAAGTAGGAGAGACCTCTTTTGCCACTTACTGCATTTTATATATGTTCGAATTTTGAATTCAAAATTAAAGAATAAATTGAATTTCAATTAAATAAAAAAAAATATATAACTGAAAGGGAGTTAACATGAATCAAAATGGAAGATTTTTGAATTAGAAATGCATATGATTGGAATTTTGGGGCCAATGTAAACCTTGACCACATCCCAGTTGAGTTGCACGCTGCTCTGCTCCTGTTCCATTCCAATTCATCTCTCTTCCACTCATTCTATGATAATATTGGTGCAAAATTGACCAGTGTGGGCTTGACTGGGCTTGGGTTAGGCATGGGCCCAAAACACCTTTTTGGGCTCAACGAGGTCCGACCCAATCCAACCTACATGCTTTTGGGCCTTCGATCCATAACAGGGACGATATTAATTTTGGCTAGGACCGCCAAGTGAAACATAAAATATTTGGTCAAAATGCAGCCTATTCTTTTTGAATTTTATGCACTTTTCCCCTGCCTACCCAAGCCGATATGGCTCCTCGACATCCATGCCATTTAACAAAAAGGCTAAATTAATATCCACAGTGAATTTATAAAATAAATTACTTAAAAATTAAAGTTAGGCAGGAGCTAGCTTGGAGAAGAACCCTAATTTAGTCTAAAATTGATTTTTATATAATTCATGAGACCAAATTTTTTATTTGATTGATTTTAACAAAATAATAAATGGTGTGAGAAATTTTCAACGAAATTTAGAAATTTAAGGTATTAAATTTTGAATTTTATAAAGTTCAACAAAATTATTTATAATGTATTTTGATAAGCTTTAAAAAGAAACACCTAAAGTTGATTCCAAATTTAAAATTTATCTAAAAATTGACTTTTTTTTCCAAACCCACAAGTTATTGAGATCGGATTTGATATAAAGGATTAATTTTTCAACCCATGTGAGCCCCCTCTTGGTTTTCAAGCCCATAAATTCTGAGGCCCATTCCACGGTATGGACATTGGGCCTATATAAATGGACCTTGTTCTATTCTAAGTCCAAAGATTTTTTTTATTTTATATATATATATAACCACCGTTATCTGAAAACCCGATTAATTTGGTTCAAACAATTTAGAGTTCAATTTGGAGATTGGTTTTCCTAACATTTTACTTTTCTATTTCCAAGATATTGTTTAAGAAAATTTAATATTTTACCTCTTCTGTTTGCAAAGTATTGTTCTAAAGCAATTCTTTTGAAATGTCATTCTGCTATCATCATTCTAAGGGTGGGATTTTTTTCCCCAATATTCAAGATGCTCCCATTATGCAGCAGTTTATATGGCAGAAGATACACAATAAGTTTTCTGTCCCTATAACTACATTATTAGCCTAGTAATTTGAGGAGCAATGGAACTTTATATTAAAGGAGCTATTGTCGTTTTTTATGAAGCTAGTAAACCTTAAAATTGAATTCAAAACTAAAAGATAAAATCTAAAATATTTAAGATAAATCTCAACTAATCCCTTCATTAACATCCATGTCCCAAACCAAAGTTTGTGCTTTTGATCTTGCTCGTCTCTTTTAAATCTTAGGAGGTTGTTGCCAGCATGCCATATCATCTCTCCCTGACTTGAAAGAACTTGACTTTAGCGAGTTGAAAGCATGGAAACCATCTTAAAGAGCCGAATTAAGCTGCTATAACTCCTTTTCTATAACCCAAGTGCAATATGAAAGTGGACGTACCTTCCACCTAACAAGAAACTTTTGGTGCATGTGATTTGCAGTGTGATCGTCTTGGAATTCTACAATTTCTTCATCCCCATCGACAAATAAAACCTTGTGTTTCATTTTGATAGGATCAAAACTATGACTGACACCTTAAAATTTCTGATCCAATGGCTACCAGATCTTAACCTTAGAGTTAACCAAGTGTTCACTGAAGTCTTTATCATCAGATGTTTGCTCTTTCCTTGGACTATAAATTTCTTCAATCCAACCAACATAATATTCAGATTTCAAACATCTTTTTGAAACAGATAGACTCGATATTGTCTATAAATGTTTGAGCATCCAACAAAATATCAATAAGAACAAAATCAAAGAAATATCAATCCAGTATATAGCACGAGCCGAGATAGGTAATTTTGAATTTACACCATTGATTTCAGTTTTCCTGGGCTTTCCATCCAACTACACAATATTATATTTCTTAAGGGCCACAAATGCATCACTCCTTGCAAACACAACTTCAGCAGAACCCTGTAATCTAATATCAAATATGAAAATACTTCTCAACAACAGAAACTCTCAAGAAAGATGCACCAATGAGATAAGAATATGAAGCTGCAATGTATTAATTGTCAACAGGTCATTCAAAAGCAACAAAAGGAATTAGACAAAACAATTAAATTTATCATAGGATGCCCCACTGCCAGATGCACTAGGGACTATAGTAGCTGGTCAACTAAGTGAAGAAACGCATTTAAAAAATAAAAAATAAATAAAAACAAAAAAATACAAAATCGACAATATCAATCAATTAAGAAAATAAGGTACTTATGGAACTTCAAAATGAAAAGTTATATATTGACATATATGCATTACTACTAGCAAAACATTTTATAGTATATCCCTTCTTAGTAGAAACACCGTGATCCACTATTAATACAATGCCCTTCAAAGTTTTTAGCAAAAGAACTAAGACATAACACAATCTATTATTTAAATCTAGAAAGGAGGAGAAACATAAGATAGAGGGGGAAATAGGGTGAAGCAAGAGAGATAAAAAGAATAAGAGAAATGTGTTTGGTTTGATAAGAATGCTTGATTTTAAAGTTGGGATCCCTATGTTGTTTTTATGGGATCCAATGGTTCTTTGCTTCATTATGGTGTTCATCCATTAGGCACAATTTCACCTCATATTATAGAAGAAGGCCTTTGTGTCAAAAGATGCATACAAACACAAAAACAGTATTTATATAACAGATTGTGGTATAAGTCTAAAGAAAATAGCATACCCGAGGAGCACGCGCCCCCATTTTTTCAAATACACTAGGATTCTATTGAAATGCAACAACTTCATTAATCTCCTCTTTTATTGAGTTAACACTTGCAAAGTCTTTTAGTCGTATTGGGGGATTTTTCACTCTCTGCAGGTAAAGCAGCCATTAGCATTGACATAAAATGGTCTGGATGCTTAATTATCCACCCAAAAAAAAAAAAGAATAAATGGGAAATGATCCACCAAAAGAGTAAATGTTTTAAGCTTCATTTGATCAAAAGCAGTTCTTATTGGGTATATGCCATCCTTCTTTTTGCGACATAATCTCCTAATCCTGAACCGAAAACAAGCATTCTGCAAGATGAGCAGCAACAAGAATTACATTGAGTGGTCAACTAAGGATGGCACAAAGTTAAAGCAACAAAATAAGTTGCCTACACTAAGCAGGAGTGAATCTTGTTGAAGTAAAGTGATGGCCATCTAGTAAACTTTCTAAGAATTAAATGCACAATACCTATAAAACATGTCACGCCCTGACTCTCCCATCAAGTATGCGACAACTGTTGCATTATTTCGGTATACGAGCAACATCTCCCCATATACCGAGATAGCGTAAGGCATTCAACTTGATTAAAAGCAACTCAAATATCACCTTAATAAACATCCTGGGTTATCTAGTATCAGAGGCATGCATTTTCACACAATTTAAGGATCAATCTGATCCATCCTTATTCATGCACGCATTCAAATGGGCCAATTCGGCCATTCCAGAATTCTCATAAATTTTCAATCTCAAAATAGTTCAAAATTCACCATGAAGTGTTCAAATGTCCCAATTTTAACAACATTGTAAAAGAAGACTTTAATATCAAGAAAATACAAGTTTATTATCATAGGAGTATAGATTTTTAAAATAGTTGCCTAAAGAAGGCTAAGCACGTATTTAACAAATCCAATCAAAATAAAATATACAAAGATATCCTTCCAAGGATCATTCTACACAATTCAAAATAAAGTCTTCATTTCAAAATACCTATCTATATTTAGTGACTATCTTCTTCAATTTGGTTCCAAAATAATGTCTTTTGTCTAAGGTTCTTCTGAAAAATTTAGAAAAGATGAGTGAGTATTTAAAATACCCAGTAAGTGGAGTACAATAGCATACAACACATAAATGAGGGATGAAAATGGTTGTGTCAAACAATCATATACAAAATGCATTGCCATAATTGAAAATATTGGTATAAAATAGCTTATTTCAAACCATCATGACTCACATGTACAAATCAAACAACTTACATTCATTTTTCACAAATTTAGGATATACCGAAATTATTAACCTACCAATGGCCATTGGTAGGATCCGTTAAGGAGTTTTTCATAATTTTCTTAGAATCCCCTTCACTTTGGCATTGGCCCGAAGTTTCGTGGAGTGCTACCATATTATCGTGGCGGTCTAAGGAGGCTCTCCAACCTACCTACCACCAAACTAAATTTTAACCACCCTTAACCATGCCACCCCAATGGCAAGACATAGATTATAGTCATTTTTCCAGCACCATGTTACTAAACTCAATTTATCAATCAATTCATACTCAAATACAAGGTAGAGCAACATTTCATAGTTCACATGAGTATTTCAAAGTAACATGGTGTAAATAATTCAATAATCAAATTCAAGAGTCATAGATATTTTATAATTTCATTTCAGACACACCACAATTACAAAGCAATTTCTAATCTATTTTGCAAATTCATTTCAAAATTCAATTTATAAATCATAATTAAAAACAATTTACTCATTCATATGCATATAACCATCCACTCACTTCTTGAAAGGGTATTCACTCCCAATTTCCAATTTGATTCCAATGAAATCCTTTTCAAGTCCCAATTGGCTTTCCTAAACTAATAATCACAATTTCCATGTCAATTCATGACTATTTCTAGGGTTTATAGATTTTTCCCTAATTTTGTACAAGCCCTCATTTTTTCCAAATCCAATAATCCGTGTTCATGGTTCTATTTCTACCATTTGTACATTATTAGAACCTCTCTACCATTTTTCATTTCATTTTCCCCAAATTTCATTTTCACCATTTCTAGGATTTTTGATCTTCCTATGAAATTTCCATCAAATCTCAACAATACAATTAAATCTAGTATTAAAGAAACTAAAACCAAGATTTAGAGCAAGAAATTACCTTGATTTTAGGTTTAGATTGGATTTTGGAGGTTAGATTTCAAAAACCCTAATTTCTCCTTCACGTAGAGAAAATCCTAGATCCTTCTGTTTAGTCCTCCGTCTCTAAGGATGATTGAGGATTTTGGAAGTCCATTAAATGAATTTTAAGTAGAGAATATTTGATTTTGTGGGAGAGAATTCAATTGAGATGTGAAGAAGAGGAGTAAATGTAGAGAGAGAGGAGAGATTGTCCTCGAATGAGAGAATGAAATGGAATGAAGAATGGAGTTTGTTCATTTGTTATTAATTAAGGAGCCGAAATTACCTTTTTGCCCCTTGTAAATTTTTTGGTTTTATTGTATTTGAAGGGCAATTTGGTTATTTTACAACTCAACTTGTTGAATTCTGAATGGGCAGGGCGACCCACTATTTGGACAACGTAACCTACAAGGACAAAATTGTATGGGCAAGGCATCCTTTGGATGGGTGAGGCGACTCAAAAAATTTTGAGTCTTGAGTTGACCCAATGATTTGGATGAGGCGACCTGCTAAGACAAGCTCTTAGAATTTCACCTTGTAGGATCCCCGGGTCGACTTAATTCCTCACACAAGGCGTTTCATGTCTCCTAGCTCTCAGAACTTGGTCTGCACAACCCCTTGAAGGCGTCTTTTCCTCTTCATAAGGCATCTTACCCCTCTCTTCCTATGGTATGAGGTGACCCACCTCCTCACACAAGGTGCCCCATTCCTCTCTTCTCTTAGCATGGGTCGACCTATTAAATGGTACAAGGCAACCCATCACTAAGAAGACTCTAAACCTATGCTTTCTGATCCACCAAGGCACCCCATTTCTTGCACAAGGCATCCTATGCACTCACAATTCATTCACAAGTCATCTCATCCTCTCTACAAGGTGGCTTCTACTCTAATCTTTCACTCCCAAGGCGTCCTATGGCTTCACAAGGTGACTCATGCACTTGGTGACCCATCCTCTTTGAAATTTGTTCACAAGGCAACCTCTTTTCAATATAAAACTTCTTATCCTTGTACATTTTCACCACAAGCCAACCTATCTTCTTACAAGGCATCCCATGAGACTTGTTTTCTTTCTTTTTTTTTTTATTTTTTTTCCAATTACATACAAGTCATCCTCTACTTACCATGCCAAGACATACATTGACTTGTACTCCTTCACATTGTATTTGCTTGGACTTGAACCCATGCTCTCCAAGTTGTCAAAAAAGTTTAATACCACTAAGTCAATTCATTCTTTGTTATATATATGGACTATAATATATTTACCTACTTGCCAAATATTTTGGAATTACCCAAATGATCAAAATTTGGAAAATTTTTAACACTTGGCACTTGAGTGAAATATAAAAATTGAGACATTAAATTTTTTGATTATTACATCCAAACTCCGTATTCGATTACAATTCAATTTCTCTCGATATTTTACAAAGAAAATTTAATAATTAAATAAAAATTTTCTAATACTGAATTTTCGGTGTTACAAAGCATGCTAGATAAAATGAAATTATTAATTCAGCGTGAAATGCTAGTCAGAATACTGCAAAATTTGTGATTCAGTGATTACTTATTCAGGATCAAAATGTATTTCAACAATAACATTCAAGAAGTAGAAGTATTCATATAAATAAGGGACTATAAAGACTGCATTCCAAAGTGCTTAGGAGAGTGTCATAGAGGACTGTCATCTTTAAAAACATAGATGTTGCAAAAAGGGCACGGAAAGGAAATTCAAACTTATCTTTAGGGGATGGTGTTTGTGTGTGCGCGCACTAAGTCTTTTTTTTGGGGGGGTAGTGGAGGGCAAAAGAGAGTGGTACTAAATAAAGATTCATAAAAGGTTATAGGCTAAAGGAGGATAAATTTTTAGAGAGTGGGAATGGAAACATTCAATAAGTGCAAGTTGCAACATAATTACAATTAATGGATTACAATTGCCAGGAACTAGGAAGTGGGTTTTGCTATTCGAGGTGTCTATATTTTTTTTTCCTAATAAAACGAGGAGATATAGCATTAAACAGGAAGAAATGTACAAGGAGGAGGGATTATCCTATAGACAACAATGAAAAAAAAAGGAAAGCAAAACAAAGATGAGACCTAAACACATGAAGCTCTCCGATCCCTTTTACCATAAATAGGGACCAAAAAAAATCAACTCGTAGCGCTTATCCACAAAACTTTAGCTTTCTTAGCAAGACCGAAAATTCAAAATTTCATCATAGGAAATCCTCCACCCTTCTTTCTTGTTTTCATTTGGTTCACAAAGAGGAGGGAAAAGAATCAAAGCTATGACCAAATGGTCATGGTGTTCAATGCAAACCATGTAACCAAATCATCTAGGTTGCTTGGACATACCCATTACTTCCCAAAAATATTAGAGACACTACTTGGTATTCTCCAAGTAAGTCAATAATGCAAGAAAACATGGTCTACTCAGCCCTATTGTAACAGAATACAAATATTCAGTGATAGAGCTTCCAATGACCTTCTATGCAAAATCTTCAAATAGCACTTCAAATTATTAAAAAGAAACTTTGTACATCATAATTACAGTTATAGAAGTCAGCACGAAGTGAACTTTACAAACAAACCTTGATATTGACATAATACTCCGTCATCTCCCTTCAAGGCAACAAACATAGCACCCCAATCATGCCGAATTCTAGCATTTTCCACAAGCCTCTTGGAGATGGCATAGGGAGCAACTAGGGGGTCCATCTCCCACCTGTTCCTTTCCTCATTATACCATGTCTTTGACACAATTCTATCTCAATCCAAAAGTATATGCTCCTGAAATGCAGACCAAACATAACCTGAAAGAATTTAACTATGCTAAATGGGTAAGAGTGGCATGATTGTACCCCCATCACAAAATTTTGAAGAATTGGCGAGAGAAAGAAAGATGACTATTGTATTAAATTATGCTTAGCACAATTTATAACAAAAGAATGAAAAATTAAAAAATGCAAATGTAACGCTTACATGTGACTAATATCTACACAATAGTAGTGATCGGACCAAAAACAAAAATCATACATAAGGTACATTGAGAAACCAAAGAGAAACAATAAATGCTGTAAATTCGTGAACCAAACAAAACTTAATCAGCTTCTCTTCTTCCTATCATTCAAGCCACATGAATGATAGGAAGAAGAGAAGCTGATTAAGTTTCCCCAGTCCATAGACTCAAATCAGTCCAGTCCATAGGCAAGCAGCAGGGGGTTGGGGTTGTGGTGGGCGGCGGCCAATGGGTGGGTGGGCAGGCTCTATAAAAAAAATATTAAATACGAAATTTAGCGACAGATTCACTTTCCATCGCTAAATTCAGCGATAGATTTCAAGATCTGTCGCTAAATTTTTGCGACGCATGATTCGTGACGGAAATTTTTCCGTTGCTAAATGTATTAGCGATGAATTTTTCTATAATTTCTATCACTAAACCTTTATTTTTTTGTAGTGATGTCATACTTATGAAGTTGAATATGGCTTTCTAAAGGTCCAAATAACCATACTAATATGCATTTGTTTTTTTTTTTAATAAAAATTTTAATCATTTTGAAATAACTTTATTGTTTTTCATACATTTGTCCAGCCTTAAATGCTTTATTCTATTCAATCTTTTTCATGGTCAAATTGGAAGAGTTATGATTTGTTTGCCCAGTAAAGGAAGCCAAGATGACTTTGAGCTTGTTCTGAAGGATTACTATGAAATAATTTCCCAAGCCAATAAACCAACTTTTTGAGAGGCTAACAAGCTGAACAGAGGAGAGGTCGATATACCAAACGGATGAGAGACCGGAAAGAGATTGAGAGGCCGACAAGCCGGATGGAAGGGAGGTTGACAAACCAAATAGAGGAGAGCCCCGACAAGAGATTAAGAGGCCGACTGGCCGAACGAATGTGAGGTTAACAGGCCAAACGGAGGAGAGACTGACAAGATATTGAAAGGCTGACAGGCCAAATAGAAGAGAGACTGACAAGAGATTAAGAGACTGATAGGCTGAATGGAGGACAGGTCGACAAGCCAAACCAAGGAGAGACCGATAAGAGATTGAGTGACCGACAGGCCAAATGGAAGAGAGGTTGATAGGCCAAATAGAGAAGAGGTTGACTAACCGAACAAAAAAGAAGCTGACAGGCCGAATAGAGGAGAGGCTGACAAGAGATTGAGAGGCCGAGAGGCCAAACGGTAAAGAGGTTGACAGGCCAAATGGAGGAGTGACTAACAAGAGATTAAAAGACCAACATGCTAAATGGAGGAGAGGCCGACTGGTTGAACAATTGAGGGCAGCATAGGCCTATTCGGGAAGATAAATCTCATCGGTAGATCAGGGCGGCGTTGACCCGTTCAGGGAGATAGATCTTATCAGTAAATTGGGGCAGTATAGACCCGTTCGAGGAAATAGATCCCATAGGTAGATTAGGGTGACACAGGCTCATTCGGGGAGATAGATTCCATCAATAGATCAGGGTGATATAGGCTTGTTCGGGGAGATAGATCCCATTGGTAGATCAGGGTGACATGAGCCTACTCGGGGAGATAGATCCCATTTGTAGATCAGGGTGACATTGGCCTATTCGGGGAGATAGATCACATCGATAAATCAGGACGATATGGCCCCGTTCGGGGAGATAGATCCCATCAGTAGATCAGGTCGACATGGGCCCATTCGGGGAGATAGATCCTATGAGAAAGATAGTCAACAAATTATCTACATGAGGCTGAAAGAGTGAGGGTGAGAGAATAACCTAATCAGGGGTTCCCCCTACTACCTCTTCCCAATTCTTGCATAGTCGAATGAACTCAGGCTATTGAGAAGAAGTGAAGCAAGGCTTAAAATTTCTATGACTGGTCAGTCAATCATTCCAATGGATGGCGTCAATCTGTTAGAGTTGATTTTTACTCCACTAATACCTACTCTTTTGACTCGAGCAGAGAGCTGATGATAGTGGTGTTCGTCAGTTTTTTACGGATAAGAAACCTACAAAAAACCCCACCGGGGCTGACCCGCTGGGGTGACTCTGACGCTTAAATTAGTATGAAAGATAAAATAAAAACCAATAGTAGCCGTAGATAAAATACGTCTGATCATGCATAGAGTAAAATATGAAAGCATACCTCTGAACGTATAAAATAAAGTAAAAACCCTACCTTTATCGGTGTATGTAAATAGGAATGAAACTCTCATTTGAATGACATATAAAATTGGGTATAGAACCCTTCTCTGGTCGATATATAGAATTGGGTATGGAACTCCTCTCTGACTGATATATGAAATTGGGTATGGAACCATCTCTGATTGATGTATAGAATTGGGTATGGATCCCCCCTCAATTGATATACGGAATTGTCTCTCTCTCATGTGTGAAAACTGAGTCCTCTTTAAGGGTTGCCTATGCTCTATATTTATAGCCTTTCTAGAGGTGTGAAACCCTAGTTTCTTTTTGTTTGAGATCTTCTGAAATGTTAGGTGCTTGTGGTAAAATACTTCTGAAAGATTTAAATTTCCTTGGAATTTAGGAAGGTTTAGGATTTTAGGAAGATTTCCTTCCTTATCAAGAGTCTAAGAGAATTAAAGTCCTACAGGATCAAGGAATGTTTATTGTGTCAAGAAAATCTCCTTCCTTACCACATGATTACAAGAGAATTGGAAACTGTTTAAATTGGGTGCCATCAGATTTAATCCTCTACTTGCTGATTTGATGTCTAATTTCATTGGAATTTCACAACTTGTTTCAGATTATTGTTGGCCTTCCATTTCCAAACATGTATGCTTTCTTACTTGGTAAAAAAAGTGTAAAACACATCTTATTTATCATCTTACTAATCCTTTCTCACTTCAAACTAGAAATGATATAAAAGTTTCACAAAAGAAAAAATACAATGATACATGCAAATCATCCAAAAGCCTTCTTAGTGGAAGCTAGTGGTACTTCTAACAAGCTTTTCGAGCTCTAAATCAAGCTGCAGGTATGCATGCTTATATTTCTTTTACTTTGAGTAGGGTGGAATAGATAATAATTTTTTCTTCAATTTAATTTTCACACATTTTGTCTTTTGTTTTGCTTTAAGTAGTAATGTTTCTTCTTCTACAAAATTTTCCCCACCAAGTTGTGATATTTTGGATAGGCATATATTAGTTCTCTTCGTCCAATGCTGAACATTACTTTCATGTTCCTAATGTGAAATCGCCAAATTGGTGACTAATATGAAATGTTTTGTGAAGAACCACCACATTCAAGTACTACTCTCCCAAAGCTGTCTAATTTGTTTCCATTCTCATTGGTATAGTTTTACATTATTTTATGGTTTTATAATGGCTTGAATGTAAACTCATAACATCATGCAACAAGGATGATATTAGTCACCTTAACTACAAGGGTTTCCATCGCGTGAAGATACTTGCAAGATTCTATTTCTCAGTCTTCATTCCAGATTCTTCCTTAATAGAAAAAGCAACATTTTTTTTATGTGAAAATGGCAGGATAATAGTTCTTAAGAGTTATCATTTTCATATGTAAATTGCTTTATAAAGAAAAGGAAGACTTTGGGGATGCCTTCTTGTAAAGAATGAGAGTAGAGTGCACAGCACTGAATGCTTCAAGGGTGTTGCATAATTATAGCTATTGACTAAGCTAGAAGAAGATTTTATGAAGGTATTTTTTGGCACTCTTTTAATGTATTAGAGTATTGTACCATTTAAAGAACAATATCTCTAAAATTTGAATATGACATAATTCTAAATGCTAAGCTCCATGAATAAAAAGATAAAATTAGGAGCAAACACACTGGGTGATGCTCTAGACGAATTGAATATATTAGCTCATGAATACAAAATTGGTGAGAGCAATTTAGATGAGCCTGCCATGAACATAGAATTAGGATAAATTCATTAGGGGAGAAATTGAATGTAACAAATTGTGTAGGTAAAGTACGAGAGTAATTTAGATGATCCAATCATGTACAAGTAAGGTAATAGGCATGCAAGTCCAAGGAACTGATTGTATCAATCCGAAAGGTTCTAATAAATCTAGAGTTTCTCAAAGATAGTTATAGTGGGAAGACTTGCATATAATCTTTTGAAGAGATGCCTTTGAGTAGAGTATAGAATGGGGGTAAAAAATAATTTGTTTAACTAACCCAAGTTATTGTCAAAAGGTTTTGTTGAGTTGAGTGTAGTGTTTAGTCATCATTCTGCAAGACAATTTCCTATTGCTGAATTTATTTACTAGGGCATCATTATTATGTTGCTCGCATCCCTTTTAACATATTCAAGTGATACTAGTTGATTCCAAAGTTTTGTGAGCCATTGCAATCAACACAGATTTGACTATGGATCCATCATCTTGTTAGGTACTATGTTATTCATTTTGATTGTGATTTTGTTGATGACCTTTCAAGGTGTTGAAAGTGTTTTTATCTTGTCTGCTTAAGTAGAGATATGACTATTTTAATATGGATGGCTTCTATTGAATCCTACAATTTACACTTAGTTCCATGATGTGAAAATTTCGATACAAATATGACCTAAATAGAGTAAAAGGGGAGAATATGATAGTAATAATTTCATGTATTTGAATTATATTATTTCAACTTTTATTTATAACTTTTAGGACTGTTTTAAATTTTGTTTCATGATATTGCACTAATTAATTTCGTGGGTTTTGTTTTAGGAAATTTTGGGTTTAATTAAGGAAATTCAGACTGGACAAATAGCAGCAAGTATTTCAGACATATCTTTCTACTCTAATGTCCAATTGAGCTGATTCTTGTTGGGTTAGAAACTAAACCTCAAGATCTACAAGCCAATTCAAGCTAGAACATATCCAATAAATGGAAATAAGTTGCTGTAGTATTAAAAATCAAGAATAAGGTTGAAGTTTCAAAATTTTGGAAAAACAAGTTTCCAAGTCAAAGTGAAAAACCAAGTTTCCTAGGAACCCAAAACTCCTTAGGATTTTAGTTCAAAAAATAAGAGGCATCCCCACACATCTTGAGAGACCTACACATGACTCTGTCCACATAAAACTTAGGGTTTTATTTTCTTTTTTTGATTTTCTTTAATATGTCTAGCTAATTTTCTTATTCTAGAACTTGATAAATTCTGTCCTTTAATTAATAACATAGCTTGATTTATTTCTTCCCTTGAGATTTATTGGCATGATTATTGTTTGATTAGATTTTATTGTTGATCTCAATGCTTTAAAAAGTTTAGGGCCCCAATTTTTGATGATTTGAGATTGAATGCATGTATGACAAATATAATTATAAAAGATTAGATCAATACAATAAAATCCATATAGGGTTATGACATTGATAGAAGATTAATTCTATGTGTGGGATTTTAGGGGTAACTCTAGATTATAGATTTTTTATGGAACTTAATGCAATTTGATTTAATCAAAATTGCATGACCATTGGATTTTAATTAGCTGAATTAGGGATTTCATTGCATGACTATTGGGTGAATATAATCTTAGAGAAATCTGCCAACATCAACAATAATTTTTAGCCAATAAACTTAAAAGATTTGAAAAGATTCGGATAGGTGAAAGATTAAAAATAGATGAAGTTAATGTTTTAGGGTTTTTATCCATTGATTTAAATCTTTAATATTTTTGTAATTTTTAATATTTTCATAATTTTGATTTGATTTGTCCAACTTAGATAGATGATACACGATTTTGATATGACGATTTCAGGCAAGTATATCCTAGTCAAATATTGTGTATAACGATGAGTTCAAGTATCATTCATACGAGAATATTTTATATTATCAAGTATGAATAAAACTAATCTAAGTTGGACAAAATGAATCAAAGTTAAGAACAAATTAGAAATTACTAAAACAAGATTTAAGATGCGAAACCTTAATGTAAGGGAAACCCTAATATGATGGAAATTCTAGGACAACGATTTCATCTATTTTTAACCTCTTACACTGTTGAATCTTTTCAATCTCTAAGTTCACTGGATAACAAGTTATTGTTGATGGCAACAAATTTTTCTAGATTAGATTCACCCAATGGTCATACAATGAATCCCTAATTCAACCAACTAAAGCCCAATGATCATGCAATCTTGATTAATCAAACTGCATTATGTTCTATCTATAACCTATAATTTAGAGTTTCCCTTAAATCCTAATATATGAAATTAATCCAATAGTCATGCTCATAATCTCATATGAATTTTATTGTTTGGACTAATCTCGTGTAATTATATTAGCCATGAATATATTTGATCTCAAATCATCAAAACATAGGACCCTAAAATGTTTAAAGTATTAGGATCAACAATAAAATTTTATCAAACAATAATCATGGTAATAAAATTTAAGAGAAAAAATTAAATCATGTCATGTAATTAATAAAAAAGTAGAATCCATCGAGTCATAGAAATAAGAAAATTAGCTAAACATTGATAGGAAGAATAAGAAAATAAAAGGAAACGTTACAACCTTTCTTTGCACGAGTGTGGATGTAGAAGACGAGAGGATGCAGCTATCAGTGTTTGTAAAGTGATGGAAAAGTGGGTGAATAATGGGAGGTATGAATAAAGTCCCGAAGTTGCTAGGAATGATATATATATAGAAAACTACAACCCTAGAAAAATTTGGAAACTTGATTTTTTTTTGGATACTTAGACTCTTTGACTTTGAGTTGCAAACTTCTTCTTGCTACATAATGATTATTTCTAGCTTTCTAAAAACTTGAAAACTTTTTCCTTGAATTTGGATAAATTCTAAAATTATCAGCAATATATTTATGAATTTTCAGCACTTTGTTTTCTTTTTGCACAAGGGATTCCTTTTTCCAGTGTACAATAACTTCAACCCAGATTTCGGACAAGCTCATGCTTGAATCAGCCTATGAGGTCTTTGTAGCCCTTGAAGTCTTCTTTTCAAGCACAAGAATCACCTCAATCAGAAATTGAAGGAGAAAGTTATGCCTAAAATACCGACAGCTGCTCATCTAGTTCAAAAATAACAAGTAAACCCAAGATTTCTTAAATCATTAATCACGAAATTAAATCAGTGTAATATCATAGAATGTTGTTTAAAACAGTTTAAAACTCATAAATAAATGCTAAAAAAATAATTCAAATGTATAGAAATATTGCTATCAATAGAGTAGTTTATGGTTGGTAATACAAAATATTCTTATGGAAGCGATACTTACATGCACTAAACACAACACTCGACTAGGGTATACTTGCCTGAAATCATGATATCAAAATTGTGTATCAAGTTTTTGGTGTCCTTGCTGGGGGTATCCTTATATATCAATCAAAATAATCTTATTTGGGATTGGACATTGTCTTTATATTTCTTATTACTTTCTTTTACATATTTCTTGTTATATAGTTTTTTAGGTTATACAATCGTTGTTTAGGGTTTGGATTTGATCTAGATTTGATAGGAATTTTGGGGTCCGAAAAGTTTTTTAGGATCTAGGATTCTATAATCACTTTTTCCAAAGGATTTTGACCTGGTAAATATAACCCCAGACAAGTCCAAACTATGATATTGACTCTAAATGGACTATTTAAAATTTTTATATATTTTGTGAAATGTAGGAGAATAAATAATTTAGAAAATAAATTTGAATTTTGCCCTTTGGTCTATTCAGGATCTTTCTTAAGCACTTAGTTGATAGATCTTCAATTTTTAAGTCATCGACTACTAAAGTGCTCGGTGAATTAACTTGCTCGGTAAAGTTTTAACTTAGTTGAATTTTTCTTCAAATTTAAGCTTCCTAGTCGGTGATGACTATTTGAACTTATTTTCATCTCTTTCTCAGTACATAGTTACCTTTCTATGCAAATTTTCCTATCACCTCTCGATATTGGAGCATTTACACTAAAGTCTCTCAGTATATGTTTACCTTTTGGTACAAATCTATTGCTTACAAATGGGAATTTGTCATACACCCATTTTAGCTAATGGGAAATGTGAACCTCCTCAATACATTGTGAAGTTTATAGTTTGTTGGTACATTTATTTTGAAACCTCGCCAGATTTCATTTTCAGACTACTCCTCAAATATAATTTTCCATTCACCTTTCGGTTGTTGGTACGTGTCGGTACAATACTCCAGTTCTCCATGTCGGTACACCATCTTTACCCTCTCGGCTTGACTTATAGGTTTCCCAACTTTTATTGGCACCATTAAGAACCTCTTGATTATGTGTTGGAAATGTTTGCACTTGTTCCATTGTGAGACTTGTACCTTGTCGTCACTTGCAACCATTGAGATTTGAACCTTCATGCTCCAAGTCCTCCAAAAAGATTTCTCACCACCAAGCAACTTGAATGCCTTAATCAAGTAACACTCAAATTTTATTATATCCCATAATTTTAAATATTCCAAATTTTAAATATTTCTAATTTATTATATCCCATCTTTTATGGGCACACTCATAAGTCTAATTTGTTTGGTTTGTTCAATACTTTTCAATTGGTGGTTGTTATTCTTTGTGCCTCTCTTTGGGTATGGCTTTGCTTCGTACAGTGATTTCTTTGTTGAAGGCAAAGTTCTTGCAACATTTGGTCATACCTTTTGGTCTCTTTTATGTGATTATAAGATGTTTGGATTAATGCTTATTGGGAGGATGGATAGAGAGATCATGAGGCTAGGGAAAAGGCCTATCTTACAGGTGTTTTGATCTTTTCTTTGATTACTTCAATAATCTTGATTCGCCTGCCCAAGCATTCACCTCAGAAAAAGGAGTTGCCAATGCAAGAGGATGAGTGTTTAGATCTTTTTGTGATGGGTTGTTGGAGGCTGGTGTTGCACCTTATAATGGGTTTAGTTTGGAGCACAAGATTGGCACTAAAACTAGGGGAACTACTTTTGATATTTATGGTAGGAGATTTAATTATTTCCCCAACCTTGTTAATTTGGACGGTTTACGGATTGTTGATAGATCAACTTTCAATATTTCACTGGGTTTAATCTGTAGGCTACCCTAATGATACTTGGGAGGCACATTGGGCTAAAGATAATCAAGGACAGATTATGATGGAAATGATCATCTATACCTTCTCTCCGTCATCTAGGGTAGTCTTTGTTTGATAGATGACATTGTAAATTTAGGATTTTTTTTTTTTGACAATTCTTGGCGCAACGGTTAGAGGTCATAGATTCGAAGTATGGAAACAACCTCTTTGTAAAAATATAAGGGAAAGACTGTGTACATATATGCCCACTCTGATTGAAGCCGAGCCCAATTGTTGGGACTGAGACTCTGATTGATTGACTGATTGATCAGTCAAACCTAAATTGAGTCACTAATAATATTTTAGTGACCAAATCAAAAGTGTTGTGATGTAGTTGGTTATCACGTCCATCTAATATACAGAAGTTCTTTGGCTACGGTCCAGGAGATGCCACACCTACTTTAACCAATATTCGCACAAATAATTTTTTTTGTCTAGCACTTTAATTCAAAATAATTGGATAAAAGAGGCTTAACTTTTTAATTATCAGTAATTTTTGGAGTGCCAGTTAAACCCAATTTCAATTACTAATAAAATTTTAATGACCCAAATGTCACGGCCCGACTCGTAGATTAAGCATGCAAACAGACCGCCGTGACTCCTCGAGGCACGGGTATGCCTTACTCACACATCGAGGTTACATAAGGCTAAGTACGTGGCGTTTTCTTACCAAATCCATGTCTTAAATGAGACGTTTGGACCAGTAGTCCACAAGTTTTTATTTCTGGCCTATACACTTGACCAATGTTATGGCCCTACCTGATATCACCAAGTCAAAATCATACAGCGGAAGATTTGAAGAAGGTAGTCTTCAAAGATTTTCTTTAAAACATTTACCTCCAATTTACATATAACATTTATATGCGTGGTCCAATCATAAACAAGGATGGGTATGAACACATACCCAACAGTGTCTCTCAGTAAAGCTTGTGGAATAGTATCTCAATGTAAGTCAAGTATTGTATAAGTTGAAAATATAAATATAAGGGGTGAGTATAATCCACGTATTCAATGGGTGGGGTGCAAGAACTATATAATGGTAATAAATGAATTTGTGAAAGTAACAAGTCAAACCATCATTTTCAAATCAAATTTCATTTATTTGCAAACATATCGTGTAATTCAAAATAATATGCGTCCTTATCATCAATCATGCATCTTGGGGTGTCAACCAGTAATAAAACACATTCTACCCATAATTTGGCCTAATTAGGGTAAAATCCATCAAGCGGTCATCACAATACCACATGAATAAAACATATATATTTTTATTTTAGCCCCCTTCCCTTGGTGTTGACACGGTCCTCACATGGTGCTTGTTTATTGGATCCGTTGGTCAGAGACAGAGGGCTTAAACCTTTGCTCTCGTATTACCCCACCACGTCACCCCGTTAGGTAAATGCTCAATACCATGGTAGGGAGTGTGTTATAGCCACTATACACTATGCCATAATCATACACATGTGTCGTATGTCATCATTCATAAATTTTTACTCATACAGAAAAACATGGCACTATCAAGTCATCTTAATATAAGGATACAATTGTCATAGAACATCATTTCAAGACATGCCACAAACACTAAAGCATTTCTAAATCATATTTCTAAATTTATTTATAAAAATTATGATCGAAACTATTTTTCATTGAAAGTCAAAAATAGTTCATCCAACTCATCTCAACTGGGGAGGGTATCCACTCCCCCTAACTATCCTCGTTTTTTGAACGAACCACCCCTTGTATGAAAACGTAACACTACGCCCAAGTTAAACAATATGTATATTTCATCAATTTAATTATTTCGACAATATCATATCATCGTTTATAAGACACATATGGAAATGTTTTCTTTCATAAGGTAAAATCTCAAATTTTCATATTTAGAGAAAAATTCATTCAAAACTTACCACGTGTAGGTTTAGTAAAATCGTGATATCTTCCAAAATTTTGATTGGATTCAGAAGATTCAAATTTTTTCTTAAAGTTAAGGCAAATATCTCCAACTTTTATGTTCAGACTAACTTTAAATTCTGACTACACGAATTTAAAATATTTTATAACTCTTTCAGTCTAAGTTCCTAAAATCAACTCTATAAAGTTTTGGGAGAAATTCCATATGTCCCTGTGTACTCCTGACATAGATCTAAAACTTTCTAGTTTAGACTATCCTTAGATTTTAAGTGCATAATTTTATAAAATTCCATTTTCATCTCAGTTTCAGTTCTAAAACTACTTCTGCACAGTTTCAGTTAAAATACCAGAACTTTTTGTATGCTACTCTGATTTAAGTGATCTTTAGCTCAAATTAAAGATAAAACAGAGACAAACAATTTTATGTTTTAAGTTTCTCCAAATTTCATACAGAAGACATCTTAAAAATTGACACAATGTATTGGTCGTACATAGAGTACGAAATATAGTAGGTGAAACATGCTAAATTTTCAAAAATCACTAAAAATCGATTCATTCATGAAATATTTCACATAATATACCATTTTAAAGCTTAAGAGGTCTAATTTACACAAAAAGAAATGGTTTGGATTTTTGATTCCTATAGAAAGAGATATCCAATAATACTACATAAGACTCAAATCTGGAAATCTATATCTAGCATGCTAGTATGGACACTAATGTAACTATTCATCAAATAATTTAATCCTTGCATGAGTTAAGACATGTTACCGCCTTTGTAAGAACTCTTTCTAATAATACATACCAACACCTCTTTTGATTCCTTGAATTTTTTTTAATCACCTTAACACAGCCAAATCACAATACACATGAATTCCATTACAACATTTCTATACTCCCATCTTGAAATTCAAAAATTTTCAACAATGCTCTTACCTCTTTGGCTTCATGGTTGAACTTAATTTTTGGATATAGAGTCTAGATGCTTGGCCAAGGGGAATTGGGTGAAGAAAATGAGCCAAGTCTCCTTAAACAAGTTCTTTTATAAGCCTAACAAAATGCCTTTGACCATTAGATCATCTCATGCATCATCTCAACCATACACTTGTCCTAGCACTCAAACCATGCAATTGTTGACTCAAGCAAGCTCCATGCACTCCATTTGATGTCTTGTTGGCTGGCCATTTCAAGGAGAAGTGTCACAAACTACTCTATTAAGCTTTCATGCATAATTTCCCTTCCTATGAGCTTTCATGCATAAATTCTCATCTAATGAGCTTTCTTGAATATGGAACCATCTTATGTGGCCACTAACTAGCCTTGCTACCCTCTTAACCAATCATTTGGCTTCAATTATCCATCCTTGAGTGGTTTGCAACTTAGTTCCTCAACTTTAGACCTCTAACTTTTAACAATTTGCATTTTGGTCCCTATGCGATTTTTGTTTGAAATTTATTAAAAATGTAAAATTTCACTTAAATACCTTTATTTAGGTGTGTAGGCCTTTTTTTGGCCATTTTCAATTTCTTTAGGTTTTGCTGGCACTTGTCGAAAAAGTTTTCAGCTTACAGATTAAATTTTCGGTTTTAGCAATTTTGAGGCAAAACCTCAAAATAAATAAATAAATAAATAAAGTTTCATTTTAGATGTCTTGAAAGAATGTTAATATATATATAATCATGAGGAGTGGTACATGATACATAGTTTCCAAAAATCGGTGTTACACCAAATCAATTGTGTCGTGGTGTTGTTAGTTATCATGTCAGTCTAACACACTGAAGGTCATTGGTTTGAGTCTGGGCAATGTCGCACATGCCTATTCTCAAACTTTACTCAAATAAAGCTTTGTGCTCAATACCTTAACTTGAAATACTAGGTTACGAGAGGCTTAATTTTTTTTTAATTATCAAAATGTTTTTATAGTGTCAATTGAACTCAAATTGAGTTACTAATAAAATTTTAATGAACCAACTAAAAGCGGTCATGTTGTACTTGGTTATCTCATGATTCTAGTGTCATGCCCCGAACCGGGAATCGTGAATAGCCGCCCGTTGCCTTGGATACCGGCTGTATTTTTACAGAAAATCGGGCAGAACCTCTCCATAAATCGGAGGTCTCCCATGTACAATTAAACCTGTATACCTGTATAAATTAAAATCATCCTGTAAATTAAACACATGGCCATCCCGACCTCAAAACAATCAACCAAATCTCACAACCGACATCCAGATAACGCAAGGCTAACAAATCACCAACATTCCTAGCCACAGACCTCTACTGTCATGCCCAACTAGAGCATGAGCAGCCGCCATACCGAGCAGTCCTAAATTTATACAATTATATTACAAATTCCCAAATTAACACTTTAAATATTTACAAATGCCTCAATACAAGTGAAATGAGAGTTTCGCAAACAAAAGTCCAAAAATTATACAGTCATCCCAAAATATGTACACGGTCAACTACGGACCTCAATATCAAGACCACGCAGGGTCGACATAAAGTACGAAATTCATATTTTCAATTGAAACTTAATCTCACCGTCGTGAATCACCCAAATCCACCAAGATCTCCAAAATCTGAAGCGTCGCTCCGGCACAACAATCCTGTCTGGGGAGGGAAAGAGGAGGGGTGAGTACTCAGCGAAGAATACTCAGTGAGTAAGTGGGTCAATGTAATCATGTAATATGGAGTGTGAAACTGGAATGTCAAAACATAAGTATACAAATCATATTTCAAATCATCATGCTTTTCATTTCAACAATATATCATTAGCACGGATTATCAAATCAAATATGCATCCAAAGCACTGTCAATAAAATCATAGAGCTGCTAGCCGAAAGTGTCCTGGCAGAGGTCAACCTCAACCTATGACAGGTGCACCGGGGGTGTTATATGCAAATTTATTTAAAGTGCTCTCTACCCCGACATTGGTGACGGACCTCGTCCAGGTACTAGACTTGGATAGCATCCAAATCCTCTCCCTTTCGGGTTCAACCTGGCTAGTACCGTGTCGTAAATATAATCTTGACAACTCGTGGGATACCCCAGGCCTAGGCATATCCGGGGACGCGACCCAAGCGCCTCTCACGGTGTCCTTCATAGCTACGGAACAATACATACCAAAGCCCTCAAGGCCAAAATCAATATCATATCAAACATGTGTCGTAAATCAGGTTCAAAAACCAAATGCAATATCTAGCATAAAATGGCACATTTTACATTTCAACCACATGGATGCATATTTTCATAATTCAACCAATTTTTTGACACTCCATCAATTCACTAAAGTCATTTCCAAAACCAGTCAAAACATTTCAAGCACACGATAAATCATGCTCATTTATCAAACTGTTGTAAAGCAGGGTTTACATATTAAACGAAAACATTGAAATAAATCTCACTCACCGTATACGGGAGGGTCAATCACTCCCTACAAGTGTCGAAACTGTGCTCCCCTCGATCGGTCTCCAAGCAAGTCACTATAATGACAAAACACAATATGTATATATATGATTTGTGCTACATATTTCAAAAGCCACTATGTTAAATTTATACGTTTAATTAATCCTATGTCTAGGATTAAGACTTAGGGTCTCATAGCTAGACTTCACATGTGCACAAGTGCTGTCCCCTTTTCATCACCAAATGTAAATTTCAATTCCTTATTTCCGAAGGCACACAATTCAACCCATAAGCTCTAAGGTTTCCCATACCTTCCTAACAAACAATGCCACTTTAAATCATCCAAAACCACCCCTTTCACACCGTATCAAAGATGTAAAATTAAATCAACACAATGTCATTTTCAACCATCAAGATCATCATTCATACATATACAACTCAAAATTTACATAACCCTCTATTTCCAAATCTTTTCAATGTTCTCAGTCAAAGTAAATACACACATTTACACTCCAAATTCTTACAAACTTCTCTCTTTCGACATACCTACACAACACATATATAACAGCTATACAAGGATACATATTTACTCTTTACATATGCTTTGCATTCGGAAACGTCGTTTTCAACTCACAAATCATATTAGCATAATCCATCCTCTTGGCCAAGGTTCATACACACACTCATACTCATATACCTTTATTCAAATCTCTTCTTCAACACCAATACACATATATATTTTCTCATACATGCACATACACATATTCTTCTTTTCCATTTCAATCAATACACATACATCATTCTCTCCCTAACACTCTTCACATCTTTCAACTTCATCTCCACCAACAAACACGCATATAATACACTACTTTAGCACTACAATTCAGCACATACATTTGTACATTAAAACCAAATTTTTAACACTCCAAAATACACTCAAATCATCCCAAATTCTAGCCACACAATCTTGTCATTAATAGTATTTCATTATAAATAATTAACAAAAATCAAATTCGAGTCAACTTCAATCCTAAAAATCTCTCAAAGTCGGAAGCAAGTCTAAAATAATTAAATTTTCTCTAAGATAGAAAATCTTTGAAAAATCATACACTTTTCGATTCTTATCCGATTTCTTCAAACCATATGTCATTTTAAAGGTATTGAAACCTATTTTCATAATATAGAGATTGTAATTGAATTACCTATATGCAACATCAACTATAATGTAAAACAACACATCAATCCTTAGGCTCATATCCCAAATTTCAACTATTTTCATACATATGTCAAATTAAACTCTAAAGGCAACCATTCAAATCAAGTCAACATGATTCTATCCTCCGAAACATTCCAATTCATATAAAATTTCTATAATTGACCTGAATAATTACATATAATGTCACACAAAGCATTATAATCAAATCTAACATACTTCTTACACATATACAACACTTTTTATCCTAATTTACCCTTAATGCATCCAAATAATTCGAATGAGTTAGAAATCCCTCACCTAGGGTTCACTGCGGTCCAAAACCCTAACGTCTGTGCGATATTCAATTCAATCCGAAACCTACAATGCTTCCAATTCGAAGCAAAAGTCAGCAATTTAGTATAAATCACCAAGGAATCAAAACCCTAGAATTTGGGTTAGGATTTGATCTTACCTTTGTAGTGGACAAGACACAGTCGACCTAGGGCTTTCGGTTGGGGCTTCCGCAGGTGGCAGAAGGCACGTGAGCAGGGAGGCAGCACAGCAGTCGCGCGCGTGGGAGCTGTGGCGCGCTGCAGGGGCTAGCGCGCACTGGGGCTATCACGCGCTGCACGGGTGCAGAAGGCTATCGCGTGCTGGCGCGCACGCAGGAGGGGGGCTGTCTCGCGCGGGGTTACCACGCGTAGGGGCAGTCTCGCGTGCAGGGAGGTAGAGATAGGGAGACTGAGAGATAGAGAGGGAGGTAAAGAGTGGAAGATGGATGGCTGTGTGGCGGAGGAAGGTGACTCACGATGGTAGTGGTTGCGATGCAGCGGAGCACCGCAGGAGGGAGAGAGAGAGTCGCGGGTGAGGGCGATCGCGAAAGGGAGAGAGTGAGAGAGAGCAACCGAGAGAGAAAGAAGGAGAGAGAGAGAGAAACAGAGGGTCGAAGACGAACGGTGGCGATGGCGGTGGAGGAAGACAGTGGCGGCGGAAGGGAGAGAGAGAGATACGGTAGAGAGAAATAGAGTGACTGAGAGGGAGAGACGAGGGTGCTGCGGCGGTGGAACCGCCGATGGGTGGCGGCGAGAAGTGGCTAACGGCGGGGAAAGAAGAAGAGAGCGGTTCCGGGAGAGAGAGAGAGAGAGAGAGAGAGAGAAGCAAATTAGGGCTTTAGCCCTAATTTTGATTTGTGAGAAGGGGGCCAAAACGATGCGTTTTGGCTCCTCTTTTTTTTTTTTTTTTTTTAACTGAATAAATAAATAATTAAATAATTAAATAAATAAATATTTATTCCTGCATTTTTATTAAACTCTAAATTTATCACTAAAATAGAATGTACTTCGAATTGGAAACACGGATATCCTATATATACCAAAAATTTCAATTTAATACCCCAAAATCAAAAATCAATAAAATTTAAAATTTTTCTATATATATATATATATATATATAAATGGAGGAAATATTTTTATTAATTTCAAGTACAGGAGTACAATACGGACACCGTAGTGTCGGTGTTACATTTTCTAACCCCCTAAAAACAAGTTTCGTCCTCGAAACTATAAGGAAGCTAAATAGTAAACAAATGAGGGTACTGTCTCCTTATAGCTTCATCGGGCTCCAAGATTTCTTCCTTAACTTGATCACTCCTCCACAAGACTTTGACCAATGAATCTTCCTTGCTCCGCAGCTTTCTGACTTGCTGATCTAGAATAGCCACGGGCTGAACTAGAATACTAAGGTCCTCACGCAACTCAACAGGTGGAGGCTCAAGTACATGAGAAGGATCAGCTAGGTACTCCCTTAGTACTGAGACATGAAAGACATCATGAATACGGGATAGTTCATTTGGCAACTCCAATCTGTGTGCCATACTTCCGACCCTCTCAAGGATATGGAAGGGTTCAAATATATTTGGGACTCAGATTGTCCCGCTGCCTGAACTGTATAATTCCTTTTAAAGGAAATACTATCGTGAAAATCATATCACCTGTGGCAAACTCAAGGTGTCACCGTCTATGATCGACATATACCTTCTACCGGTCCTGGGCAGCACTCATCCGCCCACGGATGACCCTAACTTTATCTTTCATTTCCAAATCAACTCAACATTGTTGAGATGTCGTTTAACGACCTCCTCCTAACATATCGGGGTGCGGCACTCCCTATCATACAGTGCCTCATATGGGGCATCCTGATACTAGCCTAACCAGTGGAAGATACCGATCCCAACTACTCCAGAAATCCCTATAATTTGGACCAAAATCTAGAAATGAATCTGGGGTCTCCATCCGATGCTATTGACATTGATACCCCATGAAGCCTGACAATCGTGTCAACATAGAGGCTTACTAACACCTCTAAGGAATAATCAACACGAATCGGAATGAAATGTGCGGACTTGGTGAGCCTACCTATGATCACCCAAATTAGCATTGTGGCGTGCTAAAGTCCGCGGAAATCCTTGTCACAAATCCATTGTGACGTGTTCTACTTCCACTCAGGAATGGGAAAAGGCTGCAAAGCGCCTGTGGTTCACTGATGCTTGGCCATTATCTATTGACAAGCCAGGCATCAAACAACAAACTCTCTTTATACCAGGCCACTGATATCTATCTAGGATAGTTAGGTACATTTTTGTATCTCTCAAATGCGTAACGTAAGTGGAGGAATAAACTTCCTCTAGAATATCTCTACGAAGATTCACTGTCGGCGGGAGTGCAAACCCACTATCGATATACTACTAGTCCGTCATCACGGACTCGGAACTCTTTGTCATCATCTCTACAGATCTATCAAGAACACCTTGAAGCTCCTCATTTGCTCCCTAAATCTCTCTAATGCGGTCGAGCAATGGTCGACCTCATTTTAAATGAAGCTAGTAATGCTATTCGATCATCACTGACCAAACTAACTCCTAATGTTTGGAGTCCCATCAAACAAGAGAGATAAGCACTCTCTATACACACTGAATTTCTAACCAATTGCTCATCAAGAGGAGTGATAACTAGTAGCTCCTCTTCTAGCGACGATAACAGTCTACTCAACTATCGAGCGAAATGATACTCTCACGTAAGAATAATCTGAACCAGTGTCAATAAGAACACGGGCATCGACTCTGAATATTTTCATGGTACTCATGATGCGAGAAATTGAAAAAGGAACCAATATAGGATACGCAAAAGATATACGTACATATATATATCAAGTAGTCAAGCCTCTAAGGCTTAACCAGTCATAACCGTACATATCATCATGAGATGCATGGTTTCAAAAGAGGATCACAATAGTTAAGCTTCTAGAGCTTTAACTAGTCAAAACGGTACATAGTTATCATGATATACATGATTTCAACAAGGAGAGTATCTATAAACTCCTAAACAAAAGAATCTACTGAAGGATTACCCATGGTCGTATCTGGGTTCGCCTAAGCGTCCTCCTGTGTCATAACATACACGTGGGCCTGTGCCCTCGGCTCCTATAGTGAAGAGCCTAGTGCAGTATTACTCCCGGCTGCAGTCCATGGAGCAGTGTGTACTGAGTGTGTAGGTACTCCCTGCTGATCTGTCCATGGTCCACCCATGTGTGTTTGTGAGACCTGACCTCTGAAACCTAGGTCAGGACAAGAGCTACAAGTATGTCCTCGCTTCCCATATTAGAAGCATCTAAAGGGAGCTTCGCAAGCTCCAAAATGACATTAGCCGCAGTCGCGACAAATAGAATGGTGCTGTGCTATGGACTAGCTAGAGGCACTGGGGGCCTGTATTCTAAAGCTTTAGGGACGTGGTCCCTGTCCGAACTGTGTTGATGTAAAGTGAGAGGGCTTCCCTAAAAGTTAGAAGTCCTACCCCACTTCGAGCTCTGGCTCGTCTGGGTCTCAACCCTCTATGGTCCTACTAGGACTCCGTAAAATATCTGCGGTCGAACTCCCTCAAGAAGTCCTCTTACCGCAGTGAGTCAATAGCCTCGTCACAAATAGCCTCCCACCAAGTGAGGGCATCACCGTTGAGGAGTCTCTTAACAGCTCTCAATCTGAGCTCCTCTGACAATCCCACGTCATTAAGGATCCTGCGAATCCTATAGATCCAGTGCTTCGCCACTACGGCATCACTAGATCCTGAAAAGTCTATGTATCTGAGCTGTCGTAACTCTGTCAGCAACTGAGTAAGCTCATGGATACGCCTTAAAGTAACCGATGTCTCATCGGTTGGACTAGAAATGGAAGAACCGGTCACCGGAGGAGGAATCGGTGTCGTAGGAGCAAGTATGGCCGCAGGTGCGGTCGCTGGAGTCTGTAGTGTAGGTGGGGGCATCTGCACCCCATATCTACTGTACCACTCCTACCAGTGTCTCAAGGCGTCGAGTGGTGGTAGAGGAATCTCAGCTGTAACGACCGGTGGAGGTGCTGAGGGTGGCACTAGTGAAGATGCTATAGAAGAGGAAACATCCTCTGGTACTCGTGAAGTCTCGAGTGCCACAAGTGCATCAAACACTAAGGGACTCTCTAGAGATGCACCGCGCCTACTACATCTAGGCGGCATAGTTCTGCAAATAGAGCACCTTTTCATTAAATAAAACTAGGAATTAGGGTTAGTTACTGGGAAACTAACCCCCTAAAATAGAATTCAATTTATGAATCAAGGTATTTGAATCCAATGGGAGGTGTACCACTCATACACCTGCCTAAATGTATCAAATGATGATGATAAAACCGTGGCTAGAATAGCCGGATTAGAACATGCTTGAAGATACATATAACGAGGAAACATCCTCGGATATTCTAAGTGTCTTAGGTACAAATCTAGTACCTCGTCTAGTAATCATAACCTTACAAAGGAAGAATTTAATTTAAATATGATTCAAAGGTTAGGGTTAGTTACGAAGTAACTAACCCCCTAAATGAATAAAATTACCGGTTTAAAAACCGATAGAAATGATATGCTACGTTAGATACGCACCGTATCTAACCCCCTAAAAATAATAACTCATATGTCTAAGACCGTGTACAGGGATGTCATGACTGTAATGAAACTCTCATATGCATTAAGAACTTTTAAATCATACTTGGGAATATTTTCAAACTATTTTATCAAACACAGCTCTCAACCTAGAGCTCTGATACCAACCGAACTGTCACGTCCCGAACCAGAATCGTGAACAGCCGCCCGTTGCCCTGGATACCGGCTGTATTTCTACAGAAAATCGAGCAGAACCTCCCCATAAATCGGAGGTCTCCCATGTACAATTAAACCTGTATACCTGTATAAATTAAAATCATCCTGTAAATTAAACACATGGCCATCCCGGCCTCAAAACAATCCACCAAATCTCACAACCGACATCCAGACAACGCAAGGCTAACAAATCACCAACCGTCTTAGCCACAGACCTCTACTGTCATGCCCAACTAGAGCATGAGCAGCTGCCATACCGAGCGGGCCTAAATTTATACAATTATATTACAAATTCCCAAGTTAACACTTTAAATATTTACAAATGTCTCAATACAAGTGAAATGAGAGTTTCGCAAACAAAAGTCCAAAAATTATACAGTCATCCCAAAATATGTACACGGTCAACTACGGACCTCAATATCAAGACCACGCAGGGTTGACATAAAGTACGAAATTAATATTTTCAATTAAAACTTAATCTCACCGTCGTGAATCACCCAAATCCACCAAGATCTCCAAAATCTGAAACGTCGCTCCGGCACAACAATCCTATCTGGGGAGGGTAAGAGGAGGGGTGAGTACTCAGCGAAGAATACTCAGTGAGTGAGTGGGTCAATGTAATCGTGTAATATGGGGCGTAAAACTGGAGTGTCAAAACATAAGTATACAAATCATATTTCAAATCATCATGCTTTTCATTTCAATAATATATCATTAGCACGCATTATCAAATCAAATATGCATCCAAAGCACTGTTAATAAAATCATAGAGCTGCCAGCCGAAAGTGTCCTGGCAAAGGTCTACCTCGACCTATGACAGGCGCACCAGGGGTGCTATATGCAAATTTATTTAAAGTGCTCTCTACCCCGGCGTTGGCGACGGACCTCGTCCAGGTGCTAGACTTGGATAGCATCCAAATCCTCCCCCTTTCAGGTTCAACCTGGCTAGTACCGTGTCGTAAATATAATCTCAACAACTCGTGGGATACCCCAGGCCTAGGCATATCCGGACGCCACCCAAGCGCCTCTCACAGTGTCCTTCGTAGCTACGGAACGATACATACCAAAGCCCTCAAGGCCAAAATCGATATCACATCAAACATGTGCCGTAAATCAGGTTCACAAACCAAATGCAACATATAGCATAAAATGGCACATTTTACATTTCAACCACATGGATGCATATTTTCATAATTCAACCAATTTTTGGACACTCCATCGGTTCACAAAAGTCATTTCCAAAACCAGTCAAAACATTTCAAGCACACGATAAATCATACTCATTTATCAAACTATTGTAAAGCAGGGTTTACATATTAAACAAAAATATTGAAATAAATCTCACTCATCGTATACGAGAGGGTCAATCACTCCCTACAAGTGTCGAAAATATGCTCCCCTCGACCGGTCTCCAAGCAAGTCACTACAATGACAAAAAACAATATGTATATATATGATTTGTGTTACATATGTCAAAAGTCACTATGTTAAATTTATACTATTAATTAATCCTGTCTAGGATTAAGACTTAGGGTCTCATAGCTAGACTTCACATGTGCACAAGTGTTGTCCCCTTTTCATCACCAAATGTAAATTTCAATTCTTCATTTCTGAACCCTTTCACACCCTATCAAAGATACAAAATTAAATCAACATAATGTCATTTTCAACCATCAAGATCATCATTCATACATATACAACTCAAAATTTACATAACCCTCTATTTCCAAATCTCTTCAATGTTCTCAGTCAAAGTAAATACACACATTTACACTCCAAATTCTTACAAACTTCTCTCTTTCGACATACCTACACAACACATATATAACAACTATACAAGGATACATATTTACTCTTTACATATGCTTTGCATTGGGAAGCATCGTTTTTAACTCACAAGTCATATTAGCATAATCCATCCTCTTGGCCAAGGTTCATACACACACTCATACTCATATACCTTTATTCAAATCTCTTCTTCAACACCAATACACACATACATTTTCTCATACATGCACATACACATTTTCTTCTTTTCCATTTCAATCAATACACATACATTATTCTCTCTATAACACTCTACACATCTTTTAACTTCATCTCTACCAACAAACACACATATAATACACTACTTTAGCACTACAATTCAGCACATACATTTGTACATTAAAACCAAATTTTCAACACTCCAAAATACACTCAAATCATCCCAAATTCTAGCCACACAATCTTGTCATCAATGGTATTTCATTTATAAATAATTAACAAAAATAAAATTCGAGTCAACTTCAATCCTAAAAATCTCTCAAAGTAGGAAGCAAGTCTAAAATAATTAAATTTCCTTCAAGATAGAAAATCTTTAAAAAATCATACACTTTTTGATTCTCATCCGATTTCTTCAAACCATATGTCATTTTAAAGGTATTGAAACCTATTTTCATAATATAGAGATTGTAATTGAATTACCTATATGCAACATCAACTATAATGTAAAACAACGCATGCTCAAATCCCAAATTTCAACTATTTTTATACATATGTCAAATTAAACTCTAAAGGCAACCATTCAAATCAAGTCAACATGATTCTATCCTCCGGAACATTCCAATTCATATAAAATTTCTATAATTGACCTGAATAATTACATATATTGTCACACAAAGCATTATAATTAAATCTAACATACTTCCTACACATATACAACACTTTTTATCCTAATTTACCCTAAATGCATCCAAATAATTCGAATGAGTTAAAAATCCCTCACCTAGGTTCACTGCGGTCCAAAACCCTAACGTCCGTGCGACATTCGATTCAATCCAAAACCCACAATGCTTCCAATTCGAAGCAAAAGTCAGCAATTTAGTATAAATCACCAAGGAATTGAAACCCTAGAATTTGGATTAGGGTTTGATCTTACCTTTGTAGCGAACAAGGCACAGTCGACCTAGGGCTTTCGGTTGGGGCTTCCGCAGGTGGCAGAAGGCGCGCGAGTAAGGAGGCAGCACAGTAGTCGCGTGCGCGGGAGCTGTGGCGTGCTACAGGGGCTAGCGCGTGCTGGGGCTATCACGCGCTGCACGGGCGCACAAGGCTATCGCGTGCTGGCGCGTGCGCAGGAGGGGGGCTGTCTCGCGCGGGGTTACGCGCGCGTAGGGGCAGTCTCGAGCGCAATGGCGCAAACAGTTACGCGCTGTTGCGCACCCGAGTAGGGAGAGAGATAGGGAGACTGAGAGACAGAGAGGGAGGTAGAGAGTGGAAGATGGATGGCTGTGTGGCGGAGGAAGGTGACTCATGGTGGCGGTGGTTGCGATGCTGCGGAGGACCGCGGGAGGGAGAGAGAGTCGCGGGTGATGGCGATCGCAAAAGGGAGAGAGTGAGAGAGAGCAACCGAGAGAGAAAGAAGGAGAGAGAGAGAGAAACAGAGGGTCGAAGACGAACGGTGGCGATGGCAGTGGAGGAAGACAGTGGCGGCAGAAGGGAGAGAGAGAGATACGGTAGAGAGAAATAGAGTGACTGAGAGGGAGAGATGAGGGTGGTGCGGCGGTGGAACCTCCAATGGGTGGTGGCGAGAAGCGGCTAACGGCGGGGAAAGAAGAACAGAGCGGTTGCGGGGGAGAGAGAGAGAGAGAGAGAGAGAAAAGCAAATTAGGGCTTTAGCCATAATTTTGATTTGGGAGAAGGGGGCCAAAACGATGCGTTTTGGCTCCTCTTTTTTTTTTTTTTTTAACTGAATAAATAAATAATTAATTAATTAAATAAATAAATATTTATTCCTGCATTTTTATTAAACTCTAAATTTATCACTAAAATAGAATGTACTCCGAATCGAAAATACGGATATCCTAAATATACCAAAAATTTCAATTTAATACCCCAAAATCAAAAATCAATAAAATTTAAAATTTTTCTATATATATATATATATATATAAATGGAGGAAATATTTTTATTAATTTCAAGTATAGGAGTACAATACGGATACCGTAGTGTCGGTGTTACATCTAGCACACTGTAGGTCTTCGGTTTGCATTGGGTGATGCCACACTAGCCCCTTCGCAAGGTTTGCACAAATGAAATTTTGTGTTCAGTAATTTATTTTGAAAATAATAGGATAAAAGAGGTTTGATTTTTTTTTTAGTTGTTAATATTTCTTAGAGTATATTTCAAACCCAAATTAAGTCAATAATAATTTTTTAATAATGTTAATCAATGATGTCATGGGGTAGTTGGTTACTACGTCAATCTAACACACTAAGTCCCGACGACGTCACGCTTGCTTATTCTAAATGCTTTGCACAAATAAATTTTTAATCTCAGCATTTTAAATCAAAATAATTGGATAGGGGGTTTAGTGTTTAATTATCAATCTTTTTTAGAGTATAATTCAAACCTAAATTGAGTTACTAATGAAACTTTAATGGCCCAAATGAATGATGTCATGGTGGAGTTGGCTATCATGTTAGTCTAATACAGTAAAAGTGTTTGGTTTCTGGCCAGGTAATGCTGCACCTGCCTCTTCTAAAGTTTTATACAGATAAAATTTTGACTTCAACACTTAAATTTGAAATAATAGGATTAAAGAGTTTTAATTTTTTTATTGTCAATATTTTTTGGAGCATTAATCGAACTCAAATTAAGTCACTAATAATATTTCAATGACCCAAATGAATGGTGTCATGGTGTAGTTGGTTATCACATTAGTTTAACACACTGAAGGTCTTTGGTTTAAGTCTCGATGATGCCATTTCAGTCCTATTCTCAAAATTTACACAAATAAAATTTTGTGCTCAACACCTCGACTGACAATAATGCGTTAAGAGATGTTTAATTTTTTTATTATCAATATTTTTTATAGAATCAGTTGAAATATAAATTGAGTGACTCATAAAATTTTAATGACCCAGGTGCCCTAGTGTAGTAGGTTATCACGTCACTCTCACGCAATCAAGGTTTCCACTTCGAGTCAACATGTCACCACACGTACCTTTTGTCAAGTTCTACACAAATAAAATTTTGTTCACGGCACTTTAATTCAATATAATAGATTGAAAGAGGTTTAATTTTTTTATTATCAATATTTTTTCTGGTATCAGTCAAATGCAAATTGAGCCACTAATAAAATTTTAAAAAACAAAATTAAATGTGTTGTGGGGTAGTTGGTTACCATATCAGTCTAACAAAATAAAGGTTCCCAAGCAGCACCACAAGTGCTACTTCTCAACGTTTACACATATAAAATTTTTTACTTGGCACTTTAATTCCAAATAATCGGATAAGAGAGACTTAACCTATTTATTATCAATGTTTTGTAGAGTATCAATCAAACTCAAATTGAGTCACTAATAATATTTTGATAACCCAAATGAATGGTGTTGTGGTGTAGTTGGTTATGCGTAAATAAAATTTTGTCCTAGGCACTTTAAGTCAAAATAATGGGTTAAGAAAGGCTTAATTTTTTATTATCAATTTTTTTATAGTATCAATCAAACTCAAATTGAGTCACTAATAATATTTTAGTGACCCAAATCAAAGGTGTTGTGATGTAGTTGGTTATAACATCTATTTAGCATATTGAAGGTCTTTAGTTTGTGTCTGGAAGATGCCACACTTGCCTTAACTCACGATTCTCACAATTAAAATTTTTAGTTTAGCACTTTAATTCAAAATAATAGGTTAAAGGAGGCTTAACCTTTTTATTATCAATTTCAGTTACAAACAAAATTTTAATGACCCAAATCATTGGTGTCGTGGTGTAGTTGGCTATCACATCAGTTTAACACACTGAAGGTCTCCGATTCGACTCTGGGCAATGCTACACTTGCTTATTCTCAAAAATTACTCAAATAAAGCTTTGTGACCAACACTTTAACTCGAAATAATGGTTATCATGTCAGTCTAACCAAAATGAATTGTTGTTCTTGGTATTTTAATTCAAAATAATTGGATAGGAGGGGTTTAATTCTTAATTATCAATTTTTTTAGTGTATCAATCAAGCCTAAATAGAGTAACGAATGAAACTTTAATGACCAAAATGAATGGTGTCATGGTATAGTTGGCTATCATGTTATCTAATACACTAAAGGTGTTTGGCTTGTGACCAGATAATGCCAGATGTGCCTCTTCTCATTTTTTTGTATGGATAAAATTTTGAGATCAGACTTAAATTGAAAATAATAGGATAGAAGAGTCTTAACTTTTTTTATTATCAATATGTTTTAGAGTATAAGTCAAACACAAGTTGAGTCACTAATAATTTTTTAGTGGCCCAAATGAATGGTGTCGTGATGTAGTTGGTTATCACGTTAGCCTAACACGCTGAAGGTCTCCGATTGGAGTCCTGGCGAAGCCACTTCAAGCCTATTCTCAAACTGTACATGCTCAACACTTTGACTCAAAATAATGTGTTAAGAGAGGCTTTATTTTTTTATTATCAATATTCTTTTTAAAGAATTAGTTGAGCTATAAATTGAGTCACTAATAAAATTTTAAGGACCCAAATCAAAGGTGCCCTAGTGTAGTAGGTTATCATGTCACTCTCACGCAATCAAGGTTAACAGTTTGAGTCAGCGTGTCACCACACCCATTTTTTATTATCAATTTTTTATAGTATCAGTAAAACCCAAATTGAGTCACTAATAATATTTTAGTGACTCAAATCAAAGTCATTGTGGTGTAGTTGGTCATCACATCCTTCTAACACACAAAAGGCCATCGGTTAGATTCCAGGAGATGCGACACCTGCGTCAACTCATGAGTCGCATAAATAAAATTTTCTGTTTAGCACTTTAATTAGAAATAATAGTATAAAAGATACCTAACTTTCTTATTATCAATATTTTTTAGAGTACCAATCAGACTCAATTTTAGTTACTAACAAAATTTTGATGACCCAAATCAATGGTGTCGTGGTGCAGTTGGTTATCATGTCAGTCTAACACACTGAAGGTCTCCGGTTCAAGTTTGGGTGATGCCACACATGCTTATTTTCAAACATTACTCAAATAAAGCTTTGTGCTCAGTACTTTAACTCCAAATATTGGGTTAAGAGAGGCTTAATCTTTTTATTATCGATATGTTTTTATAGTATCAGTTGAACTCAAATTGAGATATAAATAAAATTTTAATGACCCAAATAAAGGGTGTCGTGTCATATTTGTTATCATGTGATTCTAACACACTAAAGGTCTTCAGTTTACATCTGGCCGATGCCACACCTTTCTCTTCTCAAGGTTTGCACAAATAAAATTTTGTGTTCCGTTGTTTAATTCAAAAAAAATAGGATAAAAGAGGTTTGATTTTTTTTTTTTTAATATTTCTTAGAGCATATGTCAAACCCAAATTATGTCAATAATAAAATTTTAATAACCTTAATCAATGATGTCATGGTGCAGTTGGTTATCGCATTAATCTAACACATTGAAGGTCTCCAAATTGGGTCCCTATGTTATCACGCTTGCCTATTCTCAATGCTTTGCACAAATAAACTTTTGTTCTCAGCATTTTAATTCAAAATAATTGGATAGGGGGTTTATTGCTTAATTATCAATTTTTTTTAGAGTATTAGACAAACATAAATTGAGTTACAAATGAAACTTTAATGACCCAAATGAATGGTGTCATGTGTAGTTGGCTATCATGTTAGTGTAACATACTAAATGTGTTTGGTTTGTGGATAGGCAATACCATAAATTGATTTCAGTGCTTTAATTCAAAATAATAGGATAAAAAAGTCTTAATTTTTTTTTATCAATTTTTTAGAGTATCAATTGAACTCAAATTGAGTCACCAATAATATTTCAATACTCAAATAAATGGCATCATGGTATAGCTGGTTATCATGTCAGACTAACATACTGAAGGTCTCCATTTCAAGTCTTGTTGATGCCACTTCCAACCTATTTTCATATTTTACACAAATAAAATTTTGTGGTCAGTACTTTGGCTCAAAATAATGTGTTAAGAGAGGCTTAATTTTTTTATTATCAATATATTTTTTTTATAAAATCAGTTGTACTATAAATTGAGTCACTAATAAAATTTTAATGACCCAAATCAAAGGTGCCCTGGTGTAGTTGGTGATCATGTAACTCTCATGGAATCAAGGTCTCCAATTTGAGTTAGCATGTTGCCACATCTACCTATTCTCAAGTTTTACACAAATAAAATTTTTTCCTCGGTATTTTAATTCAAAATAATGGATTAAGAGAGCTTTAATTTTTTTTATTACCAATATTTTTTCTAGTATTAGTCAAATCCAAATTGAGCCACTAATAAAATTTTAAAAACAAAAATCAAATGTGTGGTAGGGTAGTTGGTAACCATATCAATCTAACAAAACATTGGTTCTTGGGCGACAACACATGTGCCACTTTCAAGGTTTCCACAAAAAATTTTGTACCCGACACTTTAATTCAAAATAATCAGATAAGAGAGGCTTAGTTTTTTCATTATTAATATTTTTTAAAGTATCAGTCGAACTCAAATTGAGTCTCTAATAATATTTCAATGGCTCCAATGAATGGTGTCATGGTGTTGTTGGTAATCATGTCAGGCTCAAAAACTGAAGGCCTTCGATTTGACTCTGGACGATGCCACACCTACCCATTCTCATATTATGCACAAGTAAAATTTTGTCCTAGGCACTTCAAGTTAAAATAAGGGGTTAAGATAGGATTAATTTTTTATTATCAAATTTTCTATAGTATCAGTCAAACTCAATTTAAATTACTAACAAAATTTTAATGACCCAAATCAATGGTGTCGTGATGTTGTTAGTTATCATGACCCCCTAACATACTAAAGGTCTTCGGTTTGAGTCCAGGCGTTGCCACAGATTCCTATTCCCTAACTTTACTCAAATAAAGCTTTGTCCTTAGCACTTTAACTCGTAATAACACTATAAAATAAGAGCGATATGCTGACGATCAAAAATCGTCAGCAAAAGATCAAAAAAGTGTCGGTAACACTTTCTCCAACGGATGAAATATCAGTAGAGTATACACCAGTCGGGATAGGGGTATTCTGATAGTTTGTGCAACCGTTGTAGCATGCATGGATGTATTGTGACATTTTAAAAAGTGTCGGTAAAACTCGTGATATATCGTCACTTACTATGTGTTATCAGATGGTACAAAATATTGACGGTATAAAAGTATTAATAAAATTTGGGTTTTATAATCGGTTACCATGTGTTACTATATGTTACTATTTTTATCATCGATTACGAGTGACGGTATAAAATGTTAATAAAATTAGTGATTTTATTATCAATTATCATGTATTACGAGATGTTACTACTTATATCGTCGGTTAGCATTTGATTAGGAGAAGTTACTAATTTTATCATCGTTTTCCATGTGTTACTAGATGTTACTACTTTCATTGTCGGTTACAATTGAGTTAGGAAATGTTAGTGATTTATCATCGGTTATATAAGATGTTACTACTTTCATTGTTGGTTACTTCACTGTTGGTTACCATTGAATTAGGAAATATTACTGATTTTATATCGGTTACTATATATTACCAGATACTATTACTTTCATCATCGGTTAATATCGAATACCATAATATGTCCGCAAGTAAATTACTGTATTTTATCTATAAAAATTGTAAAAATAATATAAACGTAATAATAATGATTGTATTAATATCCAAAAATTATTGATACATTTATTCATAATACAATGATGGATACATATAAGACAAAAAAAAAATTACATATCCTACAACTGCAAACATGTCACCATCTCAAACAAAAAATGTTAACTTTGATCAAAATGCTACCATCACTTGAAGGCACAATCCAGCATCAAAATCAGATAACTTTAAAATTAAGTCGGTAACAATGACCAACTTTGTGATCAACTTTATGCACAATTCTCTGTCCATCTATTCACAGAAACCAAAATGAATATAATTACATAGTTGTGAAATGAATATAATTACATGACAATATAAAAAAAAATAGTTGTAAATGAAAATATTACCTCTGGGATGAAGTGGGATGGAGTGGATGATGATGATGATGATGATTGACTTCTTGTATACTTTCACCATCTGGTATTTGAGAAATCTAACAATACAACCAATAGAATCCAACTGAGTAACTTTTTTATATAAAAAAAAATATACAATTACCTTTTGATGAAATTTGCAAAGTCATTGTTCGTTTGTGTCTAAATATTTGCTATAGAGTGTGCTTCAGTGTGAAAGCTTGAGTGAGAGTTTTGGCTAGGTCTGGAGGCTAAAAATATACTTGGCTTCAGGGAAGAAAAATTTCGGAGAGTTTTCGTTAAAAATATGTTTCGATGGAAATAAGACTAAAAATATGTTTTGTTGATTTATAAAGAACTTTGAGAGCTTTGAAAGATGAGAGCTTTCGAGAAAATGAGGGAAGGAGGAGGATGATTTATAATAAATTCAGTTCAACCATTTGACCGCCATTTTTACAAACAAAATTTCAAAATCCGTCATATTTTCTCCGCGTATTTTTCACATTTTTTCAATTTTTTCACACTTTTACTCTTTACCCGCCTCTTTTTTTTAGTCATTAGCTGGATTGGCCTTAATTCCTCGTACTTGTTCATACTTTTAATCAATACTATCACTTGTTTTTTATGCACGTTATTCAGATTGTTCAAAAAATCATTTATTACATTTCATGCTATTTTTACCACTTTTACCGTTTGTTTCTATACTATTACTGTATTTCATACAATTTTTATGATGCCGATTTAAAAAAAATATATATCAATACATACCTATATTTTAATATCCAGTCCTTTGCAAAAATGTAATATCCAATTTCGGTGTCATAAATATTCTGTAAAGAAAAATTTTAAATTTTATTGATTTTTGATTTTGGGGTATTTAATTGGGAATGTTTCTACCGCGATGGAAGGAATGTCCAACTCTTGAAAATGTGCAATTGTGAGTTAGTGTGTGTGTTAAGCGGATTGGAGTGAGAGAGAGACAAATTGGTTTTTAAAAAAAAAATTTGTATGTGTGTGGGCGGGCGCCCGCGTAAAGAGGCGGGCGCCAGGACTCCCACTAGGCGGGCGCCCACGTAAAGAGGCGGGCGCCAGGACTCCCACTAGGCGGGCGCCCGCTTATGGGGGGCGGGCGCCAGGCCCCTCATTGGGCTGGTGCCCACGTATTCTGCATTACATATTATATATCACTACTTACTATATGTTACCATATATTACTACATATCATCACTTTGTTTTTTTTTTTTTTAAATAAAAATAAAATTATTTAATTTAATATTATAAATAAAATTATTATTTCCCAAAAAATTAATAGCATATAAATAAAAATTAAAAAAGTAAAATATATTTTTGTGCCCAAAAATTATTAATTAAAATTATTATTGTTAGTTATTTTTTAGAATTTATACAAAATAAAATAATAATGATAATTAATTTTAGAATTAGATTTTTTTTCATATAAACTACATAATATTCATAATCTTGCCTATTTTAAATATTATACTAATATATAATACAACAATATATAATATAATAATATATATATTTTAGAATTATATATTAATTATACAAATATATATAGTATAATAATATATATAATAAAAAATATATATAGTAAAGGGGCGCTAGTGCAGAGTCAGTGGGCGCCCCCCCTTTCTTTACTTTTATTATTTCCTGTTTTTAATTTTAAACTTTACATAATAGATCCAAAATAATATATAATTAAAGGTAAATAATTATTAGTTAATTATGTAATAATATGTTATGTTGCATAATAATTGTTTAAATATAATAATTATTAACAAATGATTTAAAGCTAAAACAATTAAAAATAATTAATTTATGTAATTAAATATAATTATGTTTTAGATTAGATTAAAAAAAAAATACAAATATTGGTGGTGCTTGGTGGGTGCCAGGCAGGGGCTGCCTGGCGCCTGCCCTTTTGCAAAATACATAAGGCGGGCGCCCGGCAGGCTGCCTGGCGCCCGCCCATTTAGTTTTTTTTTTTTTTTTATTTCATTTTTTTAATTATTTTGGATTCAGAAAAAATAAAATATTAAATCTATGAATTTGTAGAACATATAATATAATTAAAACTATATTATAATTTAATAAGTAATTTATAAAATATATTACAATTTGTCATAATATAATACTAATGCAACATATATACTAATATAATATATACTAATAATATATAGTATGTAATATTAATACATAATTTAATACTAATTGTGGGTTTTACAATAACCATAGCAATGAGAGAGTTTTGATAATTTTAAAGGATATTGACCGTCAAATTTTCACAACTAGTTTCAAAACCCGCCGCTTTTTAAAATTTTGTCTCCCGCTCTACACACACTTTCACTTTTAAATGTTCCCGCCTATATTTTTAGTTTTAAATTGTTAAAATTGTTAAAAACTCACTACATGCTATATACTATGAAAGTAATTCAAAATTATCTCCTGCACTTTTTAAAATAAATTTTTGATAATGTTTTTTTTTATAAAAAAAAGAAAATAATATGAAAAAAATGAACTACATGATGAATTTTCAATAAAATTAATATTATCAAAAATTTTATATCGATGAATTTCTAATAAAATTAATATTATTAAAAATTTTGAATAAATTGAATTAGAACCAAAACAATAAATCATACAAATAATATTACCAAAAAATAATAAATTTTTAATTTTAAGGTAATTTTTTTTATATATATATATTTAATTTTTTTTTTGTTTATATGAAAGTGAGATAAAAAAAAATTAAAAAAAAAAGTGTAAGAGGAAAAAAAAAAACAAAAGAACCTAAGGTGGGCGCCCGCTTATGGGGGGCGGGCGCCAGGCCCCCTATTTGGCTGGCGCCCGCGTATGGGGGCGGGCGCTAGGCCCCCTACTGGGTTGGTTTCTGCTTACGGGGATGGGCACCAGATAGACTCTACAGACTCTATATACATATATTACATGTTATTATATGTTACCATATATTACTACATATATTACCTAACTTATCAAAACCCATCATTTTTTTCTAATTTTTTCACATTTTTTACCCTCATTTCATATTTTTCATTTTTAGTCGTTCTATATTAAAATTTGAAATTTATAATTAGATTATTTTCAAATCAAATATTTTTGACAAGCAAAATAATTGGTTTTGCATAAGCAAAATAAATAATAGTTAATTAAACTTACTAATTAATTAATATTTCTTTAAATTAAATATGAAGTTTGATATTCAAATTAATATTAATATTACCATTTGTTTTTTTTAATTTATATAAAATTATATAATATTGATAAATTATACAATATTAGTATTATAATAATTATTTAAATATAATATTAGTATTATAATAATCCACCTCTTTTTTTAATTATGTATAATAATTATTTAAATATAATACTATGTTGTAATATAATAAATATTTAAACAATTAAAAATAATTAATTTACGTAATTAAATATAATTATTTACTAAATCATTTAATCTTTCAAAATATATTGAATTAATATATTAGATTTTAAAAAAAAAACAAAAAAAACAAAAAAAATCAAAAAAAATCAAAAATAAAAACACAAAAAAAAAACAAAAAAAAAAAAAAAAAAAACAAAAAAAACAAAAAGCAAAACATTGAGAAGGCATTCCATGCACTCATTGTTTTGCTTTTTTTTTTTTTGTTTTTTTTTTTGTTTTTTTTTTTTGTTTTTTTGTTTCTTTTGTTTTTTTTGTTTTTATTGGTTTTGGATTAGGTTTTTAAAAAAAAAAACAACAAATAAAACAAAAACTAACAAAACAGAGAGAGGGCGGGCGCCAGGCAGGGGATGCCTGGTGCCCGCCTAATAAGCCGGGCGCCAGGTATCCCCTGCCTGGTGCCCATCCTCTGTTTTGTTTTTTTTTTCTTTTTATTATTATTTTTTTTAATAAGCTTTGAGAATGTAATGGATAATTAATTATATGGGTATAATTAATTATATGATTTTTAATATTATTTAATTATATTAGTATAATTAATTATGTTGGTACATTAATCTTGAATTTTATATAAAATTATATAATATTCTCTTTTTTTTTTCTTATTTGTTGTTTTTGTTAGAATTTATATAAAATTATATCATATAAAATCATAACATAAATTTACTATTTACTACTAGTGATCACTAATTACCCCACTATATAACTATTACTATACTACATAGCCCACGGTTCCATCATCCCCACCGTCCCTCCCACGATTCCACCGTCTCCCATTCTACACTACTACTAGTTACTACTAGTTATTATAAATTACCACTAGTTACCATTATAAGGTCATAACACTGATTTATTACTATTTACCACTACTACAGTTACTACCACCATATTACATATCTCGTGGTTCCACAGTCTCACATTATCACTCGTAAACTTATAATACAAACTTACTACTAGTTACCACTATATTATTATTAATTATCACTATATTACTACCACTGTATTATATACTACTAGTTACCTTTATATTATTACTACACCTCATAAAGTATTATTACTATATCTCATAAAAAGAGTTGAGACATAAAAAGTTGAGAAATGTATTACATAATGAGTTTATATATTTTTCTTTTTCTTTTTTTTTTAAAGAAAGTATTAAATAGCTTAGAACTCTAAGTATATGCGCTGCATTTTTTATTTTAATATTTTTTTATTTTTAGGAAGTGAAGTTGCTCTTCTTATTTTTATTTTTAGGAAATGTATTAAATGATGAGTTAAGACATCACTTCTCACATTTTTCTCTTATCACCTTTTATTACTACATATTATCACAATCTTACCATATTTTGTTATAGTGATTCATATCATCTGTCTAAATTATCTCCTCAACTTACCATAGTCAATGGTTTTATTATAAAGACAATTTTAAAAGAGTCCCTAAAAGTGCTACATTGAAAACTATTCTAACAATATATTTGAATTTAGTCATTTAGCCCATCTAAATTTTACCAAAAAATTTTCAAAACTGTCTCCCTATAAATTTTCCCGCCATTTTTTCATTCTTTCATTTTTTACCTGATATTATATTATATAACAATTAGTCCAATTATCATAATGTCATATTTTAACACTAAATTATGTAACAATTGTCATATTGATAATTACTAATTTTATATAATTACTAATATTTAAAATTACTAATATTGAAAATTAATTACATCATGTAATATTATTTAAATTACTAATATTAATAAGTATATAATGATAACTTATAAGAAATTTGTGATAACTACCTGTAAATATAGTCTGATTATATTATTATTTATTGGAGTGAAATATAGTGATAATTAGTGATAATACAGTGATAACATGAGGTGGACTATATAAGGGTATGGTAAACCGCAACTTAATACTAGTTATCATAATCTTACCACCACTTACTATATGTTATCATAATTTTACTATTAGTTATCACAAACTTTTCGTAATTTAAATTATCACTATATTATTATTAGTTATCACTATATTAATAATAGTTATAGTAAACTTATCACTATTATTATATTACTATTAGTTATCACTATATTACTACTAGTTATTATAAATTTTACCACAATTTATTATAAAATTACAACATGTTACTACTACCTATTATATACTAATAGTGTCACATTTACTGACGACAATTAATAACCGTTTCAATTAGACATCCTTTTTACAAACGGTACAATATATATGTTAGCATAGGTATAGAGTTATGCATATGATATGGTTTATCCGTCAGTAAATAAGACTCAAATAGAGACTCTTTTCAAACCGTGACTAAAGTTACCACATTTATTGATAATAAGTGATAACCGTTCAAATAGTAGATGTCGTTTATAGACGAAAAAATATATCCGTTAGTATAAATAAAGAACTTATGCAAACGGTATTGTTAAATAGATAGTACAAAAGAGTTATATAGAGACTTTTTCAAAACCGTCTCTAAACACTGCTACATTTGCTGACCATAAGTGATAACCGTTAAATTTGAATATCGATTTTTATAGACGGTTTTGCTATCTTTACTGACAGTTGATAAATTTATCCTAACGAACAATTTTATACCGTTAGAAAATATATACATTTCCTAACGGTTTCATCAAAAGTGTCTCTATAGGTCATAAAATACCATCATTAAAGCTCATCGTCAATAAAAGTTGCCGTCAGCATATTGCTTTAATTTTGTAGTGTAATGGGTTAAGAGAGGCTTAATCTTTTTTTTTTTTTTAAATCAATATGCTTTTATTGTATTAGTTGAACTCAAATTAGGATACTAATAAAATTTTAATGACCCAAATGAAGGGTGTCATGTTGTATTTGGTTATCACATAATTCTAACACGCTGAGGGTCTTCAGTTTTCATCAGGACAATGGCACACCGGCCTCTTCTCAAGGTTTCCACAATCAAATTTTGTGCTCCATAGTTTAACCCAAATTAATAAGATAAAAGAAGTTTGATTTTTTTAATTTTAATATTTCTTAGATTATATGTCAAACCCAAATTGAGTCAATAATATTATTTTAATAACCTTAATCAATGATGTCATGGTGTAGTTGATTATCATGTCAATCTAATTCACTGAAGGTCACCAAATTGAGTCCTGACACTACGAAAAAAACATGGGTTTAGCGATGGATTTAGAGATGGAAATTTTAGAAAAATTTATCGCTAAACGTATTAGCGACAGAAAAATTTCCATCATCAATCATGCGTCACAAAAATTTAGTGACGGATATTTTTTTCGTCACTAAATTTAGCGACAGATATTTTTCCCATCGCTAAATTTCGCATTTAATATTTTTATTTATAGGACCCACCCACCGGCGGCCGCCCACCACCACCCTGATTCCCTACGGCTTGCCCGCCCATGTCCACACCCCGTCAGCCCTTCCCGCCCGCGCATGCCCACCTCTTGCTACTTTTTTTTTTCCAAAAAATGTACTTTTGCCTAGATTCGAACCTGGGTTTAAGGAGTTATATAAAATGCTCTTAACCACTATACCACATTAACACATCTGATATACTTTTTTTTTTACTTCTTTACTTTATTTCTAGCTCTTACCGTTCAAAATATTTTTTCTTAATTTAACAAAAAAAACAAAATCTAAAATTAGATTTAATAAAAACACAAAATTATATTTAATAGAATTATAAAATTATCTTTAATAAAATTATAAAATTATATTTGAAAAAAATATAAAATTATATTTAATAAAAATCAATAACCTATTTTAATAAAATATAAAATACAAAATTATATTTAATAAAAACACAAAATTATATTTAATAAAAATATAAAATTATATTTAGCGACGGATTCGAAATCCGTTGCTAATTAGCGACGGATAATTTTTCCGTCGCTGATTTGGCGACGGTTAATTTTTCCATCGCTAATTGGCCACAGATAATTTTTTCGTCGCTGATTTGGCGACGGATAATTTTTCCGCCATTGATTTGGCGACAAAAAAAATATCCGTTCCTGATTTAGCAACGGATATTTTTTCCGTTGCTAAATTTAGGGACGGATTTGAATCCGTCACTAATTAGCGACGGATATTTTTTTCGTCCCTAATTTGGCGATGGATTTTGAAATCCGTCACTAATTTGCGATGGATATTTTTTTCCGTTGCTAATTAGCGATGAATATTTTTTCCATTGCTAATTAGGAACGGATTATTTTTCGCTGCTAAATCCGTCGCTAATTAGTGACGATTTCCATTTTTATTGCTAAATTCGTTGCTAAATAGCGACGAATTGTTTTCGTCGTTAAATTTTATCGCTAAAATCGTATTCTTTTGTAGTGTGATGACATCATGCTTTCTTACTCTCAATGCTTTGCACAAATAAATTTTTGTTCTTGGCATTTTAATTCAAAATAATTTGATGGGGTGTTTAATGTTTAATCATCAATTTTTTTTTTTAAGAGTATGAGTTAAACCTAAATTGAGTCATTAGTGAAACTTTAATGACCCAAATGTATGGTGTCAGGGTGTAGTTGGCTATCAAGTTAGCCTAATACACTAAAGGTGTTTGGTTTGTGCCTAGGCAATGCCACACTTGCCTCTTCCTAAGTTTTGTATAGATAAAATTTTCAGCTCGGCACATTAATTCAAAATAATGGGACAAAAGATTTTTAATTTTTTTATTTTGAATATTTTTCAGAGTATCAGTTGAAATCAAATTGCTTCACTAATAATATTTCAATGACCCAAATGAATGGTGTGCGAAGTAGTTGGTTATCATATCAGTTTAACACACTAAAGGTCTTCGGTGCTAGTTCGGTCGATGCCACTTCTGGCCTATTCTCAAACTTTGCACAAATAAAATTTTGTGCTCAGCACTTTGACTCAAAATAATGCGTTAAGAGTGGCTTAATTTTTTTATTATAAATATTTTTTGTAGAATTAGATGAACTATAAATTGAGTAACTAATGAAATTTTAGTGACCCAAATCAAAGGTGCCCTGGGGTAGTTGGTTATCACATCACTCTCATGTAATCTTGTCCTCCAGTTCAAGTCAGAGCATTGCCACACTAGCTTATTCTCAAGTTTTACACAAATAAAAATGTGTCCTTGGCACTTTTATTCAATATAATGAATTACGAGAGGTTTAATGTTTTTGTTATCAATATTTTTTCTAGTAATAGTCAAATACAAATTAAGCCACTAATAAAATTTTAGAAACAAAAATCGAATGTGCTATGGGTTGTTAACCATATTAGTATAACAAAATAAAGGATCCTTGGTAACACCACAAGTGCTACTTCTCAAGGTTTACACATAAAATTTTGTACTCGGTGCTTTAATTCAAAATAATCGGATAAGAGAGGCTTAGTTGTTTTATTATCAATATATTTTATAAGAATAGTCAAACTCAAATTAAGTCACTAATAATATTTCAATAATCCAAATGAATGGTGTTGTGGTCTAGTTAGTTATCACATCAGTCTCACTCGTTGAAGGTCTTTGGTGCGAGTTCGGATAACACCACACCTACCTATTCTCATGTTATGCACAAATAAAATTTTGTCCTAGGCATGTCAAGTCAAAATAATGGGTTAAGAGAGGCTTAATCTTTTATTATCAATTTTTTATAGTATCATTCAAATCCAAATTGAGTCACTAATAATATTTTAGTGAACCAAATCAAAGGTGTTATGGTGTAGTTGGTTATTATATCTGTCTAGCGTCCGGGAGATGCCACACTAGCTTCAACTCATGATTTGCACAAATAATACTTTCTATTTAGCACTTTAATTCGAAATAATAGGATACAAGAGGCTTAACTTTCTTATTATAAATATTTTTTGGAGTACCGGTCAATCAAAATTTTAGTTACTAACAAAATTTTAATAACCCAAATCAATGGTGTCATGGTGTAGTTGGTTATCATGTCAGTCTTGTTGGATCATTAATCCAACATTGGGCTTATATGTTTAAATAATTGTATATTGCATACTGTTAAGCTCAGAAGTTAAGCCCGTATTAAAGTATCTGGTAAATTTGAAAAATTCAGTAATTTGGGTTTAAATATCTCAAATAATATGGAAATAAATTAATGTGTAGATACCAATGGACATTTGCTATTTATGATGGGTTAAATATAAAATATCTAAGGGTGATTTAAGGACAACTACCATAAGTTGAACAGACAGATTTGGAAAGTAAAAGTTACCCTACAACTATAAATAAGGTTATGGTCCCCGGGTCAATGCATCACTCTTCTCCTTAATACTCCCATCATATAGAGAAAATATATGAGGATACATATAACCTGAAATATCATGCCTATAATTTTATCCGGACGAAAGTCGAATCAAGATTTCACTATATTCAGTTTTTGGTTATAGAATTAGGTATACTTCTATCCGATCTGGATTTCAATTTTAATTTTTTAAGTTTTTTTTTTTTTAATTTCGATGATTTAATAGATATTTGGCATGGTTTTGCATAAAGTTATTGTTTCCAACAAGTCTAACACACTAAAGTTCTTCGGTTCATATACGGGTGACACCACACTTGCCTATTCTCAAATTTTACTCAAATAAAGTTTTGTGCTCGACACTGTAACTCAAAATAATGGATTAAGTGAGGCTTAATCTTTTTACTATCAATATGTTTTTATAGTATCAGTTTAGCTCAAATTGAGTTACTAATAAAATTTAATTGACCCAAATGAAGGGTGCTATGTTGTACTTGGTTATCATGCGATTCTAACACACTGAAGGCCTTTGGTTTGCAACTGGGTGATGCCACACTGGCCTCTTCTGAAGGTTTGCTCAAATGAAATTTTGTGTTCCATACTTTAGTTCAAAATAATAGGACAAAATAGGCTTGATTTTTTTTTTATTTTTAATATTTCATAGAGTATATGTTAAACTCAAATTGAGTCAATAGTAAAATTTTAATAACATTAATCAATGATGTCATGGTGTAGTTGGTTATCAGGTCAATCTAACACACTTAAGGTCTCCAGTTTGAGTCCCAACAATGTCACCCTAGCTTATTCTCAATGCTTTGTACAAATAAATTTTTGTTCTCAGCATTTTAAATCAAAATAATTGGATAGGTGGGGGTTTAATGTTTAATTATCAATTTCTTTTAGAGAATCACTTAAACCAAAATTGTGTCACTAATGAAACTTCAATGACTCCAATGAATGGTGTCATGGTTTAGTTGGCTATCACATTAGTCTAATACACAAAGGTGTTTAGTTTGTGGCCAGACAATGTCATACTTGCCTCATCTCAAGTTTTGAATAGAAAAAATTTTGAGTTCCGCACTTTAATTCAAAATAATAAGACAAAAGAGACTTAATTTTTTTACTATCAATATTTTTTATAATATCAGTCAAAGCCAATTAAGTTATGGACAAATAAAATTGAGTTATCCAATAGGTTTTATAATATCAGTTCGGGCGATGCCACACCTACTAGTTATCATGTTATGCACAAATAAAATTTTGTCCTCGGTACTTCAAGTCAAAATAATGGGTTAAGAGAGGTTTAATTTTTAATTATCAATTTTTTATAGTATTACTCAAACCCAAATTGAGTCAGTGATAATATTTTTGTGATCCAAATCAAAGGTGTTGTGGTGTAGTTGGTTACCACGTCCTTCTAACAAATCAATGAAATTCAGTTAAAGTCCGGGAGATGCCATACCAACTTCAACTCATGATTTGAACAAATAAAATTTCATGTTTAGCACTTATTCTGAAATAATAGGATAAAAGAGCCTTAACTTTCTTATTATCAATATTTTTGGGAGTACTAGTCAAACCCAAATTGAGTTACTAACAATGTTTTGATGACCCAAATCAATGGTGTTGTGGTGTAGTTGTTTATCATGTCAGTCTAACACACTAAAGGTCTTCGGTTTGAGTCTGGGCGATGCCACACATGCCAATTCTCAAAATTAAAAAGGCTTTGTGCTCAACCCTTTAACTCCATGTAATGGATTAAGAGAGGCATAATCTTTTTATCACCAATATGTTTTTATAGTATCAGTTGAACTCAGTTGAGTTACCAATAAAATTTTAATGATGCAAATAAAGGGTGTCATGTTGTATTTGGTTATCACGTGATACTAACACACTGAAGGTCTTCAGTTTGAATCTGGACGATGCCACACTGACCTCTTCTCAAGGTTTGCACAAATGAAATTTTGTGTTCCATAGTTTAATTCAAAATAATAGGATAAAAGATGTTTGATTTTTTATTTTTAACATTTATTAGGCTCTATGTCAAACCCAAATTGAGTCAATAATAAAATTTTAATAATGATACCATGTTGTAGTTGGTTATCACGTCAATCTAACACACTGAAGGTCTCCAAATTGAGTCCCAATGACATCACTCTCGCTTATTCTTAATGCTTTGCACAAATAAATATTTCTTCTCTGTATTTTAATTCAAAATAATTGGATGGGAGGGGTTTAACATTTAATTATCAATTTTTTAGAGTATGAGTCAAACTTAAATCGAGTCACTACTGAAATTTTAATGACCCAAATGAATAGTGTCGTGCTGTGGTTGGTGATCATATTAGTCTAAAACGCTAAAGGTGTTTGGTTTGTGGCCAGACAACGAAAAACCTGCCTCTTCTTTAGCTTTGTATAGGTAAAATTTTGAGTTCGATACTTTAATTCAAAATAATTAGATAAAAGAGTCTTAATTTTTTAACTATCATTATTTTCTAGAGTATCAGTCTAACTCAAATTGAGTTACTAATAATATCTCACTGACCCAAATGAATGATGTCATGGAGTAGTTCATTATCACGTCAGTCTAACATACTAAAGGTCTCTGGTTCAAGTCGGGCACTGCCACTTTTGGCCTATTCACAAACTTTACATAAGTAAAATTTTGTGTTCGGCACTTTGACTAAAAATAATGCGTTAAGAGAGGATTAATTTTTTTTATCAATATTTTTTTTAGAATCAGTTGAACTACAGATTGAGTCGCTAATAAAATTTTAATAATACAAATGAAAGGTGTCATGGTGTAGTTGGTTATCATGTCACTCTCACATAGTCAAGGTTACTAGTTTGAGTCAATATGTCACCATGCCTGCCTATTCTCATGTTTTACACAAATAAAATTTTGTGTTAATATAATGGATTAAGAGGTTTAATTTTTTTATTATCAATAGTTTTTCTTGTATCAGTCAAATGCAAATTGAGCCACGAATAAAACTTTAAAAACCAAAATTGAATGTATCATGGGGTAGTTGGTTACCATATAAGTCTAACAAAATAAAGGTTCTCGGACGACAACATATGTGCCACTTCTCAAGGTTTACAGATATAAAATTTTGTACTCAACGCTTTAATTCAAAACAATCAGATAAGACAGACTAAATTTTTTTATTATCAATATTTTTTAGAATATTAGTCAATTTCAAATTGTGTTACTAATGAGATTTCAATGACCCAAATGAATGATGTCGTGGTGTAGTTGGTTATCATATCAGTCTCACACACTGAATACCTCCAGTTCGAGTTCGGATGATGCCACACCTACCTATTCTCATGTTATGCACAAATAAAATTTTGTCCTTGGCACTTTAAGTCAAAGTAATGGGTTAAGAGAGACTTTATTTTTTATTATTAATTTTTTTTATTGTATTAGTAAAACCCAAATTGAGTCACAAATGATATTTTAGCAACCCTAATCAAACGTGTTATGGTGTAGTTGTTTATCATGTCCGTCTAACATACCGATGGTCTTCACTTTGTGTCAGGGAGATGCCACACCTGCTTCAACTCATGATTCGCACAAATAAAATTTTTTGTCTAACACTTCAATTAGAAATATTAGGATAAAAGGGCTTAACTTTTTTATTATCAATATTTTATGGAGTACCAATCGAACCCAATTTCAGTTACTAACAAAAATTTTAGTGATGCAAATCAATGATGTTGAGGTGTAGTTGGTTATCATGTCAGTCTAACACACTAAAGGCCTCTGGTTCAAGTTCGGGTGATGCCACACTTGCCTATTCTCAAAGCTTACTCGAATAAAGCTTTGTGCTCCGCACTTTAACATGAAATAATGGGTTAAGAAAAGCTTTATCTTTTTATTATCAATTTGTTTTTATAGTATCAGTTGAACTCAACTTGGGTTAATAATAAAATTTTAATAAGCCAAATGAAGGGTGTCATGTTGTATTTGGTTATCACGTGATTCTAAGACACTAAAGGTCAAGTTGGTATCTGGGTGAAGCCATACCAGCCTCTTCTCAAGGTTTGCACAAATAAAATTTTGTGTTCCGAAGGTTATTTCAAAATAATAGGATAAAATTAGTTTGATATTTTTATTTTTAATTTTTCTTAGAGTATACATCAAACCCAAATTGAGTTAATTATAAAGTTTTAATAACCTTAATCAATGATGTTGTGGTGTAGTTAGTGATCATGTTAATCTAGCACACAAAAGGTCTCCGAATTGAGTCCCGATGATGTCACATTTGCTTATTCTCAATGCTTTACACAAATACATTTTTCTTCTTGGCATTTTAATCCAAAATAATTTGATAGGATGGGTTTAATGTTTAATTATCAATTTTTTAGAGTATTAATCAAACCTAAATTGTGCCACTAATGGAACATTAATGACCCAATTGAATGTTGTCATAGTGTAGTTGGCTATCACATTGGTCTAATACACAAAAGGTGTTTGGTTGTTGACTAGGCAACACCAAACCTGGTCTTCTCAAGTTTTGTACAAATAAAATTTGGAGTTCAGCACATTAATTCAAAATAATAGGATAAAAGAGTCTTAATTTTTTTATTATTAATATTTTTTAGAGTATCAGTCGAACTTAAATTGAGTCACTAATAATGTTTCAATGACCCAAATGAAAGGTGTCATGGTGTAGCTAGTTATCACATTAGTCTAACACATTGAAAATCTTCGGTTTGAGTTTGGGTGATGCCACTTCCATCCTATTCACAAACTTTACACAAATAAAATTTTGTGCTCAACACTTTGACACAAAATAATGCATTAAGAGTGGTTTATTTTTTATGATTATTTTTTATAGAATGAGTTGAACTATAAATTGAGTCACTACTAAAACTTTAATAACTCCAATCAAAGGTGCCATAGTGTAGTTGATTATCATGTCACTCTCTGCCACACCTGCCTATTCTCATGTTTTACACAAATAAAATTTTGTCCTTGGCACTTTAATTAAATATAATGGATTAAGAGAGATTTAATTTTTTTATTATCATTATTTTTCCTAGAATTAGTCAAATCTAATTTGAGCCACTAATAAAATTTTAAGAACAAAAATCGAATGTGTCGTGGGGTAGTTGGTGACCATAACAAAATAAAGGTTCTTGGGCGACAACACATGTACCACCTCTCAAGGTTTATAGATATAAAACTTTGTACTCAGCACATTAATTCAAAATAATCAGATAAGAGAGATATAAATTTTTTTGTTATCAATATTTATCAAAGTATTAGTTGAACTCAAATTGAGTCACTAATAATATTTCAATGACACAAATGAATGATGTCATGTTGTAGTTGGATAACATGTTAGTCTAACACATTGAAGGTCTCTAGTTCGAGTTCAGGTGACACCACGTCCAGCCTATTCTCAAACTTTACACCAAAAAAACAATTTGTGCTCAGCACTTTGACTCAAAATAATGTGTTAAGCGAGGCTTAATATTTTTGTTATCAATATATATATTTTATAGAATTAGTTGAACTATAAATTGAGTCACTAATAAAACTTTACTGACCCAAATCAATGGTGCCATTGTGTAGTTGGTTATCATGTCACTCTCATACAATCAAGGTGTCCAGTTTGAGTCCGCTTGTCACCCTACCTGCCAATTCTCAAGTTTTACACAAATAAAATTTTGTCCTCGGCACTTTAATTCAATATAATGGATTAAGAGAGGTTTAATTATTTTTTTATTATCAATATTTTTTCTAGTATCAGTCAAATCCAAATTGTACCACTAATAAAATTTTAAAAACTAAAATCTAATGTGTCGTGTGGGGTAGTTGGTTACCATATCAGTCTAACAAAATAAAGGTTCCCGGGAGACACCACATGTGTCACTTCTCATAGTTTATAAAGGTTCCCGGGAGACACCACATGTGTCACTTCTCATAGTTTACAAATGTAAAATTCTGTACTCAGCACTTTGATTCAAAGTAATCAGATAAGAGAGACTAATTTCTTTTATTAATATTTTTTTGAGCATCAGTTGGACTCAAATTGATTCACTAATAATATTTCAATGTGTCCAAAATGAATAGTGTCATGGTGTAGTTGGTTATCACATCAGTCTCACACACTGAAGGTCTATAGTTCGAGTCTAAATGATGCCACACCTACCTTTCCCATGTTATGCACAAATAAAATTTTGTCCAAGGCGTTTCAAGTCAAAATAATAGGTTAAGCGAGGCTTATTTTTTATTATCAATTATTTTATGGTATCAGTCAAACACAATTTGAGTCACCAATAATATTTTAGCAACCCAAATCAAAGGTGTTGTGGGATAGTTGATTATCACGTCCATCTAATGCACCAAAGGTCTTCAGTCTGTGGCTAGGAAATGCCACACCTACTTCAACTCATATTCGGATAGATAAATTTTTTTTGTTTAGCACTTTACTTCGAAATACTAGGTTAAGGAGGCTTAACTTTTTAACTATCAAAATTTTTTGGAGTACTAGTCAAACCCAATTTTAGTTACTAACAAAAATTTTAATGACCCAAATCAACGGTGTCATGGTGTAGTTGCTATCACATCAGTCTAATACACTGAAGGTCGTTGGTACAAGTCTGGGTGTTGTCACACATGCCTACTCTCAAACCTTACTCAAATAAAGCTTTATGCTTTGCACTTTAACTCAAAATAATGGGTTGAGAGAGGCTTAATCTTTTTATTATAAATATGTTTTCAAAGTATTAGTTGAACTCAAATTGGGTAACTAATAAAATTTTAGTGACCCAAAAAAAGGGTGTCATGTTGTATTTGCTTATCATGTGTTTCTGACACACTAAAGGCCTTTGGTTTGGATCAGGGTGATGCCACATCAGCCTCTTCTCAATGCTTACAGAAATGAAATTTTGTGCTCCGTGGTATAAATCAAAATAAGAGGATAAAAGGGTTTTTTTTTTTATTGTTAATATTTCTTAGAGTATATATCAAACCCAAATTGAGTCAATAATAAAATTTGAATAACTTAAATCAATGATGTTGAGGTGTAGTTGGTTAGCACATCAATCTAACATACTGAAGGTCTGCAAATTGAGTCCACATAACATGATGCTTGTTTATTCTCATTGCTTTGCACAAATAAATTTTTGTTCTCGACATTTTAATTCAAAACAATTCAATAGGAGGGGTTTAATGTTTAATAATTAATTTTTCTTTGATTATGAGTCAAACCTAAATTTAGTCACTAATGAAACTTTAATGACCCAAATGAATGGTGTCATGGTGTAGTCGGCTCTCAAGTTCATCTAATACACTAAATGGTTTTGGTTTGTGGCCAGGCACCACCATACCTTCATCTTCTCAAGTTTTGTACTGATAAAATGTTGAGTTCGGCATTTTAATTTAGAATAATAGGATAAATGAGTCTTAATTTTTTTATTATCAATATTTTGTAGAGTATTAGTCGAACTCAAATTGAGTAACTAATAATATTTCAATGACCCAAATGAATGGTGTCATGGTGAAGTTATTTATCACATTAGTGTAACATACTTAAGGTCTCCGGTTCGAGTTCAGGCTACGCCACTTTTGGTCTATTCTCAAACATTACACAAATAAAGTTTTGTACTCTGCACTTTGTCTCAAAATAATGTGTTAATAGAGGCTTAACTTGTTTATCATCAATATTTTTTATAGAATCAGTTGAACTATAAATTGAGTCTATAATGACCCAAATCAATGTTGTCATGATGTAGTTGATTATCATGTCATGCTTAACTTGTTTATCATCAATATTTTTTATAGAATCAGTTGAACTATAAATTGAGTCTATAATGACCCAAATCAATGTTGCCATGGTGTAGTTGATTATCATGTCACTCACACACAATCAAGGTCTCTAGTACGAGTCGGCGTGTTGGCATACCTGCTTATTCTCAAGTTTTACACAAGTAAAATATTTTTCTTGGCACTTTAATTCAATATAATGGATTAAGAAAGGTTTATATTGTTTTAATTACCAATACTTTTTCTAGTATAAAATTTTAAAAACCAAAATTGAATATGCCATGGGGTAGTTGATTACCATATGTGTATAACAAAATATAGGTTCTTGAGCGACACCACAAGTGCCACTTCTCAAGATTTACAATTATAAAATTTTGTACTCAGTACTTTAATTCAAGGTAATCGGATAAGAGAGACTTAATTTTTTTATTATCAATATTTTTTGAGTATTAGTCGAACTCAAATTGATTCACTAATAACATTTCAATATCCCGAATTAATGGTGTCATAGTGTAGTTGGTTACCACGTCAGTCTCACACATTGAAGGTCCCTTGTTCAAGTCTAGATGAGGCCACACCTACCTATTCCCATGTTATGCACAAATAAAATTTTGTCCTAGACACTTCAAGGCAAAATAATGGGTTAATAGAGGCTTAATTTTTTATTATCAATTTCTTTTATAGTATCAGTCAAACACAAATTGAGTCACTAATAATATTTTAGCGACCCAAATCAAAGGTGTTATGGTGTAGTTGGTTATCACGTCCATCTAACACACCAAAGATCTTCGATCTATGACTTGGAGATGCCACACCTGCTTCTACTCATGATTCACACAAATAAAACTTCTTGTTTAGACTCTAATTCGAAATACTAGGATAAAAGAGGCTTAACCTTTTTATTCTCAAAATTTTTTGGAGTAATAGTTGAACCCAATTTCAATTACTAATAGAAATTTTAATGACCTAAATCAATGGTGTCGTGGTGTAGTTGGTTATCAAATCAATTTAACACATTGAATGTCTCCCATTTGATTCCGGGCAATAGCACACATTCCTATTCTCAAACTTTACTCAAATAAAGCTTTGTGCTCCACACTTTAACTCAAAATAATTGGTGAAGATAGGCATGATCTTTTTATTATCAATTGTTTTTATAATATCATTTGAACTCAAATTGGGTTGCTAATAAAATTTTAATGACCCAAATGAAGTGTTGTATTTGATTACACGTGATTCTAACGCAATGAAGGTCTTCGGTTTGCATTAGGGCGATGTCACACTAGCCTCTTCTCAAGGTTTGCACAAATGAAATTTTGTATTCTATAATTTAATTCAAAATAATAAGATAAAAGAGGCTTGACTTTTTTATTATTAATATTTCTTGGAGTATATGTCAAACCCAAATTGAGTCATTAATAAAAGTTCAATAACCTTGATCAATGATGTCAAGGTGTAGTTGGTTATCACATTAATCTATCGACTGAAGGTCTGCAAATTGAGTCCCAATGACGCCACGCTTGCTTATTCTCAATGCTTTGCACAAATAAATTTTTATTCTCAGCATTTTAATTCAAAATAATTGGATCAGAGGGGTTGTTTAATGTTTAATTATCAATTTTTCTTAGAGTATGAGTCAAACCTAAATTGAGTCATAAATGAAACTTTAATCACCCAAATGAATGGTGTCATGGTGTAGTTGGCTATCAAGTTAGTCGAATACACTTAAGGTGTTTGGTTTGTGGCCAGGCAACACCATGCCTGCCTCTTCTCGAGTTTTGTATCGATAAAATTTTGAGTTTGGCACTTTAATTCAAAATAATAGGATAAAAGAGTCTTAATTTTTTATTATCAATATTTTGTAGAGTATCTATCAAACTCAAATTAAGTCACTAATAATATTTCAATGACTGAAATGAATGGTGTCATGGTGTAGTTGGCTATTACATCAGTTTAACATATTGAAGGTCTCTAGTTTGAGTCTAGCCGATGCCACTTTCAGCCTATTCTCAAAATTTACACAAAAAAATTTTTGCTCTAACACTTTGACTTAAATTATTGCGTTAAGAGAGGCTTAATTTTTTTTTATTGTCAATATTTTTTTATAGAATCAGTTGAATTATAGATTAAGTCCCTAATACAACATTAATGGCTTAAATCAATAGTACCATGGTGTAGCTAGTTATCACGTCGCTCTCATGTAATCAAGGTCTCCAGATCGAGTCAGCCTGTCGCCAAACCTACCAATTCTCAAGTTTTACACAAATAAAATTTTTTCCTCGGCCATTTAATTCGATATAATGGATTATGAGATGCTTAATTTTTTTATTATCAATATTTTTTCTAGTATCAGTTAAATCCAAACTAAGCCACTAATAAAATTTTAAAAACCAAAATCAAATGTGTCGTGGGGTAGTTGGTTGCCATATAAGTCTAACAAAATAAAGGTTCCCATGTGACACCGTATGTGCCACTTCTTGAGCTTTACAGATATAAAATTTTGTACTCGACACTTTAATTCAAGGTAATCAGATAAGAGAGACTTAACTTTTTTATTATCAATATTTTGTTGAGTATTAGTTGAACTCAAATTGATTCACTAGTAATATTTCAAAATTCTGACCCCCTGCATCAATTATCAACCTCTGATATGGGTTCAATTGATCATAACAACTCTAATCCCCTCTAACTGAGAAATGTATATTTTGTCGATATTCTTCATCAAATATAAATGGTTCACCATAACAATTCTAATTATAGTAATTCGGTATAAAACCAAATCTATAAAGATGTTCTCTAACTTTATCACACTTAAGAAATTTCTCATTATGAGACCTTCTACACGGACACCTTAACTTATTCTCATCCATAAACTTAACCATACTACTAGCAAAATCAAAAAATTATTCCAACCCAATAATAAACTCATCAGTTAAGCCTCAACGTTCAGGTAAGTTCTTTTTATACATCCAATCTCTATCGTTCTGCATTTTCTTTGCTTACAAATTTAAGATTTATAAAATATTAATAAAAGATACTACTAACAAAATGTATTTGGTTGGAGTGTAAAAAAAAAAAAAGTTACCTCACTTATAAGGAGGGTCCTATTCTTCTCTTGAATTCAATCACTGAAATCACAAAATTAAATAATATATTAGTATCATATATATACACTATCAACAACATAAATCATATATAATGTATTAATTTATAACAATAATAATAATTAACATATAATAAAAAATAATATTAAAAACAATAACATATATAAATAAAAGTAAAAAAAAAAAAACATACAAGTTGACCATGCTAAATGACAAAGGCTGGACATAAAAAATCAAGTGAAGCCATTGCTGATTACAACTTTTTGCCCCAGAGGAAAAACTTGTGTCCTTCCAAAACAAAAGGAAAATAGAAAAATCCAAATGAAAAAAGCAAAAGAAGTGATAAGGACTTGGGTCACATTCTCCTTCTCTTTTATTTGCCTTTTTTATACACTACTGTAAAATAATGCTTTCTTTTAAAGAACTTCAAAAGGAGTTCCTTTTACATATCATCAATGAATGAATCAAGAGAAAAAGGCTTTTATACTTTGTAAACTTTTAATTTTAATTTTTTTGGGTAAATTTGTACAATTATAGAAATTTGAGAAAAAAGTGGCATATTTCCGAGTTTCTCTATATGTGTTACTTGTCAGCTTTATACACTAGCATAAGTCCTCAAATTTGTTTCATTTTGATTTCTTTTTTTAAAAAAATAAATTTAAAATTTTCAATGAAAAAATCGAGCACCTCAAATAAATCAAAGGTCATTGGGCATTGATGAATAAATCGAAGGTTCTTCCTAGCTTTCACCTCTATTTCTTTTCTTTTTTTAACCCAACTCTATTGTTTACAATAATTATACTTATAATCATAAAAAAATTGTCATTGTTTTTCTATTTTAATAATAATTAAATAATTATTTATTATGTTAGTATAATTATATTAGGAGATTAAACCACCCACTAGATATATGGCTTGGAAGAAGTTTCTAGATTTTTGTGAATATCTTTTTCTTATCTACCAACATTAGACTTAAAATTCTCCCAAAAGGGGCTTGCAATGAGCCATTCAATTTATCAAAGGAGGTGGATATGGGATTAACATTCACAACAAGGACCTTTTAAAATAAAGTCTTAGAGTAAAAGGATCTAGAGAAGAAAGAGAGGTCCAAGACGGTTTCACCTTTTATGAAGTCCTTATAAAATATTCTTTTTTTATTGATCTCTCCAATTATACTACTCCAGATTAGGGTAACAAGTTTTTTTTTTTTATTTTTTTTGTGTGTGTTCTTCATTTTGAATCTTCCCCACATTTTACAGGGAAATCTGAATTTCAAAAAACAGGTAAAGATATAGGAAAGGATGTCCTTTTGCCCTGTTTGGCAATTACAGTGTCCATCTAAAGAGAAAGAATAATAGTTTCATCATATTGTGGCCAACCGATGTTTACTTGAGGATTGATATCATGTGGAATAGAAAATTTATTTATCAAACTTACACCTCTCAACACTCAATCCTACAGCTGCATAGTTGAACCCATCGAGAAGTGCATCAATGGCTTCTCAACCATCTATCCGCCAACCAATGTTTACTTGAGGACTGATTTCAATAGGATTAGAAAATTCAATTTTTCAGACTAATAGCTCCCAACACCTAATCCTACACCTGCACAATTGAACCCAATGACATGAGCATTAACTACTTCTCAACTATCTATTTCATTATAGTTTAGAATCTCAATTGATGATTAAAAGTTTATTTATTCCTAATATATTTACCCCTTGGTCTTTACTTTGGGTGCTTTCTTGTTCATCTCCTTTTTCAAACTTTTCCCACACTAAACCTAGGCCCAAAAGACTCTGAAATGGGTAAAGATCCCCGAGATGCCAAATTTTAATTAGGCCACTAGAATGGCTTTAGATAGATCTTAAAGAAGAAACTAAATTTCATTAGTTAACTCCAACTAGTTTGGTATACAATAATGTTCCACAAAAGAATGCAAGTATACAATAATGTTCCATAAAAGATAACCGATAGCTTAGCTAAAAATAAAGCAACTAAAAATAACAAATATACCAGCTGCATAACCAAATAACTCATGAACCTCCGAACACCAAAAAATCCATAGAGTCATGAAGAAAACATATGGAAAAAGCCTTAATTAACTAAATATTGAAGAATCCTCATGCCAAGAAAATAGAATCATATCACTTAGCAAGAAGCAGCGATAAAATTAGAACAAGACCAAAGAACACACCATGAATAACAAGAAAATTAATTAATTTCTAAACTAGTATAACAAATCCAATGAAACAAGCAATCTAGTCACACACCATATCATCCCTAACTCATCAAAATATTCTCTAATTACAGTAAACCATAAATTTGGGGATTGGAAAATACCTCAAAAAATAAACTGATTTGAGAAATCAGTAGCACTTGTTAGAGAAAAGAGATGTTAAAAACATCCAGTAGCACTTGTTAGAGATGACAAACCCACATGGCTGACATTTTGACATATCAGGTGTCTGTAAATGGCAAAATTAGCAAAGACTTAGACAATTTTAAATAGATAATAATCATGCATACGAAGCCAATCAGTCAAACAACTCTAAATGCAACAAAAAACATAAGGACTATTATTTACCTTTAGTGACTTTCATCCTTGTTTAAGGACCATAAGGCTATTATCATCAAAACCAAAGCATCCTTCTAGCAGGAGGAATAAAGAAAAAACAAAGGGTGAATTACTTCTTAAAAGAGAAGAGATACTTTTAGAATAATACTTAAAAAAAAAAAAAGAGCAAGAAACCACATTAAAAGTTAAAGAATCCAATTTCCAACTACTAAAACTATATTTTAAAAAAAAATAAAGTCAAAACCTAGTACCAAACCCAGATAAGATACACTACCAACTAATCGTCAACTAGTTAAAGAAAGCTAAAATAAAACATGGATAATAGATTAAAGCACCAAAGAACAAAAATCAACAAAAATATGACAAATTGTAGATGAGAAATAAAGCAATATTAATAAAAATTTAATGGAAGTGGGCATCAGGTCTCCAAGGTGATAGCATTAGTGAATAGTTCAAACCCAAATTACCATTTGTCAAATTAACTTTCAACATATGCCCCCGACCCAAAAAAATACCCCAATATTAAAGAGGAAAAAAAATTTGTATTTTTGCAAATATAGAAGAAAAATTTGGGTTTAAGAAAAGGGGTTATTAAAGGAAAAGATGATCAAAACCTATTGGGATTCATGAGTAACTTTACCAAATAGAATTTTTCATCGATAAATAGGCAATGAATCTTATCAACATCTCATCTTTTCTATGTTATGACTACAAACCCTAATAGAAAGAAAGAAAGAGAGAGAGAGAGAGAATTAGCAAAACACAAAAAAGAGAGATTAAAGCTCAGAACTTCTTTGATGGTTGTGTAGCTGTCATAGACCTAACTCGGAAAAAACAAAGCCTCAGGTACAAGCATTAAAATTTCCCCACCACTTTCATTTTATAACTCAATCAGACAGAGAACTACGAAGAAAAAAGGGTAGTGAATGTTGGTGCTACATGGATTAAACCCTAATTTTAGTGAGATACATTCATGAAAGAGAGAGAGAGAAAGAATGGAAAAAACCCTAAATCATGGGATGAGGAAGGAAGAAAAGAGTTAGATTAAAGAGAAAACATAAATCTCATGTTCGCCTCTCTCGGTTAGAGAGAGAAACATGAGGGAGGGGGAGGGATTGACCCCTGCCACTCTTTCGCCTCTCTCTATCAGAGAGAGAAATACGAGGGAGGTGTCTATCCCCTTCCTATCCCAGATCTAGTAGAATCACCTGCCCTAGTACCCACAAGAGAGATAGCTAGCAGTATGAAATAGAGGGAGAGAAAGAGAGAGAGGCATGAGAATGGGTTCGGGAGTAGAGAGAGAGAGAGCCGCTGCAATGAAGGTTGGATTCGGGAGTGAAGCAGCGAAGGAAGAAGAGTGCAACCAAAAATATACCTAAGTCCTTAAATGGAAATCAGCGATGAACTAGATAAACAAAGGTGTTCATTTTAAAATTAGCGACAAAATAGAATTTCATCACTGATCAATGATGAACGCTTTTATTCGTGACTAAATCAGCGATGAAAATGGTGGTTCATCGCTAATTTTGCGATGAAAAGAACCGTTCGTCACTGATTTTGGGACGAACATTTCAGTTCGTTATTGAATTAGCGATGAATAGATTTATTTGTTATTGAATTTGTGATGAAGGCCACCTTTCATCACTAATTTTGCGATGAACTTTCCAGTTTGTCATGAATTTGCAACAAATTTAGCAATAAATATTCAATTAGTAATGAATTTCTATCCACTGAACTATGAATTAGTGACAAACTATCAACGATATTTTGTTCAATGCATACAACAACAAAATTACAAACAAAAAAATATTCATTATATTGATCATTAATCAAATAAATTTTATTTTTAATACTTAGATAATGACTTAAATACTTAAACAAATTTTATAACTCCGTGACTCATATAAATATATGCTCACATGTTGATATGAATAAATTCTACAACTGTATAAAGGTAATACTCAGTTACCATTTTCTTATATAAATAAAAATTGAATGAATTATTTATTGTCAAAAGTTATCGATTTGATGAGAATCTTAACATTCACTATGTATTCAAGTTAATTTTGTTATTTCGAAAAGGGTAAAAAAATAGAAAGACAATTAAAAAAGTTATATAAGAGAGCGTAAAAGGAATTAATCACAAAATTAGATAAGAGATTTGAAATAATGTCAAATTTAGTCACAAATTTAGCAACGAAATATCTATTTGTGGTGAATTAGCGACCAATTTAACAATGAATCACGGAAGTTATTGCTAATTAGCGACACATTTAGCAACGAACAATTTTATTGGTCACCAATTTAGCGATGAACAGATTTGTTCATCACTGATTTTGCGAAGAACATGAAGATTTGTCATTGAATTAGCGATGAACATTTCCGTTTGTTGTGGATTTTGTGATGAAAAGTCATCTTTGTCGTGGATTTGCAATGAATATGACAGTTCATCACTGAATTTGTGACGGACAGAAACAGAGCTAAAGCAGGACAGAACAAAAATTTCTGTGCAGAACACTTAACTTTGAAAAATCATAATAAATCCAATTCTTATCAGAATGCAACTAATCATATCTCATTTTAAAGCTCTGTGAGTCTATTTTCACCGAAATTAATCTAGGACGGTTTTCCTTTTTGCAGAAAATGTTATGACCAAAATATCACAGCATGGTCAGAATGTCCTATTTGCAGAAATTTTCAAAGTTTTCATTTAATTTCTTGGCCAAGCAAGGTTCAGATTTTTCTGCATTCATTCCTCATGTTCTAATGGGTTCCACATAGGCTCTAGGTTATAGAATCGTGCTCAAAACATCACATTCAAGCATTCACAAGAAGCCCTCAAAAAAAAAAAAAAAAATTCAGTAAGTGCAGATTTTCTTACCTCCTTGAAGCTTTTAGTCTCTCTCTAGATCCACTTGGTTAGGCTTCTCCTTTCCTTCCAATTTTTGGATATGTCATACTAGGGTTTATGAGAAATGAATTTATGTAAAAACATTGGTTTTTTGTTTGGAGAAATCAAATTTTCCTTCAAGACAAGCTCTCGGTCATGGAGGTAGAAGAAGAAGAAGATGGAGTTTCTTGGTTCTTCCGTGGGTGCCTCACGGTTTTGAGAATGAAGAAGAATTGTTTGGTGCTTGTTCTCTCACTACACTCTCTTTCTCAAGTCCCACAAGTCAAGCTTCATTAATTACATCATTAATGCCTGTCTCTCAACCACCTAATCCAATGGCTCATGATTTTCTACCTTTTCTCCATCCAATGTCCACCATTGATTTAATTGAAAGTCAAACACCACTATGCTTGAATAGTACCTTGTCTCCCACCTTTATTTAAATTGCATATTAGGACCTTTTTAAATTTGCGTGAAAATTTCTACCTCAACTTTTGCGTAAGCGCGGTGGGATCAATATTCGACCCAAAATCTGAGAAATTTGAATTTACCCATTTGGTTCAGTTTTTCATACTGAATCCAATAGAGTTGATCTAGCACGTAGATGAAATCATTTGACCTTCCAAATCGCCTTTAAACACATTAGGGTTTTTAGACCGATTTTGTTTCCCACCTTGCGTTTTTGCCAAAATTCTTTGACCCTTGACTTCAAGAGCATTATAAATCCGGAAAAAAAAAAAATTCTGAGTGACTTTTCTCTATATGACAATGAAAACATATCATATATGGAATAAATGAGGAGTACAATATACAATACACTGAGGGTCGGTGTTACAGTCATGGTGTAGTTGGTTATCATGTTAGTCTAACAACTGAAGGTCTTGTCGGGCGACTCGACTTCCGGCCTATTCTCAAACTTTACACAAATAAAATTTTGTGCTCAACACTTTAGCTCAAAATAATGCTTTAAGAGAGGCTGAAATTTTTTTATTAATATGTTTTATAGAATCAGATGAACTATAAGTTGAGTTACTAATAAAACTATGATGACCTAAATCAAGGATGCCTTGGTGTAGTTTGTTATCATGTCACTCTCACACAATCAAGGTCTCCGGTTCGAGTTGGCCTGTCGCCACACTTGCCTATTCTCAAGTTTTGCACAAATAAAATTTTGTCCTCGGCAATTTAATTCAATATAATGGATAAAGAGAGGTTTAAGTTTTTTTTATTATCAATATTTTATCTAGTATCTGTCAAATCCAAATTGAGCCACAAATAAAATCTTAAAAACCAAAATTTTATGTGTCATGGGGTAGTTTGTTACCAAATGAGTCTAACAAAATAAAGGTTCCAGGACGGCACCACATAAGCCACTTCTCAAGGTTTATAGATATAAAATTTTGTGCTTGGCACTTTAATTTAGAATAATCGAATAAGAGAGACTTAATTTTTTTATTAACAATATTTTTTAGAGTATTAGTCGAACTCAAATTGAGTCACTAATAATATTTCAATGACCCAAATGAAAGATGTCATGGTGTAGTTGGTTATCACATCAGTCTCACACACTGAAGGCCTCTGGTTTGAGTCCAAATGATGCCACACCTACCTATTCTCATGTTATGCACAAATAAAAGTTTGACCTAGGCATTTCAAGTCAAAATAAGGGGTTAAGAATGTCTTAATTTTTTTATAGTGTTAGTCAACCCAAATTAAGCCGCTAATGATATTTTAGTGGTCCAAATCAAAGGTTTTTCTGGTGTAGTTGGTTATCATGTGCATCTAACATGCTGAAGATCATCGTATTGCATTCAGAGAAGCCACACCAGCTTCAACTCATAATGCGCACAAATAAAAGATTTTGTCAAGCACTTTAGTTCATAATAATAGGATCAAACAGGCCTAACTTTTTTATTATCAATATTTTTTGGAGTACCAGTCACACCAATTTCTGTTACTAACAAAATTTTCATGATCCAAAATCAATGGTGTCGTGATGTACTTGGTTGTCACATCAGTCTAACACACTAAAAGTCTCTGGTTCGAGTCCGGGCGATGCTACACATGCCTATTCTCAAACTTTACTCAAATGAAGCTTTGTGCTACGCACTTTAACTCAAAATAATAGGTTAAGAGAGGCAAATTTACTCAAATGAAGCTTTGTGCTACACACTGTAACTCAAAATAATGGGTTAAGAAAAGCATAATCTTTTTTCTATCAATATGTTTTTATAGCATGGTTATCACATCAATCTAACATATTGAAGGTCTCCAAATTAAGCCCCGACAACATCACGCTTGCTTATTCTCAATGCTTTGCATAAATAAATTTTTGTTCTCCTCATTTTAATTCAAAATAATTGTATAAACGGGGCTTAATGTTTAATTATCAATTTTTTTAAAGTATGAGTCAAACCTAAATTGAGTCACTAATGAAGCATTAATAACACAAATGATTGTTGTCATGATGTAGTTGGCTATCACGTTGGCCTAATACACTAAAGTTGTTTGGATTGTGGCTAGGCAATGCCACAACTGCCTCTTCTCAAGTTTTGTATAGATAAAATTTTGACTTTCAAAATAATTGGATAAAAGAGACTTAATTTTTTTTTTATTATCATTATTTTTTAGAGTATCAGTCAAACTCAAATTAAATCACTAATAATGTTTCAATAACCCAAATGAATGGTGTCGTGGTGTAGTTGGTTATCACGTCAGTCTAACACACTGAAGGTCTCTGGTTCAAGTCCAGGCGATGCCACTTCCAACCTTTTCTCAAACTTTACACAAATAAAATTTTGTGATCTACACTTTGACTCAAAATAATATGTTAAGAGAGGCTTAATTTTTTTCCATCGATATGCTTTATAGAATGTGATGAACTATTAGCTTTGTCACTAATAAAATATTAATGACCCAAATCAAAGAGGCCTTGGTGCAGTTGGCTATCATATCACTCTCATGCAATCAAGGTCTCTAGTTTGAGTCAGCGTGTCTCCACATATGCCTATTCTAAAGTTTTAACCAAATAAAATTTTATCCTCGGCACATTAATTCAATACAATGGATTAATAGAGGTTTAATTTTTTTTATTATCAATATTTTATTCAGAATCAGTCAAATCCAAATTAAGCCACAAATAAAAGTTTAAAAGCCAAAATTGAATGTGTCATGGGGTAGTTGGTTACCATATGAGTCTAACAAAATAAAGATTCCCAAGTGACGCCACATGTGCCACTTCTTAAGGTTTACAGATCTAAAATTTTGTACTCTACACTTTAATTCAAAATAATTGGATAAGAGAGACTTAATTTTTTTTTTATTTTCAATACTTTTTAGAGTATCAGTCAAACTCAAATTGATTCACTAATAATATTTCTATGACCCAAATAAACGGTGTTGTGGTGCAGTTGGTTATCACGTCAGTCTTACACACTGAAGGTCTCCGGTTCAAGTTCGGATGATGCCACACCTTCCTGTACTTATGTGATGCACAAATGAAATTTTGTCTAATTTTTTATTATCAATTTTTTTATTATATTAGTTAAACCCAAATTGAGTCACTAATGATATTTTAGTGACCCAAATCAAAGGTGTTGTTGTGTAGTTGGTTATCACGTGCATCTAACACACTGAAGGTCTTCGGGTTACTGCTAGGAGATGCCACGCCAGCTTCAACTCATGATTCACAAAAATAAAATTTTTTGTCCAGCACTTTAATTCGCAATAATAGATCGAAGAGGCCTAACTATTTTATTATCAATATTTTTTGGACTACCATTTGAACCCAATTTCAGTTACTAACAAAATTTTAATGACCCAAAGCAATGGTGTCGTGGTGTAGTTGGTTATCACCTCAGTCTAACACATTGAAGATCGCTGGTTTGAGTTCAGGTGATGCCACACATGCTTATTCTCAAACTTTACTCAAATGAAGCTTTATCCTACATACTTTAACTCAAAATAATTGGTTAAGAGAGGCTTAATCATTTTATTATCAATAAATTTTTATAGTTCAGTTGAACTCAATTTGGGTGACTAATAAAATTTTAATGACCCAAATGAAGGGTGCCAGGTTGTATTTGGTTATCACATGATTCTAACACACTGAAGATCTTTGGTTTGCATTTGGGCGATGACACATCGGCCTCTTCCCAAGGTTTTCACAACAAAATTCTATGTTTTGTAGTTTAATTCAAAATAATAGGATAATAGACATTTGATTTTTTTATTTTTAATATTTCTTAGAGTATATGTCAAACCCAAATTGAGTCAATAATAAAATTTTAATAACCTTAATCAGTGATTTGGTGGTGTAGTTGGTTATCACGTCAATCTAACACACCAAAGGACTCCAAATTGAGGCCCGATGATGTCACACTTGCTTATTCTCAATGCTTTGCACAAATAAATTTTTTTTCTTGGCATTTTAATTCAAAATAATTGGATTGGAGGGGTTTAATGTTTAATTATCAATTTTTTTAAAGTATGAGTGAAACCAAAATTGATGCACTAATGAAACTTTAATGACCCAAATGAATGGTGTCATGGCTTAGTTGCTATCACATTGGTCCAATACGATAAAGGTGTTTGGTTTGTGGCACCACACCTACCTCTTCTAAAGTTTCGCCTTGATAAAATTTTGTGTTCAACATTTTAATTCAAAATAATAGGATAAAAGAGACTTAATTTTTTTATTATCAATATTTTCTAGAGCATCAATCGAACTCAAATTGAGTTATGAATAATGTTTCAATGACCCAAGTGAATGGTGTCGTGGTGTTATTAGTTATCACGTCAGTCAACACACTGAAGGTCTCTGGTTTAAGTCTAGGCGATGCCACTTCCAGCCTGTTCTCAAACTTTACGAAAATAAAATTTTGTGCCCAGCACTTTGACTCAAAATAATACTTTAAGAGATGCTTATTTTTTTTTATCTCTATGTTTTATAAAGTCAGGTGAACTATAAGTTAAGTCACTGATAAAACTTTAATGACCCAAATCAAAGGTTCCTTGGTGTAGTTGGTTATCATGTCACTCTCATGCAATCAAGGTCTCCGGTTTGTGTAAGCGTGCCCCCACACCTGCCTATTCTCAAGATTCACACAAATAAAATTGTCCTCTGCACTTTAATTCAATATAATGGATTAAGAAAGGTTTAATTTTTTTATTATCAATATTTTATCTAGTATCATTAAAATCCAGGTTGAGCCACAAATAAAATTTTAAAAACTGAAATTGAATGTGTCGTGGGGTAGTTGGGGTAATTGGTTACCATATGAGTCTAAATAATTTCGATCGAGCCACTTTAATTCTAAATAATCAGATAAGAGAGGCTTAATATTTTTATTATCAATATTTTTTAGAGTATTTTTCAAACTCAAATTCAGTCACTAATAATATTTCAATGACTTAAATGAATGGTGTCGTCGTGTACTTGGTTAACACGTCAGGACAATGCCACACTCAAATTGAGTCACTAATAACACACTGAAGGTCTCTGGTTCGAGTTCGGATGATGCCACACCTACCTATTCCAATGTTATGTACAAATACAATTTTGTCCTAGCCAACTCAAGTCAAAATAATAGGTTAAAAGAGGCTTAATTTTTTATTAAAGATGAATAACTAATCATACACCAAATAACTACTAATATCAACCATCCTTCATGCAATCCAATTCAAAACAAGTAACACAGAAGGATTAGAAAATCTGAAAAAATTTTGTTGGTATGGAGGAAAAAAAAGAAAAAAAAAACTTCAGTAAAAGCTCCCGAGAACCAAGCAAAAATTCAGCATCCAAATTACTCACATTCTTAAAAAAAAATAAAAAAAAAAATCAGGCTATATGTGCTTCCCCCACACTTAAACTAAGCATTGTCCTCAACATGCAAAATAAATAAAATAAAAATAAAGAGAATAGAAAATTCCCCTGAAAAATCCGATGAACATGCTGCCTTCTCTTTGGTACCGACTTCTTTCCTCTCATGTAAAGGGTTTCTTATTTACTTAAAAAATACCATCAAAACTTAAATCTAAATTAGATTAATAAAAATAAATATTAAAAAAATCATAAAAATATTGGGTTATCTCCCAATAAACACCTTTTTTATTGTCTTCAGCCAGACATAATCTCCTTACTTCAACTGGCTCATAGATCGTTCCGACCCATTTATACCTCAACTTGCCCGGCATAAACTTCAATCTTGAATCAAATGGATGGACTTTGTAGCTTACTATGGACTAGTTCGATTTGAAACTTTCCTTAAAACCCAAATATTCTTGCAAGCTCCCATATCATGTAGAAAAGATACCAAGATTTGCATCCAAAATAGTACATGCATCAACATGTCCACTATTTAGAAAATCATGCTTCACATGTAACGAACTAGCAATGCAATTTTCAAGAGGATCTTTAGAATAAAAGATATTCAGATCATGTTCAACAATCCTCTCAATGCAATCAGACTCAAAATCGACTCTAAAGTCTCCTGTGTATCAAAATTTTTCATTAAATTAAAGATATCAAACTCAATTTTTTTATCATTGATTCTTAGCATCAATTTTCCAACATGAACATCAATCAAAGCACGTGTAGTGTTTTGGAAAGGTCAACCTAAAATCAATAAAGTACCCTCATCATCAGAATCCATATCCATGACAATAAAATCGATAGGAAAAATGAATTTATCAACTTTTACCAGAATATCCTCAACTATGCCTCTTGGATACTTAGCACTCCTATTAGCTAATTGCAATGAAATGTTAGTAGGTTAACAATCTTTTAACCTTAACTTCAAGAATGCAGAATATGACATAATACTGACACCAGTACTCAAATCATATAAAATATTAGAAAAACCAATTGTGCAAGGGATAGAAAACCTTCTTAGATCCTTGAGTTTTGGCAAAGTTTCCTTTGTAGGATTGTAAAACATTCATCTGTGAGCTTGACCTTCGAAACTTCATCCAACTTCCTCTTATTGGTAATCTCGTCCTTCAGGAACTTCCATAGCTTGCATCTGCTTGATAGCATCCAAAAGAGGAATGTTAATATATAGTTTCTTAAAAACTTTTAAAAACTTTTAGAATTATTTTTCTGCATTAGCTTGTAAAAGATGTCCAGGGAAAGGAACAAGGGGCTTATATTTACTCAAGGAAGTGCTTCCCTATTTTGTTTTTGATACCTTGGACTTCTTATCAGTGGGTTAGTTGATCTCTTCCTCAACCTCTTTTTTTACTTTTTCATCTTTTAACTGAATTAGCACCACCTGTAATTTTTTGCCACTCCTTAATGTGATTGTCTTAGCCTGCTCTCTGGGATTCTTTTCAGTATTACTTGATAGTCTACCTGGCATACAAAAATGAAAGATGTTAGCTAATTGATCAATATTATTTTAAGGCCTCTCAATCCTTTCATTTGTTGCTATTGCCAATCGTTCGATTGCTAGCTCCAATGATGCCTTGTTTTCCCTTTATTGTGGTTGCGGATTTGAATTAAACCTTAGTGGATTATTTGATCTTTGTGATACTCCTTGACTCCATAAAAAATTGGAATGGTTTCTCTTCCCAAGATTATATGTGTTGAAGTAAGGGTCGTTCTGGGCCTACCAAAGTTAGAAACATAGTTCGTTTGCTATACCTATGGACACTCAAAAGACATGTGAGTAGATTCACCTTAATAATCACAATATAAGATTTGATTAGTAACAACATCCACTTGATTGGTTTTCATGGCCTTAATTAATGAATCAATTTTTGTACTAAGTATGGTAAGACTGTCAACTTCATACACACCAACTTTCTGCCTAGGAATCTCATGCTTATTAGACTAATCATGCTGGTTAGAAGCCATATCATCAAGTAATGCACATGCCTCATTATATGACTTGCTCAAAAATGTACCCCTAGCTACGACATCAATAATAATCTTAACAGAGTATAAAAGAGCATCACAAGAAGCTTGCAAAACTAACCAGTCAGATATACAATGATGTGGGTAATTTATAATCAAATCTTTAAAATGCTCTCAAGCACTATATAAAAATTCACCATCAAATTGCCTAAAACTATTAATATCATTACATAGTTTAACAGTCTTATTGAGGGTAAAATACTTAGATAAGAATGCTTGAGACATGTTTTCCAAATTAGTAAAATGGTTGGCAAGGAATGAATTCAGCTATATCTTTGCCTTTCCCCTAAGTGAGAAAGGAAACATTCATAACCTTATGGTATCAGGGCTTACTTTATTCAGCTTGATTGTGTCACTTATCTCCGAAAGTTCTTTAGATGGTTACTTAGATCTTCAAAGGTCTCTTTACCAAATTGATCTACCTGCACCATACCAATAAGATTAGGTTTGAGCTCAAAATTATTTGCTCCTACTATAGGATATGCAATAATAGTTTGAATATCTTGAAGTCTAGGAATAGAATACTCCCTCATAGCTCTATTTTCTGAAGCCATTGCTTCCTCATGTTCCTTGTCTTCCCTAGCTTGTTTCCAAATGGATCTCAAAGTTCTCTCTATTTAATGATCAAATTTAGTTAGGTTAACACTCTTCGAACTTAACATATACCCTATACGAACACAAAAGTAAGGCAAAATTAGATGTCTAAAATAAATCACAAAAGCTATTTTAATAAATTTAACTAACCTATATGAAAGTAGAAATCACAAAAATAGGACAAACAAATACAAAAAAGACACTTAAATAGTCAACCAAAAAATTAAAAAATCACGAAAAAATAAAATAAAAAAATAAAAAAATCTATGAAGAAGATAGAATTTAGTCAAAATAGGGTGGTGCCCATGGCAAACCAATAGGTTTTGCTCAGCAGCCCAAAATCCTTTAAAAATAGTGGTCGTCTAACCCTAAATCAAAAGGTTTTTTTCTTAGACCCCAAAAATCCCCCAAAATTCCCATCAAATTTCCAAAAACCTAACCTTAAAATAGTAGTTGTATAATCCTAAAGCCTAATCTGAGAATGAAATAAATAAGAAATATTAAAGTCCAATCACGAATAAGATTATTCTGGTTAATATATCAAGATATTTCTAACAACGGCACCAAAAACTTGATGTGCGATTTTGAAACCGCAATTCCGTACAAGTATATCCTAGTCGAATGTTTTGTATAATGATGAGGACAAGTATCGTTCCCATGAAGATATCTTGTATTACCAATTATGAATTAGCCTAATCTAAGTTTGAAAGTTCGAATCAAAATTATGAGGATAATAGATATTACTAAAAATAAAATCTATAACTATAGAAACTCTAATCGATATGAAACTTCTAATTTAATAAAAGCCCTATGACATCGATTTCATCTGTCTTCAATTTTTCACATGGTTAAATCTTTCCAAATCCCTTAAATTTTATTGGCTACCAAATTATTACTAATGATAGAAGATTTTTCTTAAATTAGATTCATCCAATGGTTATGCAATCAAACCCTAATTTGATTAACTAAAACCCAATAGCCATACAATTTTGATTTAATCAAATTGCATTAAGATTTATGAAAAATTTGTAATTTAGAGTTTCCCCTAAAAGCTCCACATATCGAATTAATCATTCGTCGATCTCATAATTGTATGTGGATTTTATTGTATTGGTCTGATCTCCTATAATCTTATCTTGATCTCATGCATTCAATCTCAAATCAGACAAAACATAGGTCAAAATCAGTAAAATAAATACATTTCTCAAATTTACATGAAAATTTTCAAACAACTTGTTATGTTTCAAGCATACACACCAAACCATTCATATGCATCCAGATAACTTTTAGAAATCGATATAGCTGGCCAAAAAATAATTCCCGGCAAGGGTCAACCACGACCAATGACAGGCGCATCGGGGGTTTTTCAAATGCATGTGAAGTTCAAATATAGCTCTCTACCTTGACGTTGGCCATGGGCCTCCCCCAGTACTAGACCGCCTATTCTGACGTCCCTCCCCTTTTGGTTCAACTGGGCTAGTCCGTAATCTAGGCCACGGGCCTCCCCCAGTGCTAGACCGCCTATTCTGATGGCCCTCCCCTTTCGGTTCAACTGGGCTAGTCCGTGATCTATAAAACATGACGTTTGGGGATAGCTCCTGCAGAAGCGTATCCAGACACAATGAGTGCCTCAACAAATGCCATTCGTAGCTACGGTTGTCCCCTAGGGACTATATCATATCCATCAATTCTCATGGACTCTCAGTCCAAGTACCAAATCAGTATCAATCAAACTTGCCAAAACGCATAGTCATATCAGAAATCATGTTTCAAAATTTGAAAATATGGCATGATATCATTTTTAACAATTCACATGGATGCATATTATCAATTTATTTTCAAACTCTCCACTATCACAAAACATTTATCAAAACCTTTAATAATATCATTTTTTACACGAATAAATCATGTCATTTCTAAAAATGGTAAAACATGGTTTGATATTAATAACAAGATATCGTAAATCCCACTTATAGTTCAGGGAGGGTATGCACTCCCAATTCCAAACCAAACCAAATCAAATTCCTCCTTTGAACCCGAACATGTTATCCTAAGGCATTGAACATCAATTCCACTTAAAATCATTTTCTAAAATAATTCAGAATTTACATTTGCACAGCCATAGAGAAATTGATGTAACTTCTCCTACACATATCGGATCTAAGTAATTCAAGTCTCAAGTGCTAAGATCTAGTTCTATCACTTTCATGTTCAAAGTCGAGCCTAATTCAACCTAAATGGCCACTCAAAGTAGAAAATAAGCATATAATAATTTGTTTTCTACAAGGCAAAATTCTTTGAAAAATCATAAACATTTCAATTCTCATCCAAATGTTTCAAACCATATGTCATTTTTAAGGTATGGAAGTCTAGTTTCATAATAAGGAGATCGCATTAAGTTGCTTATATGTAGAACAAATTATAATGAAAAGGTTACAATAACCCTTATATGCTCTAACCAAAATTTTTAAACTATCCTTCAAATATGCATACCATCACGCAATTAACAACTCAAAAACAACCTAAGAAGGATATTGGATGCAACAGTATCCCTGATTTTGCAAAACATTCTATTTTAACCCCAAAACCCAAATATTTTCATGTACTTTTCAATCAAACTTCAAGGAAAGCTAACCCAATCAACCCAACAAGGTTCCATTATCCTTTAACATGTTTTCTCATACTAGACAACCTAATTTCCTATAAAAGTTCAGACTTAACTCTAATAATCACATATAGAATTTCAGCAATACATCTTATTCAAATTCCACACATTTTCAGAACATATATAAAGCTCCTATCCTAATTTTAGCCTAAATTTAATCAATATTGAAGGATTAGAAATTCCCTCACCTAGGGTTTTCGCAGCTCATAGTCTAAACATTCATGCGCCTACAACTCAGTACGAAATCCTGCAATGCTTCCAAATTAAAGCAAAGTTCAGAAATTTAGCTTAATCACCAAGAGATATCGAAACCTTAGAACTAATTTATCCTTACCTTCGTAGAGAATGGAGCTTGCAGGTTCGCCTAGGGTTTTCAAAGGTTCAGTGATGGACGCCGGTGACGATTTGCAGAAGACTAATGAAGCCGCAGAGAGCACCAAGCGCAAGAAAATGAGAGAGAAAGAAAGTATGTTGTCGAGCGAGAGAGAGAGAGAGATGTCCAGCCTTCGTGCGGTAGTGGCCAGCTAGGGTTGATGGCGGCGATCGGAGGATAGCATGGTCGGTGGGAGGCAGAAAGAGATGGAAGAGAGGGAGAGAGTACGATGGAAAGAGGCAGAGAGATTCGTAAAAGAGAGAGTCGCGGAAGAAAGAGAGAGAGACGAGAGGGAAAAGGGGGTTAGGGTTTTCTAACCTTAACTCTTTAGGGACGCAGCGTTTTGGAGCAAAACGCTGCGTCTCCTCTCTCCCTTTCTTTTCTCTTTTTTTTTTTATAAGTAAATAAATATATATATATTCATATATACTTATATTCTCATTATATTGAAATTCCAAATTCATCGACAATGGGATTGCACTACAAATTTACAAACACGGATATTTTAAATATACCAAAAATTCTAATTTAATATCTCAATATCGAAAATCAATAAAATTTAAAATTTTATTTTATAATTATCAAAATATTTTAGAGAACATCTCTAACACTGAATTTTTGGTGTTACAACTTTAATTAGAAATAATAAGATGAAAGGGTCTTAATTTTTTTATTTCCAATATTTTTGAAGTATTAGTCAAACTGAAGTTAGGTACTAAGAATATTTTAATGTTCAATATCAATGGTGTCATGTTGTAGTTGGTTATCATGACAATCTAACATACTAAAGGTCTTTGGTTCAAGTCCGTGCAATGCAACAAATATTTATTCTCAAGCTTTACAAAATGAAATTTTGCCCTTTGCAACTTCATTCAAAATAATGTGATAAGACCGGTTTAATTTATTATTATCAATTTTTTAGAGCATAAGTCAAACCCAAATTAAGTCACTAATGAAATCTTAACAACCAAAAGGAAAGGAGTTGTAGTGTAATTGGTTATGGCACCAGTCTATCATGCTAGAGGTCATCTATTTGCATCCAAGCGACACCACACCTGCCACTTATAAAGATTTACACAAATAAAATTTTGTGTTCAGTGTTGTAATTCAAAATAAAAGGATAAAAAAGGATTAGCTTCATTATTATCCATATTATTAAAGTATTAGTCAAACCCAAATTAAGTCACCAATAAAATTTTAAAGACAAAGTCAATGGTCTAACGGGGTAGTTGCTTATCATGTCAGTCTTAGACATTAAATGTCTCCATATCGATTTTGGGCGATTTCAAACTTGCTTATACACAAATAAAATTTCATCCTGAACAACTTCATTCGAAATAATGAGATAAGAGAGGCAAAATTTTCTATTATCAATTTTTTTTAGAGTACAAGTCAAACCCAAATTGGGTCACTAATGAAAATTTTTTAACCTAAATTTATGGTATCATGGTGTAGTTGGTTATTGTGTCAGTCTTACACATTGAAGGTCTCCAACTAGAGTTTGGACCATGTCACACTTGCGTCTTTTGTTCTAAGCACTTTAATTTGAAATAATGGGATTAAAAAGATTTAATATTTTTGTTATGAATTTATCTAGAGTTTAAGTCAAACTAAAATAAAGCCACAAATGAAATTTTAATGACCCAAATCGATGGTTTCATCATGTAGTTTCTTATCATGTGAGTAAAACACAAAAAAGATCTTTGGTTCAAGTCCACACGATGCCGAACCTGCCTCTTGAAATGGTTTACACAAATAAAATTTTGGCCCTAACATTTAAATTCGAAGTAATGGTATGATAGAGACTTAATTTTATAGTATTAATTTTTTTCGAGTATAATTCAAACCTAAATTGTGTCACTAATGAAATTTTAATGAATAAAATGAAAGGTATCATGATGTAATTGGTTATCACATCTGTCTAACATACTGAAAGCCTATGGTTTGCATTTGGCAACATGATACCTGCAACTTCTCAAGATTTGCAGAAATAAAATTTTTTGTTCAGCACTTTAATTAGAAATAATAGGATGAAGGTCTTAATTTTTTTATTATCAATATTTTTAGAGTAACAGTCAAACCGAAATTAGGTACTAAGAATATATTTTAGTGTTCAATATCAATGGTGTTGTAGTGTAGTTGGTTATCACATCATTCTAACACACTAAAGTCTGTGTGACACCACAACTATTTATTCTCAACCTTTACACAATAAAATTTCACTGTGTGCAACTTCATTCAAAATAATGTGATAAAAGAGGTTTAATTATTATTATCAATTTTTTAGAGTATAAGTCAAATCCAAATTAAATCACAAATGAAATCTTACTAATCGAAAAAAAGAAGTTGAGGTGTAATTCGTTATGACATCAGTCTAACATGGTCGAGGTCATTGGTTTGCATCCAGGCGACACCACACCTACCACTTCTCAAGATTTTCAAAGATAAAATTTTATTTTCAGTATTTTAATTCAAAATAATAGGACAAAAAAGGATTAATTTTGCTACTATCAATACTCTTAAAGTATCAGTCAAACCCAAATTATGTCACTAATAAAATGTTAATGACCAAAATCGATGGTGTAGTGTGTAGTTGGTTATCACATCAATATTACACACTAACTGTCTCAATTTTGTGTGATGCCAAACTTGCTTATACACAAAAAAAAACTTCGTCCCAAAGAATTTCATTCGAAATAATGAGATAAGAGAGACAAAATTATCAATTTTTCAAGGTACAAGTCAAACCCAAATTGGGTCACTAATGAAATTTTATTGACCTAAATTAATGGTGACATGGAGTAGTTGGCTATCACATCAGTCTTATGTACTGAAGGTCTCTAGTTAGAGTCTGGGCAACACCACATTTGCATCTTTTTGTTGTAGCACTTTAATCCAAAGTAATGCGATGAGAGAGATTTACTTTTTTTTTGTTATGAACTTACCTAGAGCTTAAGTCAGACCAAAATTGAGCCACTGTTGAATTTTTAATTTACCGAATCGATGGTTTCATCGTGTAATTTGTTATCACATGAGTATAACATAGAAAAGATCTTTGGTTTGAGTCCAGACAATGTCAGACCTGCCTGTTAACATGGTTTGCACCAATAAAATTTTGTCCTCGACATTTAAATTCGATGTAATGGTATGACAGAGACTTAATTTTATAGTATCATTTTTTTTTCCGAGTATAAGTTAAACTAGAATTGAGTCACTAAAGAAATTTTAATGACTAAAATGAAAGGTGTCATGGTGTAATTGATTATCACATCACTCTAGCACACTGAAAGTCTTCAGTTTTCATTTGGTGACACGATACTTTGCACTTCTCAAGGTTTGCACAAATAAAATTTTGCGTTCAACACTTTAATTAGAAATAATAGGATAAAAGGGTCTTATTTTTTTTATTATCAATATTTTTAGAGTATCAATCAAACCCAAATTAAGTACTAAGAATATTATTGTGTTCAAGATCAATGGTGTCGTGGTGTAGTTGGTTATCACGTCAGTCTAACACACTGAAAATCTCCGGTTCGAGTGTAGGTGACTCCACACCCATTTATTCTCAAACTTTACATAGTGAAATTTTGCCCTCTACAACTCCATTCAAGATGATGTGATAAGAAAGCTTTAATTTATTATTTTCAATTTTTTAGATTATAAGTCAAACCCAAATTGAGTTAATGAAATTTTGTTGACCTAAATTAATGGTGTCTTGGTGTAGTTGGTTATTACGCAGTCTTATGCACGGAACTTCTCTGGTTTGAGTTTGGGTGATGCCACACTTAAGTCTTTTTGTTCTGAGCACTTTAATTCAAAATAATGGGATTACAGAGATTCAATTTTTTTTTTTTTTTTGGATATGGATTTATCTAGAGTTTAAGTAAGACCTAAATTGAGCCACTAATGAAGTTTTAATGACCCAAAATGATGGTTTTACCGGAGTTTGTTATCACCTTAGTATAACACCTACGTATAACACAGAAAAGATCCTTGGTTTGAGTGTAAACAATGCCACACCTGTCTCTTCACATGGTTTGCACAAATAAAATTTTGTCCCCAACATTTAAATTTGAAATAATGGTATGACAGAAACTTAATTTTATAGTATCAATTTTTTTTTTCAAGTATAGCTAAAACATAAATTGAGTCACTAATGAAATTTTAATGACCAAAATGAAAGGTGTCATGGTGTACTTGGTTATCACATCGTCTAACACACTGAAAGTCTTCAGTTGGTGTGTGGCAACACGATACCTGCCACTTCTCAAGGTTTGCATGAACAAAATTTTGCGTTCTGCACTTTAATTAGAAATAATAGGATGTGAGGGTCTTAATTTTTTTATTATCAATATTTTTAGAGTATCAGTCAAACCCAAATTAGGTACTAAGAATATTTTAATGTTCAATTCCAATGGCATCGTGGTGTAGTTGATTTTTGATGTTCAAAACCAACGGTGTCGTGGTGTAGTTGGTTATCACGTCAGTCTAACACACTGAAGGTCTCCGGTTCGAGTCCGGGCGATGCCACACCTATTTATTGTCAAGTTTTACACAATGAAATTTTGCCCACAATGAAATTTTACCCTCTGCAACTGCAACTTCATTCAAAATAGTGTGGTAGGAGATATTAACTTATAATTATCAATTTTGTAGATTATACGTTAAACCAAAATTCAGTCACTAATGAAATTTTATTGACCTAAATTATTGTCATGGTGATGTAGTTGGTTATCACGTACGTCTTCAGTAGTGAAGGTCTCTGGTTCGTGTCCAAATGACGCCACAATTTCATCTTTTTCCGAACAACGCCACACTTTCATCATTTTGTTCTGAGCATTTTAATTCAAAATAATTGGATTAGAGGGATTTTATTTTTTGTTATGAATTTATCTAAAGTTTAAGTCAAACCCAAATTGAGCCGCTAATGAGATTTTAATGACCCAAATCGATGGTTTCATCGTGTAGTTTGTCATCACATGAGTATAACACAGAAAAGACCTTCGGTTCGAGTGCAGACAATGCCATACCGGCCTCTTTACATGTTTTTCACAAATTAAATTTTGTTCCCAACATTTAAATTTGAAGTAATGGTAAGAGTGAGACATAATTTTATATTGTCAATTTTTTTCAAGTATAAGTCAAACCTAAATTGAGTCACTAATGGAATTTTGCTGACCAAAATGGAAGTTGACGTGGTGTAATTGGTTATCACTTCAATTTGACACCCTGAAATTCTTCAGTTTGCATTTGGCGACATGATGCCTACCTCGTCTTAGGGTTTGCACAAATAAAATTTTGCATACAGCACTTTAATTTGAAATAATGGGATGAAAGGGTCTTAATTTTTTATTATCATTATATTTTAAGTATCAGTCGGACCCAAATTAGGTACTAAGAATATTTTAATCTTCAATATTAATGGTATAGTGGTGTAGTTTGTTATCACGTCAATCTAATACGCGAAAGGTCTCGGGTACGGGTCCAGGCAATGCCACACCTATTTATTATCAACATTTACACAATGAAATTTTGCCCTCAACAACTTCATTCAAAATAATATGATAAGAGAGGTTTAATTTATTATTATCAAGTTTTTAGACTACAGGTTAAACCCAAATTAAGTCACTAATGTAATTTTAATAACCGAAATGAAAAGAGCATAATTGGTTATGACGTCAATCTAGAACGCTGGACATCTTCTGTTTGTATCCAAGTGACAACAAACCTGCCACTTCTCAAGATTTGCATAGATAAAATTTTGTGTCTAGTATTTTAATTCAAAATAATAGGATAAAAAAAGACTAATTTTGCCAAACTTGCTTATACACAAATAAAATTTCATCCCGAACAATTTCATTTGAAATAATGAAATAAGAGAGGCAAAATTTTTATTATCTATTTTTTAGAGTACAAATCAAACCCGAATCATGTCACTAATGAAATTTTATTGACCTTAATTAATGGTGCATGGGGTAGTTGGTTATCATGTCAGTCTTGCACACTAAAGGTCTCTGGTTTGAATCCAGGCGACACCACACTTGTGTCTTTCTGTTCTAAGCACATTAATTCAAAACAATGGGATTGGAGAGATTTTTTTTTTTTTTTTTGCTTTAAATTTATCTAGAATTTAAGTCAGACCCAAATTGAGCCACTATTGAAATTTTTGTAACCCAAATCAATGGTTTCATCCTGTAGTTTCTTATCACAAGAGTAAAACATTGAAAAGATCTTTAGTTTGTGTCCAGATGTTGCCATACCTGCCTCTTACCATGTTTTGTCAAATAAAATTTTGTCCCCAATATTTAAATTCGAAGTAATAGTATGACAAAGACATAATTTTATAGTATCAATTTTTTTGATTATAAGTCAAATCTAATTTGAGTCACTAATGAAATTTATTGACCAAAATGAAAAGTGTCATGGTGTAATTAGTTATCGCATCAGTCTATCACATTGAAATCTTCGGATTTCATTTAGCGACACGACACCTACCACTTCTCAAGGGTTGTACAAATAAAATTTTTCTTACAGCACTTTAATTAGAAATAATAGGATGAAAGGGACTTAACTTTTTTGTCATCAATATTTTTAGCATATCTGTCAAACCCAAATTCGGTACTAAGAATATTTTAATGTTCAATATCAATGGTGCCATGGTGTAGTTTGTTATCACTTTAGTCTAACAAACTGAAGCTCTCCAGTTCGACTCTGGGTGACTCCACACCTAGTTGTTCTTAAGCTTTACACAATGAAATTTTGTTGTGTGCAACTTCATTCAAAATTATGTGATAATAGAGGTTTAATTTATTATTATAAATTTTTTAGAATATAAGTAAAATCTAAATTGAGTTACTAATGAAATTTTATTGACCTAAATTAATGGTGTCATAGTGTAGTTGGTCATCACATCAATCTTACACACTGAAGTTCTCCGATTTGAGCCTGGACAACGTGTATGTTTTAGTTTTGTGCTCTTTAATTCAAAATAATGGGATTAGAGAGATTCAATTTTTTTTGTTATGGATTTATCTAGAGTTTAAGCCAGACCTAAGTTGAGCCACTAATGAAATTTTAATGACCCAAATCGATGGTTTCATTGTGTAGTTTGTTATCACCTGAGTACAACATAGAAAAGATCTTCGGTTCATGTCCAGACAATGCCACACCTAGCTCTAAACATGGTTTGCACAAATAAAATTTTGTCCCCAACATTTAAATTCGAAGTAATGGTATGACAGAGACTTAATTTTATAGTACCAATTTTTTCGAGTATAGCTCAAACCTAAATTGAGTCACTAATGAAATTTTAATTACCGAAATGAAAGATGTCATGGTGTAATTGATTGTCACATCAGTCTAACACACGAAAAGTCTTCGGTTTGCATTTGGCGACACGATACCTGCCACTTCTCAAGATTTGCACAAATAAAATTTTATGTTCAGCACTTTAATTAGAAATAATAGGATGAAAGGGTCTTAATTTTTTTTATTATCAATATTTTTGAAGTATCAATCAAACCCATACTAGGTACTAAGAGTATTTTAATGTTCAATATCAATGGTGTCATGCTGCAGTTGGTTATCATGTCAGTCTAACACACTCAAGACCTCCAGTTCGAGTCCGGGCGATGCACACCTATTTATTCTCAAGATTTACACATTGAAATTTTGCCGTTTGCAACTTTGTTCAAAATAATGTGATAAGAGAGGTTTAATTTATTATTATCAATTTTTTAGATTATAAGTCAAACCAAAATTGTGTCACTAATAAATTTTTATTGGCGAAAATTAATGGTGTGATGGTGTAGTAGTTTATGACGTAGGCTTACACACTTAAGGTCCCTAGTTTGACTCCAGGCAACACCACACTTGCTTGTTTTTGTTCTGAGCACTTTAATTCAAAATGATGGGATTAGAGAAATTTAATTTTTTTTGTTAAGAATTTATCTAGAGTTTAAGTCAGATCCAAATTGAGCCACTAACATAAGTTTAATGACCCAAACGATTGTTTTGTCGAGTATGACACCAAAAAGATCATCGGTCCGAGTCCAGACAATGCCTCACCTACCTATTAACATGGTTTGCACAAATAAAATTTTGTCCCTAACACTTAAATTCGAAGTAATGGTATGAAAGAGACTTAATTTTATGGTATCAATTTTTTTCCAGAATAAGTCAAATCTAATTTTTGTCACTAATGGAATTTTAACTAATGGAATTTTAATGAATGAAATGAAAGGTACCATGGTGTAATTGGTTATCACATCAGTTTGACACACTCAAAGTATTTCGTTTGTATTTAGCGAGACAATACCTACCACTTCTCAAGGTTTGCATAAATAAAATTTTGTGTTCAGCTCATTAATTAGAAATAATAGGATGAAATGGTCTTAATTTTTTTTATTAGCAATATCTTTGGAGTATCAATCAAACCCAAATCAGGTACAAAGAATATTTTAATGTTCAAAATCAAAGGTTTCGTGGTATAGTTTGTTATCACGTCAGTCAAATGCATTGAAGGTGTCTGGTTCAAGTCCAGGCAATGCCACACTTATTTATTCTCAAGCTTTACACAATGAAATTTATTATTATCAAATTTTTTAAGTATAAGTCAAATACAAATTGAGTCACTACTGAAATTTTAATAACTGGAATTAAAGGAGTTGTGGTGTAACGTGTTATGATGTCAATCTAATTTGTTGGAGGTCTTCTGTTGTCATCTAGGTGACACCATACCTGCCACTTCTAAAGATTTGCACAGATAAAATTTGGTGTTAATTTTTTTAATTGAAAATAATAGGATAAAAAAGGATTAATTTTGCTATTATCAATATTTTTAAAGTATCTAACAAACCCAAATTAAGTTATTAACAAAATTTTAAACACAAAAATCAATGGTGTAGTGGTATAGTTGGTTATCACGTCAGTCTTACACACTAAATGACTCGACTTCGATTTTGGGTGGTACCAAACTTGCTGATACACAAATAAAATTTCATCCCGAACAACTTCATTCGAAATAATGAGACAATAGAGGCAAAATATTTAAAGTACAAGTCAAAGCCAAATCATGGCACTAAAGAAATTTTATTGACCTAAATTAATGGTGTCATGGTGTAGTTGGTTATCACATCAGTCTTATACACTGAAGGTCTCCGCTTTGAGTCCGAGTGACGCCACACTGATGTCATTTTGTTATGAGAACTTTAATTCAGAATAATGGGATTAGAGAGATATAATTCTTTGTTATGAGTTTATCTAGAGTTTAAGTCAGACCCAAATTGAGTCACTAATAAAACTTTAATGACCCAAATCGATGGTTTCATCACGTTGTTTGTTATCTCATGAGATAACAAAGAAAAGTTCTTCGGTTTGAGTCTAGATGATGCCACACCTGCTTCTTAACATGGTTTGCAATAATAAAATTTTGTCCCCAACATTAAAATTTGAAGTAATGGTATGACAGTGGCCTAATTTTATAGTTTCAATTTTTTTCAAATATAAGTCAAACTTAAATTGAGCTAATAAAGAAATTTTAATGACAGAAATGAAAGGTGTCATGGTGTACTGGTTATCACATCAGTCTAACATATTGAAAGTCTTCGATTGGCATTTGGCGACATGACACCTTCCACTTCTCAAGGTTTGCACAAATAGAATTTTGCATTTGGCACTTTAATTAGAAATAATTGGATAAAAGGGTGCTAATTTTTTTTGTTATCAATATTTTTAGAGTATCTGTCAAACCCAAATTAGGTACTAAGAATATTTTAATATTCAATATCAATATTGTAATTGGTGTAGTTGCATTGGTTATGATTTCAATCTAACATGCTGGAGGTCTTCTGTTTGTATCCAAACGATGCCACACCTGCAACTTCTCAAGATTTGTATAGATAAAATTTTGTGTTCAGTATTTTAATTAAAAATAATAGGATAAAAAAGGATTAATTTCTCTATTATCAATATTCTTAAAGTATCTATCAAAACTAAATTGAGTCACTGATAAAATTTTAAAGACCAAAATCAATGGTGTAGTGGTGTAGTTAGTTATCATGTTAGTCTTACACATTAAATATCTCCGGTTTGATTTTGGGCAATGCAAAACTTGCTTATACACATATAAAATTTCATCCTAAACAACTCCATTTGAGTTAATGAGATAAGAGAGGAAAAATGTTTTGTTATCAATTTTTTTAAAGCACAAGTCAAACCCAAATTGGGTCACTAATGAAATTTTATTGACTTAAATTGATGGTGTCATGGTCCAATTGGTTATCATGTCAGTCTAACACAATGAAGGTCTCTGATTCGAGTTCGGGCGATACCACACTTGCGTCTTTTTGTTCTAAGCACTTTAATTAAAAATAATGGTAATAAAGAGATTTAATTTTTTTGTTATGAATTTATCTAGAGCTTAAGTCAGATCCAAATTGACCTGATAATAAAATTTTAATTACCCAAATTGATAGTTTCATCGTGTAGTTTGTTATCACATGAGTGTAACAGAGAAAAGTTATTCAATTTGAGTCCAAAAAATGCCACACCTACCTCTTAACTTGGTTTGCACAAATAGAATTTTGTCCCCAACATTTAAATTTGAAGTAATGGTATGAAAGAGACTTAATTTTGTACTATCAATTTCTTTTCGAGCATACGTCAAATGTAAGTTAAGCCACTAATGAAATTTTAATGACTAAAATGAAAGGAGTCATGCTGTAATTGGTTATCACAACACTCTTAACACATTGAAAGTCTTCGGTTCGCATTTGGTGGCACAATGCCTGCCACTTCTCAAGGTTTGCACAAATAAAATTATGCGTTCAGCACTTTAATTACAAATACTAGGATGAAAAGGACTTAATTTTTTTATTATCAATATTTTTAGAGTATCTATCAAACCCAAATTAGGTACTATGAATATTTTAACGTTTAATATTGTTGGAGTCGAGTTTTGCTCCACAGATACCTGCTCTTCCGACTCGGGCAAGGAGCCGATAACGGAGGTGTTTGTCGGTCTTCATTGATGAGAAACCTATAAAAACCCCCCACCGGTGCTAGCCCGATGAGGGGACTCCGATACTCAAGTCAATATGAGTGATAAAATAAAGACTGATAGTAGTCGTAGATATCATACCTCCAATTGTGTATAGAGTGGAACACGAAAGCATACCTCTGATAGTATAAGATTGAGCATGAAGCTCTACCATTGTTGGTGTATGTAAATAGATATGAAACCCCCCACTGAATGACATAAATAGTTGGGTATGAAACCCCCCTCTAACTAATATATAGAATTGCCTCTCTCGTGTGAAAAAACTGTGTCCCCTCTGAGGGTTGCCTATGCTCTGTATTTGTAGCATTCCCAGGGGTGTAGAAAACCCTAGTTTCCTTTTTGCTTGAGATCTTTTGAAATACAGGTGCTTGTGATAAAAGACTTATGAAAGATTTAGATTTCCTTGGAATTTAGAAAGGTTTAGGATTTTAGGAAGATTTCCTTCCTTATCAAGAGTCTAAGAGAATTAAAGTCCTATAGGAACAAGGAAAATTTCTTGTGTTAAGGAAATCTCCTTCCTTACTGGATGCTTACAAGAGAATTGGAAACTGTTTAAACTGGTGTCATCATTTGCCTCCCACTCCTAATAGCAATTTGAAAAAATAGTATTAGGAGTAGGGTGATTCGAAAAATCAAAGTATTGGTGATAAACTATGACAATCACTTGAGGAAAATTTTGATTATTCACCAAGAGGCCGAAAGACTAAGAGGTCGGGAGACCATGTGGTCATAGGTCGAATAATTAAGGGTCAAGAGACCAACAAGAAATTGAGAGACCAACAGGTCGAATTGTGGAAAGATCGACAAGTCAAATGATTTGAATGATCTAGAGGTCAAGAGATTGACAAGAGATCAAGAAAATGATAGGTCGAATGGTTTAGAGACCAATAGGAGATTAAGAGGCCGACGGCCGAACGGTAGAGAAACCGACAAGAGATTGAGAGACGAACAAGCCGAACTGAAGAGAGGCCAACAGGCCGAACGGAGGAGAGGCTGATAGGCCGAATGGAGGAGAGACAAACAAGAGATTAAGAGACTGATAAACCAAACAGAAAAGAGGCCAACGGGCCGAATGGAGGAGAGACAACCAGAAACAGGCCGAACGGAGGAGAGGCTGACAGGCCGAATGGAGGAGAGACAAACAAGAGATTAAGAGACTGATAAACCAAACAGAAAAGAGGCCAACAGGCCGAACGGAGGAGAGGCCGACAAGCCGAATGGAGGAGAGACAAACAAGAGATTAAGAGACTGATAAACGAAACAGAAAAGAGGCCAACAGGCCGAATGGAGGAGAGACAACCAGAGATTAAAAGGCGACAGTTCAAACGAAGGGGAGGCCAACAGGATGAATGAAAGAGAGGCCTATAGGCTGAATGAAGGAGAGGCGGATAGGAGATTGAGAGGCCAATAGTCCGAACAGAGGAGAGATCGATAGGTCAAACAATTGAGGGTGGCGTAGGGCCTATTTAGGGAGATAAATACCATCGGTAGATTGGGGTAACATGGACCTGCTCAGAGAGATAGATCCCATCAGTAGATCGGGGTAGTATAGGCCCATTTTAGGAGATAGATCTCATTGGTAGATCAGAACAACATAGGCCCGTTCAGGGAGATAGACCCCATCGGTAGATTAGGGTAACATGGGCCCATTCGGGAAGATAAATCCCATCGATAGATCAGGGTGATATGGGCCCATTCGAGAAGATAAATCCTATCGGTAGATTAGGGCAATATGAGCCTGTTCAAGGAGATAGATCCTATCAATAGAACAGGGCGACATGAGCCCGTTCGGGGAGATAGATCCCATCGGTAAATCAAAGTGACATAAAGCCATTCAAGAAGATAAATCCCATTGTTAGATCAGGACGGCTAGTCCTGTTTGGGGAGATAGAGCCCATCGGTTGATCAAGACAACGTGGGCCTATTCGAGGAGATAGATCTCATCGGTAGATCAAGGCGGTATAGGCTCATTCAAGGAGATAGATCCCATCGGTAGATCAAGATGACATGGGCCCGTTAGGGGAGATAGATCCCATTGGTAGATCAAGGCAACATGGGTCTATTCGGGGATATAGATCCCATCGGTAGATCAAGGCAGCATCGACCCATTCAGGGAGATAGATCTTATCGATAAATCAAGGTGGCATGGGCCTATTCAGAGAGTAGATCCCATCGGTAGATCAGGGTGGCATAGGCCTATTAGGGGAGATAGATCCATCGGTAGATTAGGGTGACATGGGCTTATTCGATGAGATAGATCTCATCGGTAGATCAGGGCAGCATAACCCTATTCATTTGATAATGTACCATGAGACAAATAGTTGACAAATTATCCACACGAGGCCAAGAGAATGAGGGCGAGAGAATTACCTAACGAGGGGTACCCCCAACTATCTCGTCCCAATTGTCGTATAGTCGAATGAACTCAAGCTGTCGAGAAAAAGTAAAGCAAAGCTTGAAATTTCTATCACTGGTCAGTCAATCATTTTCATTGACGGTGCCAAGCTGTTGGAGTCAATTTTTGCTCCATAGTTACCTGCTCTTCCGACTTGACGGGGAGTCAATGATGGTGGTGTTCGTCGGTTCTTCACAGATGAGAATCCTACAAAAACCTCACCAGGGCTAACCCCATAGGGAGACTCCAACTCTCAAGTTGGTATGAGTGATAAAATAAAAACCGATAGTAGCCGTAGATATCATACCTCCGATTGTGTATAGAGTAGAACACTAAAACATGCCTCTGATTGTATAAGATTGAGCATGAAGCCCTACCTTTGTTGATATATGTAAATGGGTATAAAAACTCCTTGACTAACATATAGAATTAGGTATGGAACCCCCCTCTGACTAATATATAGACTTGGGTATGGAACCCCCTCTAACTGATATATAGAATTGCCTCTCTCTCGTATGTAAAAACTGAGTCATCTCTGAGAGTTGCCTATGCTCTGTATTTATAGTTTTCCCATGGATGTAGAAAATACTAATTTCCTTTTTGTTTGAGATCTTCCGAAATGGTAGGTGCTTGTGGTAAAAGACTTCTAAAAAATTTAAGCTTCCTTGGAATTTAGGAAGGTTCAAGATTTTAGGAAGATTTCCTTCCTTATCAAAAGTCTGAGACAATTAAAGTCCTATAGGAACAATGAAAGTTTCTTGTGTCAAGGAAATCTCTTTCCTTACTGGATGATAACAAAAGAATTGGAAACTATTAAAACTAGGTGCCATCAAATATCAATGATCTCGTGGTGTAGTTTGTTATTACATCAGTCTAACGTATTAAAGGTCTCCGATTCAACTCTGGGAGATGCCGTAAGTGTTTATTCTCAATTTTTAAGCAATGAAATTTTTCCCTCTGCATGTTCATTCAAAATAATGTGTTAAGAGAGGTTTAATTTATTATTATCACTTTTTTAGAATTCAAGTCAAACCAAAATTGTGTCGCTAATGAAATTTTAATAATTGAAATGAAAGGAGTTGTGGTGTAATTAGTTATGACATTTGTCTAACAAGCTGGAGATGTTTTGTTTGCCTCCAAGTGACACCACACCTGTCACTTCTCCAGATTTACACTAATAAAATTTCGTGTTCAATATTTTAATTAAAAATAATAGGATAAAAAAGGATTAATTTTGCTATTATCAATATTCTTGAAGTATCAGTTACACCAAAATTAAGTCACTAATAAAATTTTAAAGACCAAAATCAATGATGTAGTGGTGTAGTTGATTATCACATTAGTCTTATGGACAAAATGTCTCCAATTTGATTTCGGGTGATGCCAAACTTGCGTATACACAAATAAAATTTCGTCATGAACAACTTCATTTGAAAAAATGAGATAAAAGAGGCAAAATTTATATTACCAATTTTTTAGAGTACAAGTCAAACCCAAATTAGGGCAATACTTAAATTTTATTTGACCTCAATTAATGATATCGTGGTATAATTGGTTATCATGTCAGTCTTACACATTAAAGGTCTCTAGTTCAAGTCTGGTGACACCACACTTGCGCTTTTTTGTTCTGAGCACTTTAATTCAAAATAATGGGATTAGAGATTTTTAAATTTTTTTGTTAGGAATTTATCTAAAGTTTAAGTCGGACCTAAATTGAGCCACTAATAAAATTTTAATGGCCCAAATCAAGGGTTACATTGTGTAGTTTGTTATCAGACGAGTATAACATAGAAAACATCTTTGGTATGAATCCATACGATGCAACACATGCCTACTAACTTTGTTTTCACAATTAAAGTTTTGTCCCCATCATTTACATTTGAAGTAATGGTATGATAGAGACTTAATTTTATAGTATCAATTTTTTTCGAGTATATGTCAAACCTGAATTGAGTCACCAATGAAATTTTAAAATCTGAAATGAATGGTGTCATGGTGTAATTGGTCATCATATTAGTCTAACACACTAAAAAGACGTCAGTTTGCATTTGGCGACATGATACCTGCCGCATCTCAAGGTTTTAACAAATAAAATTTTTTGTTCTGCAATTTAATTAGAAATAATAAGATGAAGGGGTCTTAATTCTTTTATTATCAATATTTTTAGAGTATCAATCAAACCCAAATTAGGTATGAATAATATTTTATTGTTCAATATCAATGGTATCATTGTGTAATTGGTTATCACGTCAATCTAACACACTAAGCATCTTTGGTTCGAGTCCAGGCGACGCCACACCTATTTATTCTTAAGCTTTACATAATGAAATTTCACCTATTTATTTTTAAGCTTTACATCCTGTGGAACTTCATTCAAAATAATGTGATAAGAGAGGTTTAATTTATTATTATTAGTTTTTTAGAGTATATGTCAAACCCAAATTGAGTCACTAATGAAATTTTAATAATCGAAATGAATGGTCAGTCAAACATGTTGGAGGTCTATTGTTTGCTTCCAGCTGACACCATACCAGCCACTTCTCATGATCTGCACAAATAAAATTTTCTGTTCAGTATTTTAACTTAAAATAATAGAATATAAAGGATTAAGTTTGCTATTATCAATGATCTTGAAGTATCATGGATTGATTTTGCTATTATCAATGATCCTGAAGTATCAGTCACACCCAATTTAAGTCACTAATAAAATTTTAAAGACCAAAATCAGTGGTGTAGTGGTGTAGTTGGTTTTCACATAAGTCTTACATGCTAAATGTGTTCGGTTCAATTTTGGGCAATGCTAAACTTGTTTATACCAAAAAAAAAAAAAAAAAAAAAAATCATTTAGAACAACTTTATTCAAAACAATGAGATAAGAGAGGAAAAATTTTTTATTATCAATTTTTTTAAAGAACAAGTCAAACGCAAATTAGGTCACTAATGAAATTTTATTGACCTAAATTCATGGTGCCATGGTGTTGTTGGTTATCACATGAGTCTTACACACCGAAGGTATCTGATTCGAGTCTGGGTGATGCCATACTTGCGGCTTTTTGTTCTGAGCATATTTTCAAAATAATGGGATTAGAAAGATTTAATTTTTTTGTTATGAATTTATCTAGAGTTTAAGTCAGACCCAAATTAAGCCACTAATGAAATTTTAATGACCCAAATCAATGGTTTCTTCGTGTAGTTTGTTACCACATTTGTATAACACAGAAACATTCTACATTTTGAGTCCCGACAAGGCCACACCCACCTCCTAACATGCTTTGCACAAATAAAATTTTGTCCCCAACATTTAAATTAAAAGTAATGGTATGACAGAGACCAAATTTTATAGTATCAATTTTTTTTGAGTATAAGTCAAACCTAAATTGAGTCACTATTGAAATTATAATGACCGAAATGAAAGGTGTCAAGGTGTAATTGGTTATTACATCAGTCTAACATGCTGAAAGTCTTCGGTTAGCATTTGGCAACACGATACCTACCACTTCTCAACGTTTACACAAATAAGATTTTGCATTCAGCACTTTAACTAGAGATAATAGGATGAAATGGTCTTAATTTTTTTATTATCAATATTTTTAGAGCATCAATCAAACCCAAGTTAGGTACTAAGAATATTTTAATGTTCAATATCAATGGAATCATAGTATAATTAGTTATCACGTCACTCTTACACACTAAAGGTCTCCGGTTTGAGTACGGGAGATGCTACACCTATTTATTCTCAAGCTTTGAATAATGAAATTTTTCCCTCTACAACTTCATTGAAATAATGTGATAACAGAGGTTTAATTTATTATTATCAATTTTTAAGAGTATAAATTAACCCCAAATTGAGTCACTAATGAAATTTTAATTACCGAAAGGAAAGGAGTTGTGGTACAACTGGTTATGATGTCAATCTAACATGTTGGAGGTCTTCAATTTGCATCCAAGTGACACCACACCTGCCCTTTTCAAGATTTGTAGAAATAAAATTTTGTGTTTAGTACTTTAAATCAAAATAATTAAATAAAATTTTTAATTTTCTATTATCAATATTCTTAAAGTATTAGTCAAACACATATTAAGTTACTAATAAAGTTTTAAAGACCAAAATCACTGGTGTAATGGTGTAGTTGGTTATCACGTCAGTCTTACACACAAAATGTCTCCAATTCAATTTTGGGTGTTGCCAAACATGCTTATACACAAATAAAATTTCATCATGAACAACTTCATTTGATGTAATGAGATAAGAGAGGCAAAGTTTTTTATTATCAATTTTTTTAGAGTACAAGTCAAACCCAAATTGGGTCACTAATGAAATTTTATTGACCTAAATTAATGTTCTCATTGTGTAATTAGTTATCACATCAGTTTTACACACTAAAGGGCTCCGATTCGAGTCCAAGGCGATGCCACCGTTAGCGTCTTTTTATTCTGAGCACTTTAATTCAAAATATTCGGATTATAGAGATTTAATTTCTTTTTTGTTATAAATTTATCTAGAGTTTAAGTCAGACCTAAATTGAGCCACTAACAAAATTTTAATGACCCAAATTGATGGTTTCATCATGTGGTTTGTTATCACATGAGTATGACATAGAAAAGATCTTTGGTTCTAGTCCAGATAATGCCACACCTACCTCTTAACGTGGTTTGCACAAATAAATTTTGTCCCCAACATTTAAATTCGAGGTAATGGTATGACAGAGACTTAATTTTATAGTATCAATTTTTTTCAAGTATAAGTCAAGCCTAAATTGAGTCACCGATGAAATTTTTTTAACCGAAGTGAAAGGTGTCATGGGGGTTATAACATCAGTCTAAAACACTCAAAGTCTTTGATTTACATTTGGCGGCATGATACCTGCCACTTCTCAAGGTTTGCACAAATAAAATTTTGCGTTGAGTACCTTAATTAGAAATAATAGGATGAAAGTGTCTTAACTTTTTTTATTATCAATATTTTTAGACTATGAGTCAAACCCAAATTGGGTACTAAGAATATTTTAAAGTTCAATATGAAGAGTGTCGTGGTGTAGTTGGTTATCACGTCAACTAACACATTGATGATCACCGGTTCGAGGTCTGGCGACACCACACCTATTTATTCTCAAGGTTTACACAATGAATATTTGCCCTTAGCAACATCATTCAAAATAATGTGATAAGAGAGGTTTAATTTATTATTATGATTTTTTAGAGTATAAATCAATGCCAAATTGAGTCACTAATGAAATTTTAATAACTGAAATGAAAGGAGTTGTGGTGTAATTGGTTATAACATTAGTCTAACACACTGGAGGTCTTCTATTTGCATCCAGGTAGCACTACACCTGACACTTCTCAAGATTTGCACTGATAAAATTTTTTGTTTTGTAATTTAATTCAAAATAATAGGATAAAAAAGGATTAATTTTGCTATTATCAATAATCTTAAAGTATTATTCAAACCCAAATTAAGTCACAAGTAAAATTTTAAAGGCCAAAATCAATAGTGTAGTGGTGTAGTTGGTTATCATCTCCGGTTCAATTTTGGGCGATACCAAACTTGCTTATGTACAAATAAAATTTTGTTCTGAACAACTTCATTCTAAATAATGAGATAAGAGAAACAAATTTTTTTATTATCAATTTTTTTAAAGTACACATGAAAGCCAAATTGGGTCACTAATGAAATTTGATTGACCCAAATTAATGGTGTCGTGATGTAGTCGGTTATCATGTCGGTCTTTCACACTGAAGGTCTCTGGTTCTTTTCTGAGCAACACCACACTTGCATATACTTAAGGTTTGCACAAACTAAATTTTGTTATGAGTATTTTAATTCAAAATAATGGATTAGAGAGATTTAATTTTTTTAATGAATTTATCTTGAATATAAGTTAGATCCAAATTGAGTCACTAATGATATTTTAATGACCCAAATCAATGATTTCATGGTGTAGTTTGTTATAACATGAGTATAATGCAAAAAAGATCTACGGTTTGAGTCTCGATGATGCCACACCTACCTTTTAACATGGTTTGCACGAATAAAATTTTGTCCCCAACATTTAAATTCCCCGCAGAGGATTGATAGAGTTAGAATCCCAGTCAAAATGAATAATATGACTGCCAAGGAGAAGAAGGCTTACAGAGCAAATTGTAAAGCAATAAATCTACTCCATCTAGATTTAAGTCTGAATCAACCCAATAGGATCTCTTCCTGTGTTAGAGCCAAAGAAATCTAGGATAGGTTAGAAGCCACATATGACGGAACCAATCAGGTTAGAAAGAATAAGTTACGATGTTAAGCAAAAGTACGGAGCATTCAAAATAAGAGATGGAGAATCTTTTAGAGATAGGATCACCAAATTTAATACCATCACTAATAAGCATAGATTTCTAGGAAAAGGGATTAGTTCTGAAGATATTGTGGATAGAGTCCTTAAGTGTATGCCAAAGTCATGGGAAGCAAAAGTCATAACCATAGAGGAGTGGGAAAACTTAGAAACTCTAATCATGGATCAACTAGTAGGATCTTTAATGACCCACAAGATGATGATAACTCCAAAGGAGTAGGAAATGAGGAGAAGGGCAAGACGATAGCCGCTGAGAGTGACAAAGACACCTCAAGTGATGATGCGGAGGAGGATATAGCATTGCTCGCTAGAAAATTTGAAAGATTCATGATGAGAAAGAAGAATAAGGTGAGAGAAGAGTTCAAGAAACCAAAAAAGAAAGAGGAAATCAGGTGCTATAAATGTAAGAATCCTAGCCACTTTAAAGTTGATTGTCCACAACTCAAAAAAAAAAAAAAGAGAAAAAAGGAAAGAAGGGAAAGAAGATAGCCATGATAGTCTAGAGTAACAAGGACAATAGCTTGAGTGATAACAAAAATGAGCAAGAGAAGGCAGATCTTTGCTTCATGGCATTTGCGGAAGATCAGACTAATGAGGTAACTTCCTACTTTTTGATTCTCATTTTGGTAATGAGCTATCTATCAATGAAATGCATGAAACTTTAATGGAATCTTTTAAAGATCTTAAAAAAATAAGCAAGAAGAACTCTTCATTAAAGAAATTAATAATTGAAACAGAATAGGAAAGAAATAAATTAAAAGAAGAAAGTGTGAAACTGAAAAATGAAAATAGTACTCTTGAACAAGAAAAGAACAGTTTCCATACTGTAATTGAAAATAAAACTAAAATAGTAAATAGACTTTAAAATAAAATCAAAAACATAATGAATGAAAATATAAGTGTCTATAATAAAAAGGATAAAAATGAAAAAGAAAATTTAGAAAAAGAACTAGAATAAGAAAAAAGAAAAGAACAAGAAATTGAGTTCTCTACTTTATAAATTTAGTCATTGTCAAGAAAAACTTGACTTAATGCTAGGAGGTCAGAGAGCAATGTTCGATAAGATATGACTAGGATATAATTCTATTGAAACACAAAAGAAACTATACACATTCTTCTCCCTAATTCTAGGAATGCTAAATCAAAAACTAGGTGTTATCACTATATAAAATTTGGGCACAATGCATATCACTACAAATTAAGGAAACATACTAGTAACAAAACTAAAAGGCCTGAAAGTCCTCCAAAACAATGGATGCTCTAGACACATGATCAGAGACTCCACAAAATTCATTTGCCTACATGAGAAGAAAGGAGGCAAAGTTGCCTTTGGAGTTAACTCCAAGTGCAGGATCATTGGCATAAGAAGCATAAATAAGTCTTCTACCTAGATTGAGCATGTTTTACTTATTAAGGGTTTAAAACATAATTTGCTTAGCATTAATCAACTATTTGATAAAGGTTAGATTGTTATATTTGATTGTGAATGTTATAAAGTGATAGATAAACGTTATAAAGTGATAGAAAAGCTAAGTAAAGAATTAAAATTTATAGGAACTAGGCAATGAAATATATATGTAATAAAACTTGATAACATAGGATAAGTACATGATGTTTGTTTAATGGTAGTAGGCGATAACAATACCTGACTATAGCATAGGAGCCTAGGACATGTAAGCATGGACATAATCTCAAAACTAGTTAGAAATGAAATAGCTAATGGTCAACCAAAATTAAATTATGAAAAAGACAAATAATGTGATGCTTGCATGAAAAGGAAAAAGGTTAAAACATCCTTCAAACCAAAATCTAGTCTCAACCACTAGACTTTAGAAATACTTCATATAGATCTATTTGAACTAACCAGAACACGTAGCCCAAGAGGAAAGCATTATAGCTTTGTAATAATAGATGACTATTCTAGGTGTACCTAGGTGCTATTCTTAGCCATAGAAGAAGAAGCTAGTAGTGCATTCATTAAGTTATATAAGAAAATCATGGATAGGGTTGCACGATCACTAGCTTAATAACTGATCATGATAAAGAATTTGAAAATAGGCCAATGCAAGAATTTTGTAAAGAAAATGGAATTGATCACAGCTTCTTTCCCCTTTGAACTCCATAACAAAATGGTGTTGTGGAAAGAAAGAATAGAACCTTGGAGGAAATAGCTAGGACAATGTTGTGTGCAAAGAACGTGGTTAAACATTTCTCGTCAAAAGTTACACAGCTTGCTATATATAAATAGAGCCTTAATAAGACCAATCATAAAAAAAACTCTTTATCGAGGTAAAAAGCCTTACATAGGATATTTCCATGTACTAGGATGCAAGTGATTTGTTATAAACAGTGGAAAAGATTTCAAAAGGAAAATTTGATAACAAATGTGATGAGGGTATCTTCTTAGGATATTTAAGCAATAGTAAAGCCTGTAAAGTCTACAATAAGAGAATCATGATAGTTGACGAGTCCATTCATGTTTAATTTGAAGAGAGCGATCTATTAGACAAGAAAAGTTTTGATGATCATGTGATAGATGAACCTATAAAGAACAAAGTGTAATAAAGAATGTAAATGCCAAAGAATAAGGTACAAAAAGTGAATAGAAAAGTAAGAAAGATGAAGAGACTCATAAGGAGCAAGAAATCATATTTCCTATAGCAAAGAAAAGTGTAAATGTGGATATATCATTGGAAATCTAGATTTTGGAGATAAGACAAGGACAACTCTTCAAAATCAATATGAATACATGCCATTCATCTCTCAAATAGAGGCTAAGAATATAGATGAAGCCTTAGGTGATAAAGCCTTAGGAACAAAATGGGTATGTAGGAATAGGCTGGATGAGCATGGAGCCATCATAAGAAATAAGACAAGATTGGTAGCTCAGGGATATAGTTAAGAAGATGAAATAGATTTTGATGAAACATGTTGGAGGTAGGTTTGCTCCACAAATAAAACTACTCTTCTAACCTAAATGGGAAACTGGTGTCGATACATCTGTTAGATCTTCATAGATAGAAAGACCTACAAAATACACACTGGAAGTGGTCTAACAGAAAAAGCTTTGACACTTAAGTCAGAAAGAGTAATAATAATAAAGAGAACAATTAAGAAGAGCCTTAGTTTTTTGTCCTTTATTGCCTCTGTGTATCGTGTGTATCAAATATCAAATGTCCCCTTTGTGGGCTACCTTTGTTCAGTATATATAACATGTGTATACATGACAAATCTCTTACTTAGAAGTGTAAAAATCCTAATTACCTTATGGAGAGATCGTTAGAGATCTTTCTTAAAGCAATATTTTTTACACTTGAATTATATTTTTATAGCATTTATTTATGTGTTTTAGGACTGATTTGAGTCATATTTTATGATTTTACATTGATTTATTCCGTGGTCAATGAAATAGGAAACATGGAGTTTGCTTTCTATTTTCGAACTAGACAAACACCATTCAGTATTTTTAGAATAACTTTCTGCTCCCATATCTGATTGAGGTGATTCTTGTGGTGTTGGAAAGAAAACTTTGAGCCCTACAAATCTTATGTAGATCTCATAGGCTAATTCAAGCAGGAGATTGTCTGAAATCTGGGTCGAAATCACTACAGTGCTAGACGTTAATCCCCTGCTGAAAAAGGAATCTATATGTTGGAAGTTCAAAAATTTTGTTACTGATAATTTCAAATTTTATTTGAGGATCAAGATGAAAAGGAAGTTTTCAAACTTATAGGGAAACAACAAGAAGAAGTTTCTAAATCAAAGTCAAAAAGTCCAAGTTTCCAAAAAATTCAAACTTCTAAATTCTTCCTAGGGTCTTAGTACTATAAATATAGCACTATTGTAAACAGTAAAGGGGAGCCATGCCTTCCATTCATTCATTCACACCCCCTCTCTATTTTCTCTCATTCCTCCACTAATTTACAAACCCTAGTAGCCACCTCCTCACGTCTTCCACATCCATGCTCATGCAAACAAAGGTTGCAATGTTTTTTTTTTATTTTCTCTTTTTTCTTCTCAATGCCTAGCTAAATATTTTGTTCTTAGAACTTGATGAATTCTATTTTTAATTAATTACATAGTTTGATTTATTTCTTTTCTTTAAGTTTTATGGACATAGTTATTGTTTAATGAGATTTTATTGTTGATCTTATTGCTTCAAACGTTATAGGGCCTGACGTTTTGATAATTTGAGATTGAATGCATTCATGACCAATATAATTGCATAAGATTAGTCCAAACAATAAAATCCATATAATATTATGAGTATAACCATTGGATTAATTTTATATGTGGGTATGTAGGAGAAACTCTAAATTACAGATTGTCCATAAAACTTAATGTTGTTTGATTAATCAAGATTATATAACCATCTAGTTTTAGTTAGTCAAATTAGTGATTCATTGTGTGACCATTGGGTGAATCTAATTTTGGCAAATCTGCCTTCATCATCAATAACTCATTAGCTAATAAACTTAGGGATTGAAAAGATTTAAGAGTATAAAAAATTAAAATAGATGAAATCAATGTCCTAGGATTTCTATCACATTAGCATTTTTGACAAATTAGGGGTTTTATATTCTGTTTTAATTTTCTTTATTATCTTCACAACTTTGATTCGATTTGTCCAACTTAGATTAGGCTTATTCATATTTTGTAGTATAAAATATCCTTATGAAAATGACAATTGCTCGCACTACACATAACACTGACAAGGGTATACTTGTCCAAAATGATGATATACCAAAATCATGTATCAAGTTTTTGACACCGTTGTCGGGGATATTTTTTGTATATCAATTAGAATAATCTTATTTGAGATTGAACTTTAATATTTCTTATTTATTTTCTCAAATTAGGGCATATAGTTGCTATTTTAGGTTAGCTTTTTGGAAATTTGGTAGGAATATTAAGCGTCTGAGAAAAGAATTTTGATTTAGGGTTAAACAACCACTTGATCCAGCTACTATGCAAAACCTGTAGATTTGCTACGGGCACCACCTTATCTTGCCAAATTCTATCGTTTTCATTGGTTTTTCCATTTTTCTTTATTTTTTGTCATTTTTTAAGTTTTTTGGTTGACTGTTTAGGTGCCTTTTTCGTATTTGTTTGTCATATTTTTATGATTTCAATTCTTATATAGGTAATCTAGATTTATTAGAGTGATTTTTTCAATTTATTTTAAAAATCTAATTTTGTGCTACTTTTGTATTTGTACAGGGTTTATGTTAAGATCGAAGAGTTTTAACCTAGCTGAATTTGATCCTGAGATAGAGAAAACTCTGAGAACCATTCATAAATAGGTTAGAGAAGCCGAGGAATATGAGGAAGCAATGGCTTAGGAGAATAGAGTCATAAGGGAGTATTCTTTACCCAGACTTCGAAATATTCAAACTAATATTTTATGACCTATAGTAAATGCTAATAATTTTGAACTAAAATTTAGTCTTATAGGTATGGTGTAGGCAAATCAATTTGGTACAATCAAGCTGAATGGAGTAAGTTCCAATGCCATAAGCTTATGACTATTTCCTTTCTCTCTAAGGAGAAAGGCAAAGGTATAGTTTAACTTATTCACTCTTAATCATTTTACAAATTGGGAAAACTTGTTTCAAACACTTTTAGCTAAGTACTTTCCACCTCGTAAAATTGCCAAGCTACATAATGATATTACTAATTTTAGATAATTTGATGATGAATCTTTATATAGTGCTTGGGAACGTTTTAAAGATTTGATTAGGAAATGTCCATGTTATGGTATACCTGAATGGCTAATTTTATAAACTTTTTATGATGGTCTTTTAAATTTGTCAAAATTACCATTGATGTTGTACCTGGGAGTAAGCCATATAATGAGGCATGTGCTTTACTTGATGTTATGTCTTTGAATCAATATAATAAGTCTAATGAGCATGAGATTCCTAGGCAGAAAGCTGGTGTGCATGAGGTTGATAGTTTTACCATGCTTAACGCGAAATGGATTCTTTGATTAATACACTTAAAACTAATTATCTTAATACTATAACTAATTATGTTCTATATTGTGATTCATATGATGATTCTACTTACATATCTTCTAAGTATCTGTAGGTATAACAAGCAAGACAGGTTTCAGAATAATCCCTACTCCAACACATACAATCCCAGGTGGAGAAATTATTCTAATTTTTCATGGAGTCAAGGAGCACCACAAAGACCAAACAATCCATTAGGGTTTAACTCAAATTTGTAGCCACAACAAAGGGAAAACAAGGTATCATAGGAGATAGCAATCGAACAGCTAGTGGTAGCAACCAATAAAAGATTTGAACGTTTGACAAAAACAACTAATGAAAGGTTTGAGAGGCTTAAAAATAAAATCCATCAATTAGCTAACGTCTTTCATTCTTATATGCCAGGTAGATTGCCAAGTGATACTGAGAAAAACCTTAGACTAAGTAAATACAATCTCGTTGAGGAACGAGAAAGAATTGCAACAGGTTTCAAATCCATCCCAACATGAAGAGGAATAACAAGAGGTCAAGGAAGAACTCCAAAATTCTACAAATGAGGAAGTTACATCAGATTTTAAACAATGAAGTATTTACATTTTAATGACTCTAAGCCCCCATGTACCTTTTCTTAGCTGTCTTTTACGTGCAAAAGTGGAATTTAAAAAATTTTTAAAAATTTTTAAGAAAGTGGACATTAATTTTCCTCTTTTGGATGTCATTAAACAAGTGCCAGGTTACTAGGTTTTCCTTAAGGAAGTGGTCAACAAAAATAAGAAACTCGATAAGGGTTCAAAGTCAAGCTCACAAAGAAATGTTCTACAATCCTATAAAGCAAACTACTGCCAAAACACAAGGATCCAGGGAGGTTTTCTATCTGTTGCACAATTCATTCTTCTATTTTTTTTTGATATTTTATGTGATTTCAGTGTTGTTGTCAATCTCATGTCATATTCTACATTCTTGAAATTAAGGTTAAAAGATTGCCGACATACTAACATTTCATTGCAATTAGCTAATAGGAGTGTTAAGTATCCAAGAGGCATAGTTGAGGATATTCTAGTTAAAGTTGATAAATTCATTTTTCCTATTACTTTTGCTATCTTGGATGTGGATTCTAATGATGATGGTGCTTTATTGATTTTAGGTCAACCTTTCCTAAACACTACACGTGCTTTGATTGATGTTTCTACTAAAAAGTTGATTTTGAGGGTCAATGAAGAAAATTTTGAGTTTAATGTTTTCCATTGTATGAAAAATTTTGATAAAAAATAGATTTCTAGGATCGATTGCACTAAAAAGATTTTTTAACATGATGTTAATATCTTTTATTCAAGTGATCCTATTGAAAATTACATTGTTAATTCCTCGCATGTCAAACATGATTTTCTAGACAATGAATATGTTGATGCATGTATTGCTTTGGGTGTGAAATTAAGTAAATCTAAATCAAAGAGGAAGTTTCATGCACGTAACAAAAAAAAAAAGTTACAATTCAATAAGTTGGAGGAAGAACAAGAGATATCTGAGAATACTCGAATTGATGAGGACAAAAACATGGCAAGATACCACAAATGGTTAAAGTGTGAAGATCTATGAGTTGGGTTGAAGCGATGAGATTATGTCTAGCCAAAGACAATAAAAAAAAATACGCTTATTGAGAGGCAACCCAAAGTTTTTATGATTTTCTTTAATATTTGTTTTTGATGATTTAATTTAAATTTAAATTTTGATAGTATTCTATAGGTGAATAAGAAACCCTTTGCACGAGAGGAAAGAAGTCGCTGCTAAAGAGGAAGTTGTAGGTTTCAGGGGAGTTTTTCGTTTTCTTTCCTTTTATTTTATTTCTTTTTGCACATTAAGGATAATGCTTAGTTTAAGTGTGGGGGAAAGCATATATATCAGCTGATTTTTCTAGGCATTTATGTTTTGAATTTTTGCATGGTTCTCGGAGCTTTTGCTGGATTTTTTTCTTCCATGCTAACAAAATTTTTTTGAATTTTCTAGTTCTTATGTGTTACTTGTTTTGAATTGAGTTGCATGATAAATGATTAGTATTAGTGGTTATTTTGTACTTGATTAGCTATTCATCTTTTTATGGTTGATCTGAAAGATAAGCATACACAATTTGACACAAAAATTTACTTAAGTGAGGAATTGAGTCTTAACGAGCAATTCATTGTGCTCTTATTTTTTCTTGTTGAATATATATCACACATGATTTGGTCATTTTAGAACTCACTCTATTATGTATTTTGAGACCACGTTCTTGATTTTCATGCACCAAAATGATTAAGACACTTAGATTTACACAATTTTGGCTTTTGAAAAATACCATCCCTAACAATTTTTTTCCCTAAGTTAACCCATTTGAGCCTATATCTTTTCTTTCTTGAATTACTCACATAATTTAACCCATAACATATTTTTTCTAGCCCTAGATTTCGATCGCAAATTTACTAATATGCTTATAGTTGATAACATGGTATTATGTTTTTAGGTATTATATTTTTTTGTGATTGGAGTTTTATATAGGTTTTTAGTCATGATGTTGAGTTATGAAAAAAAAAACAGCAAAAAAATGAAAAAATGAAAAAGACAAAAAAAGTGCAAGTGAAAAAAAATAGAAAAAAATCAAAAAAATAAAGAAAAAAACAAAAAAAAAGCATTTAATTCTCGATATTGTTCACTCTTATAGTGGTATTTCATTACATATTTTTTGTTTGGCGGAGTGATACATTACATGTTCAGAGTTGGAGTGGTATATATATTTTTGGATGAGAAATTATGAAAGTTAGTTCTTTATTTACCTTGATGTAAAAAAATAAAAAAAATAAAATAAAACTTATGTATTGATGGTTAGGTATTTTTAGTGAATTATTTTAACTCAACATTTTTTCCCATTATCCTATCCCTTACCATAGTCCTACTATAACGAAATAAAAGATCTTTTGATTGGTGCATGGATTTCATATTTAAGTGGTGGAGATTGTTTTTGCTTGGGGATAAATAAACATTTATGTGTTGAGCTATTTGATAACAATATTTTTATACACTTGAATTATATTTTTTTCAGTATTTATTTATGAGTTTTAGGACTGATTTGAGTTATATCTTATGATTTTATACTGATTTATTTTGTGGTTAATGAATTAGGAAACATTGAGTTCACTTTCTATTTTTGGATTGGAGGAATAACATTCAGTATTTTTGGTATAACTTTCTATTCTGATGTCCGATTGAGGTGATTCTTATGGCGTTGGAAAGAAAACTTCGAGCCCTACAAATCTTGTGAAGTTTAGAGATTGATTCAAGTAAAAGATTGTCCAAAATCTGGGTCGAAGTCACTACAGCACTGGAAGTCAATCCCCTACTGAAAAAGGAAACTATGTGCTGAAATTTTAGAATTATGTTGCTGATAATTTCAGAATTTATTATAGAATCAAGATAAAAAAGAAGTTTTCAAGCTTATAGGGAAGCAACGAGAAGAAATTTCCAAATCAAAGTCAAAAAGTCTAAGTTTCTAAATTATTCCTAGGGTTTTAGTGCTATAAATGTAGCACTATTATGGATAACAAAGGGGAGCCATGCCTTCCATACATTCATTCATGCCTCCCTCTCTATTTTCTCTTATTCGTTCACCATTTTACAAACCCTAGCAGTCGTCTCCACATGTCTTCCACATCCATGCTCATACAAAGAAAGGTTATAATGTTTTTTTTTTATTTTCTTGTTTTCCTTTTTAATGTCTAGCTAAATATTTTTTTCCTAGAAATTGATGAATTTTATTTTTAATTACTTACATGACTTGATTTATTTCTTTCCCTTGAGTTTTATTAGCTTGGTTATTGTTTAATAAGATTTTATTGTTGATCTTAAAGCTTTAAACATTATAGGGTCGGATGTTTTGATGATTTGAGATTGAGGCATGCATGACCAATATAATTGCATGAGATTAGTCCGAACAATAAAATCTATATGAGATTATGAGCATGACTATTGGATTAATTTCATGTGTAGGGATTTAGGGGAAACTCTAAATTATAGATTGTCCATAAAACTTAATGTAGTTTGATTAATCAAGATTACATGACCATTAGGTTTTGGTTAGTCAAATTGGGGATTCATTGCATGACCATTGGGTGAATCTAATTTTGGAAAATCTGCCTTCATCATCAATAACTCATTAGCTAATAAATTTTGGGATTAAAAAGATTCAACAATGTAAAAGATTAAAATAGATGAAATCGATGTCTTAGGGTTTCCATCACATTAGGTTTTTTGACAAATTAGGGATTTTCTTTATTATCTTTACAATTTTGATTCGATTTGTTCAACTTAGATTAGGTTTATTTATACTTGGTAGTATAAAATTTTCTTATGGAAATGACACTTGCTCACACTGCACACAACACTTGACTAGAATATTCTTGCTTGAAATCATGATATACCAAAATCACGTATCTCTTTCGAGATTAGAGGTACTACAATCAAAGATTTTTGGAAGTTTAGGATGCTATAAGATTATGGGATGTTTAAGTTATCATGAAGATTTCATTCCTTATTGGGCAAGATTATTTTCGAGATTAAGGGAGGTTCATATCTTGTGTAATCATGATTTTGATTTGCGTAGTGGTGACATTGTTAGGTTGTTGCTTGGTGGAAGATCACTGAGTAGTAACTAGGAGGTTTGACCAAGAGTGTTCAACTGAGCAGTGATCAAGAGGGTTAACCGAGAGTGCTCAACCAAGCGGTGGCTGAGAGGCATAACCAAGAGTGCTTAACTAAGCTCCTGCTCAATTGTCTCAGGTGCTTACTAAGTGGTCTGTGGGCTTTGCAATTATGGTCTAGTAGACTCAGTCATCTTTGGGTGTCACAGGGAAATAAGTACCATGGAAAAAAATACCAAGTGCTAGATACCTGAAAATCTGTACCCTGAATGAAGTTACCCTGAACCTGACTTGAATTTCCACTTCCTTATCATCACTCCACTGCCTTACCACCTTACTACCACATGTGACATGTCCACGCGCATGTCTGCTTCACATGACACATGTCTGGACACGTATCAATGCCTTTGCCAAATTTACTTTATCTGTTACCCACAGTCATCTTGGATTACAAGTGTTATATGTGATTGTTATGTTAGTTGTACACTTTATCACACCGGTACTACCACTACCAGAAAACACGACTTCAGATACCCAAATTTTCATCGCTGAAAGTATCAGCGACGGAAGGATTTTTTCTGTCACTGAAAGTCACCTCGCTAATTTTAGTGAAGGATCAGCGACAAAACTTTTAGCGATGGAATTTTTCTATCGCTAATTACCTACGGATTAGCGATGAATTTTTTAGTGACGGAAAATTCCGTCGCTAAATGCGTCGCTAATTTTATTTTAGAATTTTCAAATTACCGACGGATTGACGACGGATTTTTAGCGATGGAAATTTTTCATCGCTAATCCGTCGTTGAAGTTAGTAAGACCAAACCTAAATGCTGGAAGCTGGACGTCTGACCCACCTGCCCGCCCGACCCGCTTCCACCACCATCCGGAACCAGGCCCGCCCGCCTGCCATCCCGTGCGTAAATGTGCTGAAAATATTCTGAAAATATGCTCTCCCCCAAGTTCGTACCCGGGTGTGAGAAAGAGAACTTGAGAACCTTAACCACCATGCCACTATTACATTTGTATTATTGGTTTATTTATTTTCTATTTCTATACTTTATTTGTAACTCTCAATATTAAAAATACAATACTCTTATTTAATAAAAATATAAAATTTTATTTAATAAAAATATAAAATTATATTTAAAAAACAAAAAATTATATATCAAATAAAAATACAAAATTATATTTAATAAAAATAAAAATTATATTTAATAAAAAATAAAATTATATTTAATAAAAATAAAAATTATATTTAATAAAAACCCAGAATTATGTTTAATAAAAACAAAAAATTATATTTAATAAAAAAATAAAATTATATTTAATAAAAATACAAAATTATATTTAATAAAAACATAAAATTATATTTAATAAAAATAAAAATTATATTTAATAAAAAAATTATATTTAATAAAAATACAAAATTATATTTAATAAAAATAAAAAGTTATATTTAATAAAAAATAAAATTATATTTAATAAAAATACAAAATTATACTTAATAAAAATAGAAATTATATTTAATAAAAAATAAAAATATATTTAATAAAAATACAAAATTATATTTAATAAAAATAAAAAGTTATATTTAATAAAAAATAAAATTATATTTAATAAAAATACAAAATTATATTTAATAAAAATAGAAATTATATTTAATAAAAAATAAAAATATATTTAATAAAAATACAAAATTATATTTAATAAAAATAAAAAATTATATTTAATAAAAACCAAAAATTATATTCAACAAAAAAAAATTCGGACGTATTAGCGACGGATTTTTTCCATCACTAATCTGTCTCTAATAGATCCAATTTTTTTTTTCAGCGACGGATTAGCGACGGAATTTTTTCGTCACTAATTCCGTCGCTAATAGGTCCGAATTTTTTATTTTGTTTCAGCGACGGAATTTTCTGTCGCTAATTTTTCCGTCGCTGTTCTGTCGTAATTTTGTTATTAATTAACGACGGATAACTATCCGTCGCTGAAGCCGTGTTTTCTGGTAGTGTACTGATAAGTTAGTATGTGTTGAGATCAGTCGACCAAGCAAGGGCTATGTCGAATATCGAAATACATACTGGTAGTAGCCCGTAATATAGATAGGAGTATTGTCCACTTAATAAGGTGGAGATAAATAGGCCTTTCCGAAATTGACCTCTGGTTTGGAGGAATATGGAGACTATGCTCGTGATAGTGGTATAAGGTGGAACTGGCTCATCACCCACAATCAATATTGTATCCTTCCCTATATTGTGCAATTGTTGTTAATTTTTATCGATATTACTTACTGCCTTCTTGTGTTGAACATTTAATCGTACTTGCACACATGGACCTCACTGAGTTGTTAAACTCACTTAAAAATATTTACAGACCTTGTAGGAACCAAAGATAAGGAAGTATAGATTACCTAGCATTTGGAGTGGTGTTCTGTGCTGTAATAAATATATCTCAGGCAAAAGTGGAGTCCTAAAAGTTGTAATCATTCCACTTCCTTGCTATGTATACATCAATGTGTATAATTATATGAGTAGAAGATCTGTTTTCTTTTCTTACATGTCTTGAGTTATCTAAGTGAGTAAGCACTAGCGAGATCCAGGTAGTCCATCACCTACAAAATCTCACTAGGGGATGGAGTTGAGGCATGACACTGGGCTTTATGGTTATGAGTTGTTGGATCCTATACCATCATTTACCCCTCTCCTAATGTTGTTTTGGAAAAGTGTCATTAGGAATAGATTTGAGGAGGTAGGAATTGGGAAATTGGAGAAGGCACAAAAGTGGAGAATTAAATACAAAATTTGTTGCTTCGATTTTTGCAAATCGGGTTTGATATGCTTTCTATTGTTTATACTTTGCGGTATACTGTGTGACGCTTGATATAGTTTCGTCAGTTTGCTTCTTGAGAGAAAATTTAGGGAATTAGGGTTTGCAAAATTCGGGAAAAAATAGTAAAGGCAAAGGGTTCTGAATCACAAGGTCACCACAATATCAGCGAGATTAAGAGTACAATAACAGGGAAGTAACTACAAGAAATGGTGAATTTAATGGGGTTGGGTGATGATTATTGATTACAGTTGTCAACGGAGGAAGAGAGGTTGAACAAAGCATCGGAGGGGTGTGCTACAATGTATAGGCAGTATGTGAGGTACAGGCTTCGAGTACCTTACTTGGGTTCTTTGGTCGGGGTCTTGAAAAGCTGGAATATATTTCTGACTTTGTTGATTCCCAGCACTTGGCATTTGGTTATGGCAGTAGCTAACTTGCTAAGCTATTGTCATTTAAGTTTTGATTTTGAGATTTTGTCATCAATTTTCTCCTTGAGGAGGTGTGTTTCTGGGGGGGTCCTACAAAGTGCTAATTCTGTTTATAAACAAGACCAAAGTCAAGGTGGAGGGATTTTTTATAAAGAGAGTATTGACAAGTTATAGATGGAGATGTTCTTTTTTGTCAAGTTTAAGAATAAAGAGTTGATCCTGATATTGTCAGAGGCTGAAGCAGAGCCTTTTGTACGTTTGAGGCCTCCAAAATTTTCTTAACATTTAAGTTTTGTGCACTCTGTGGGGAACTTTTGTTCTACAAGAAACATAGCCATCTGTGTGAAAGCCCAGCTAAATGATAACGTGTTGAACTTAGCAGGCTTGTTAGTGAGTGAGAAGGTACAAATCGACAAGCCCTTTTTGGTGAAGAAGAGAGAAGTGGGGCTCCATGATGCTATTGCATTTGCTCAGGGGGACGACCTCATGGGAATCACCATCGATGGGTTAGTGAGGCCCAAGTCAAAGAAGAGTGCTGAGGAGTGGGAGAGTGAGTCGGAATAAGGTGCTACACCAATGGATGCTCTCTCCACTGTTATTGTAAGGAGAAAGAGGAGGAATGTGCAGATGTCAAGTCCTGTAAGTAAGGAAGTGGAGGAGGATAAAGAAGATGGCTTGGCATGTGCATCCAAAGAACCAAGGGGAGAGAGGGCGAGGTTGGAGCGGCCTTTACTCAGAAACTAATATTGGCTCTCAGCAAGGGTATTGATAGAGAGGATATCGAGAGTGGGACTCTTGGTTGATGCAGACATATGACTCAAGAATTTGGAGCTAGACTATCTTGTGCCTTTCTTGGGGATTTATACGTATAAAAAGGTAAAGGGGTTATGTCAGAGCAAGTGGCTCCTCTTCCTCTCATTTTTGTGAGGTCCTTTAATGCTATGAAGGAACTAAAGGAGAGAAGTACTATTATAATTAGTGCTTGGAATAATCGCTTCAGTTATGTGGATATTATTGAGTTGATGAAATTCGCCGACTAGCAGGATTACTATCGCTCTGAGTTAGATAGGATTTTTCTCTTAGAAATACTTTTTGTTACATTTATAAGTGTGGTGAGCTAATCTAATGTGTTTCATGTAGGCTAATGTTTTATCTGAGTTCTAAAGATTGAAGAGGAATAGGGTCACAGGGCACCTAGGGCATTTGGTGAGCCAAAGGGATGAGGAGATTTTCACACTGCATTTGGTTCAGAGGAAAAGGGAAGTCAAGAAAGGGAGGGTAGCAATAGAGTGCATGAATGCTACCTTAAATGACAAAAATAAAGTGGTAGAGTATCCGAGGTCTGACCTAGAGTCTACTTTTTGGTAGTGTGATGCCCCCATTGCAAAGTGTGAAAGGTTAGAAGCCAAAATGAGGGGGAATGAGGCAAGACTATAGGCTGTTGAGAAGTTGGTGCAGGAGCAAGAGTAATCATGCCTTGCAGCCTGATGGACTTGGGGAACAAGTTTATGAAGGCTGTTAAGAGCCACAAAGATAGTCAACATGAGAATTCTGAGAGACTACGGCGGGATGAGGAAGCTCTCAGTCGGCAAGGCTAGAGGAGAGCATGGCTGCAAGTGCTGGCAGTGCTAACTTCGAGGCACTAGGTCCAAGTATAGTTTAAGCTCCTGGTAGTGATTCTTCTTATAAAATAGCTAATGCAAGCTCTCATGTCGCCGCTCTCCAAACCAACTTCGAACCTTTGTGCCATAAGACTCTTCCCCCTCCTTCGCCTCCTTCATCATGATCCCTTTAATTCTTTTTCTCATGTACTCTGCTCTTATGTACTCTAAGCTAGTTTGTTGAACCTTGTCTCCCTCTATTGTATCTCATGTGTATAATATATGAAAATTTAAATGAATGATTTAGTGAAGAATTCATAACGTTCTTGTTGCCATATTGATCTTGTGTTAAAATAGAATAACTTAAGTATCGAGTTGTCTTCAAAGGCATGTAATTGAGAGAGGGTGTTAAAACCCTTTTAGATGTTGAGTCAAGAGAGTGGGTGTACCAACCTGCTCTGGTGCTAAGACCCATATATGGCATTCTACTAAGAGAATAGAAGGTTGATTCTGCTCAGGTGCTAGGACCCGTATAAAGCTTAGAGACGAGAGAGTGGGTGTGCCAACTTGCTTGGGTGCTAAAACCCATATACAGTGTACTGTTGAGAGAATGGAAGTTTGATCCCGCTCTGGTACTAGGTCCCATGAGCTAGGACCCGTATATAGCGTGTTACTGAGAGATCCCGCTCAGGCGCTGGGATCAGAGCCAAGAGAGTAGGTGTGCTAACTCACTCAATTGCTAAGACCTATAAATAGACGCTGCTAAGAGAGTGGGAGTTGGATCCCGCTCAAGTGCTAGAACCCGTATTAGGTAGAGAGTTGATAAAGTGGGTGTGCTAACCTGCTCGGTTGGTAAAACTTGTATTTAGCATGTTGCTAAGAGAATGGAAGTTGGATCCCACTTGGGTACTGGGACTCATATGAGACATAAATTGAGAGAGTGGGTATGCCAACCTACTCGGGTACTAGGACCCATATATAGCATGCTACTGTGAGAATGGCTGCGCTAATCTGCTCAGGTGCTAGGACCCAAATAGGGCGCGGTGCTAAGAGAGTGGGCCTATAAACGAGTGAGTGATATACTAGGGGCCTGTGGGTACAACGGCTCGAGCCATTCATATCTTATTAGATAGATGTCATTAATTAGAGAAGAATAATATTATTAGTGACGAGTTAGGAGATGATTGACTTTAAAACTAGGAGAGTGATAAAGATTACCAATAGTAAACACGCAGGTTATCTGAATTCCATGTTTTGGGTATGGCAGAACCATCTAAGTGGCTGAGGCAATACATTCTGGAATGAACTACCATGCTCAATTGATATAGACCTTCACAATTTTGGTGTGAGTTTGCCCCTCAGTTGGGGTTATTTCATTGCCTCGCTCTCCGGAAGGCCGAGTCTCTTGGTTTGAAGATTCTAGCTTTCACCCTTCAATTATAATATCAGACCATATACTACAAATAGGCCACCATTTGAGTAGATGCGATGTCTCAAAACTGCAACAAAAGATCTAGCTATTTGCATAGTACAGGCTCATTTGACACTGGTTGGTATTGTTCTACACGTAACGAGTGAATTTCCATTTCTACTAGTATGACCGCTTCACATCCATAAGTATAGTTGAATGGTATTTCCTTTATGGCCATTCAAGGTGTAGTTTGCTTGGTTGGTCACTTTAGCAAGGCCATTGGCTTGCGGGTAAGCAACAAAGGTGATGCCATGTTGGATGTCAAGTTTATGGTAGAATTCTCTAAAGCTTTTGTTATCAAATTACTTGCCATTGTCGATGATGAGGACACGGGGTAGGCTAAATATGGTGATAAATGACACCTATATGAATGCTTGAATCTTGTCGGCTACAATCTAGGCTGACAGTTCAATTCCACTCACTTGGTGAAGTAGTTTATGGCTACGATAAAGAACTTCACTGCCCGGTTGTTTGCAAGAATAGTCCCAGTATGTCCATCCCCCACTATACGAATGACTGTGGACTCGCAATTGGACAAAGCTTGAAGGAAAGTTGGTGAGGCACTGAGGAGAAATACTGTCACTTGTAATATTTTTTGATGTAAGCCTGCATATCGACTCTCATGGTGGGCCTAAAGAATCCTTGGTGCAATGCCTTGTTTTCTAGGTTTCGGGTGCCTAAATGGTTGTCATACACCTCCTTATGAATTTCTTTAATGTCATAGTTTCCTTTTTCAAGTGTCAAGCATTTGAGATAAGGATAAGTGTTGTAGAGAGCCTCATTAATGATGGCATAATAAGCTCCTTTGCATTTGACCTTTGCTACCTCCTGTGGGGAGTTTGTTGGTTGGCCATTCTTTAGGTAGGCCTAGACTGGATCTTTCAAACTCGATAAGTTGTCAACCATCATGGTTTGCTCTGATTCGTCAATACTTGGGTGCGAGAGGCTTTTAATATAGATCGTTCAGCTGGTGGTAACAGAATCCAAACTAGCAAGCTTAGAGAGTATGTCAGCTCTAGAATTCTCAGATCTAGGAATTTGTTGGATATTAACCTTGTTGAACTTGCTCCAAGATATCAAACTTGTTGGAGGCTAATCAGTTAGAACTGTGATTGTGTGGGCTTAAAAGTATGGGCGAAGGCACCGAGTGATTGTGACAAGAGCAAAGGCCACCTTCTTAATAGACCTAAAATTTATATTTGAATCTTGGAGCACCTAGCTGACATAGTATACTGATCTTTGTATATTGGCATCCTATCTTACAAGTGTAGAGAAAAGGGCTCGGTCAGAGATAGATAAGTAGAGATAGAGTTTCTCACCAGGATGGGCCGAGAGAGCAACGAAGGAGATAAGGGGTACTCCTTGAGTTTGTCAATGGCTGTCTGGCACTCCAGTGTCCATACAAATTTCTAAGACTTCTTCAGGGCATCGAAGAAGGGCTTATATTTTTCTCCTACCTTTGATATAAACCTACTCAGAGCCACAATCCATCCTGTGAGGTGTTATACCTCCTTTAATGTTCTTGGGGATGCTACGTCTAAGATAGCTTGAATCTTCTCTAAGTTGGCCTTTATTCCTCAGTTGGTTATCAAGAAATCCAAGAACTTGCCTGAAGTGATCCCAAATGTACAGTTGACTAGGTTCAACTTCATATTGTAGTGTTTTAGTGTCTGAAATATTTCTTTGAGATCCGCTATATGGCCCGCCAAGCTAATGCTCTTGACAAGCATATTGTCCACATACGCCTCCACATTTTTGCCAAGATACTTGCTAAAAACCATGTTAACTAGTTGCTGAAAAGTTGCTCATGCAATCTTTAGGCCAAATGGCATGAACTTATAATAGTAGGTGCCGAACTCCATGATGAAGCTCATTTTTTTTCCTCATTCTCTGGGGCCATATGCACCTGATTGTAGCTAGAGTACGCGTCCATGAACTTAGTAGCTGATGGCTTGATGAGTTATCCACAAGTTTGTTGATATTAGGAAGCAGGTAGCTATCATTTGGGCACACCTTGCTGAGGTTAGTTAAGTCGACACACATTCTCCACTTATCATTTACTTTTTTCACCATGATCACATTTGTCGGGCACTCAAGATATTTCACTTCCCTAATGAAGTTTGCCACCAAGAGTTTTTTGCAATTCTTCTTGTATTGTTTGCTAGCATTCCAATGCAAACACTCTCTTCTTTTGCTTCACGGACTTGTAGCTGGTATCCACCATTAGCATATGAATAATCATCAATTGATGAATTTCCAGCATGTTTTCGGGTGATCAAATGAATACTTTGGAGTGTCGTCGTAAGTACTCAGTTATGGTGTCTTGAAGAGGTGTCAATAGATGGGATCCGATTTGAGCAGTTTGATCGGACACGTTTGCAAGGCTTGGGTTTAGCAACATGTTTTTTATTGTCAGTGAATTCCATAGCTTCTATGGAGAGATTCCATTACCTATTTATTATAATAACACAAAAAAAGAGTCATCAAATCACTATAAATATTTTATTTCTTGAAATAATTAAAATTAAAATGATCAAAATATTCTTAAATTTATAAAATATTACAAAAGTAACAACAATGAGAGGTGCAATTAGGAGGCTCAGGTCCTTCATGGTTGAGACTTAATTTGAGAACAATTATTGTTCTTTTTTACGGATTTTGTAGTTCTATAAGGTAAAATTTAAATGAATGAAATAGAAAGTATCTACAAAAAGGGTTTGATGAGAATTGTGATTTGTAAGAATAATAAGGGGCGTTTGGTTCAATCCTAAGAATCAAAATCAGAATCATAAACTTTAGAATCATAATGGAGAGAATCATTCTAATTTATCTGTTTGATTTAGTACACTGGAATGATTATATTACCATATCTAATATTTGGTTGTCTGAATCTTTTTGGAATGAAAATTCATTATTTTCCAATTTTATCACTACTCCAATTTATAATAAAAAATTAATAACTTAAAATGAACTATTTTAAAATATTATATAAAATTAATTTAAGAAAAATAATTATTTAAACAAGATCTGCAATTTTGAGTTTGGAAGAAAGTAAATTAGAGTGGATTTGGGGCTCAGTGGCTACCGTCATTACTCTTGGCACTATGGCCTTGGTCTAGTCCTATCTCCCAAGTTCAGTGGATCGGTGTCAACTGAGACTTCTGATCATGACCAAGATGGAAAATCATGAACCAGTGATGAAAAATTACACGGTAATGCAATGATAAAGATGGACGCCAGAATAAAATCTTTATCAAACGACCTTGTGATTAACAATCTCACACATGCACTTGCATTTTTCTACCAGATGTAGAGTTCTGTAGAGTTAATAACATGTTTTGAGTTCTGCTGCTTAGTTAGACAAGGCGATAATTGATAATTTTGATCCATTCATGTAACTAAATATATTTTGTCTATCTTCTTTAGATTCATGTTCCCGTCACAATTTTTTTAATCTCCCTCTTTGGGTGTATTTTAATATGTTCCCAATATGTCCCTTTCCTCATATGGCAACCTCAAGGTGATTGACAGAGTCCCCTGAACTACCTTTCTATAAGCTCAAGTACTGTTTCATTTACCTTCACAGAAAAATTCATGCCTTGGAATAGTGCTCTTGTTCGGGTACCCTAACTTCTACAGTTGCTTCATGAGATTTGCATTCGTTTTGTTATATTGTGCTCATGTTGTAAGGCTAGCATTGGCTAGAGGGCTCTTTTATTTGATCGAGTTCTGATGGGGTACGAGATGGCAATTTCCTTTGTTATTTTTTGGGGTTGGAAGTTGACAGGTGAAGGTGATGGTGGAGCTAATTCATGGAAATGTTCAAGTTTTACAACTTTGGGTACTAAAAGACAATTGAACTAGGTTTGAAATGGGGCGAGAAATGGTGATTAGAATGAATATAAGAAAAAAAAAACAACCAAAATATAAATCAAAACAAAATTAAAATTATAGAGGGTAAGGCATAAAAAATATTGATACTAATAATACATCTAGATAACAATGAATATCAGAAAAAAGAAAAATCTCAACCCAAATATGAATCAAAACAAAATTGAAATAACAAATTAAGTACCCTATTATGGTAAGAAACCTATTTATTTGCACTTGAGTATTATAGTGAGAAACCATATTTGCAATGATTTTTTCAATAAAACCAAATAAGAAAAATAACAAATTCAAAACAAAATTAACAAATAAAAAATCTGATAACAACACATTTCAAAACCCTAACAAAAGCATTGACTGTGAGAGTTAAAATTCACTTAAAAGTAACGAAAGAAGAAGACAAAATGTGAAATTTTGAGTTTTGGGGGTCTACAAAACTATAGAAAAACAGTTGTGAGACAATCAATATATATATATATATATATATTTAGAGTACAAGTCAAACCCAAATTGGGTCACTAATGAAATTTTATTTACCTAAATTAATGGTGTCATGGTATAGTTGGTTATCATATCAGTCTTACATACTGAAGATCTCTGGTTCGAGACCGGGTGATGCCATAGTTGCATCTTTTTGTTATGAGCACTTTAGTTTAAAATAATGGGATTTGAGAGTTTTTTTTTTTTATTGCACGAATACTCGCGATTGACCATTTATGCTTTGCACGTTATCCGTTGAGCTTTTACATGACATATCATATACTTCTTAACACCTAATACCATGCATTATAGCAATATCACTTCATATTATATTATGCACTTGTTACCACTTGTTACTACGTATTATAGTTATATCACTCCATATCATCATCAATGATTGCATAATGTGCAAACGAAATCTCATTACGTACGTATACGTGTCCCATTCTACTCTATTAAGCTCATCATCATCATTCATTTGTATTAATACATTTGCTCCATCTTCATCCAGTGCGGCCTATTGCACACATATTGGACCCTCTTTGTTGGAGGAGAATTGACAACTTGTCAAAAAAAACTAATCAACACATTTAAATAGGGGAGAAAAATTTTACATTTCTATGTTATTAATATATTATTAATAGGTTTTGTGAAGGGGGAGATCATTGAGAAAGTTAGGTGTTGATAATTAAAAGTTAAGTGAAATATAGATTTGAAAATAATCTGAAATTTAAGTTTAAAGTAAGGTGACAATATGATGTTCAACTGCAAAAGCTCAGACCTACAAGCATAAGCGATCTACCGTGCATGTGGTCTACCGTAGGCATGCATTGCACAGGCCAGCATTGTCTACTGCACCACGTAGGCCAGCTTGGTCTACCGTGCATCTATGCGGTCTACCGTGTAGGCCACCATGCTTCTATGTGGTCTGTTGTGTTTGTGTCCTACCCACCAACCAGGCCAGCATGGTCTACCGCGCTCTTGCGCGGCCTACCGTGCTTCTTATTCTCATTCTTGTTCTTCTTTTGCTTCCTTTATTCTCTAATTTCTTCTCTAATCTCTATTCTCTTGACATCATTCTTGTTCTCGAAGGGTCGGGAAGGAGAATCATCAAGGCGGAGTCCAAAAATCTTCAAGGATTTGAGTCAGCATTAGCAACGTTCGATTCAAACATCACCATCAACTCAAATTTCTTCATTGACGAGGACAATTACTTTCACAATGGTTGTCTTCTTTGTTGGCCACCTATGGAATCCTTCAACTTGGCTTCAACCTCTTCGATTCTTAGCAACTTCAAAAGGATATCATCACCATGAACCTGATCGGACCATCGCTGATGCTCAACAACGGTCGTTGACGGCCAATTTTGCTAAATTCTTGACGAGCTACTGAAGAAGACGGAAAGAAATCAGACAAATTGGAAGCGTCTGGTCGCTTTTTACTAATCAGACATCAGATCCGTAATCAACACTTTACATTTGACCTTCCCCAGCATTTAGGTTCTTTTTCCAACAGCATGTTGGTGGCGAAAGTATAAACGGCAGAGGAACGTGTGGCAGAAATAAAAGGCAAAATTTCGGATTCTTAAAGCCCGGTTCTATTCACAGTAACCGAACCTAAACCGGTTCCATCCAAAAAAAAGAAAAAAGAAAAAAAAAATAAGTTAGGTTGGACTACTATTTACAATAAACAGTAGGGTAAAAATAGCCTTTAAAAAAACCCAAAATAAAAAAAGTTAGGTTAGGGTGGACTACTATTCACATTGAACAGTAAGGTAAAAATAGCCTTTAAAAAAACCCAATAAAAAAACAAATTAGGGTGGACTACTATTCACATTGAACGGTAAGGTAAAAATATCTCTAAAAAAAGGAAGTTAGTGTGGATTAGTGTTCACATTTATCTCAGATTTTACAATCTGGGGACTCTAACTTTCATCGGGGGGACTCTGACTTTCATCCCTAAAGTGTGAGTCATTTTATACCATTAGGTCAATTACTGATTCTAATAATTCTTTTTATTTCTTAACATATATAATATTACTCATATAAATTATTTTAACTCACTTAAAAATTAATGATTAACATAAGGGAGTTAATAATAACCATGGCAATCATAACGAGTTCAAAGAATTGAATACAAAATCATGCAATCTTCTTCTAGAAAATTCATTAATTCAAGTGGAGAAATGAAATATTATAATGAAACTTTGAGGAAGAAGTAAACTATCTTACACTGACTATGATTATTATATTTTTATTGGTCGATTCTGACTTCGAATGTCCCATTTATATCAAATGCTTATAATGAGATGAGGCTGATAGCGACCTTTGTAATATTTTTCCCAAATATAAGGTTTATTAATTATGCATGTCCAATCATATTAATGGTCATGTTAATATGATGCGTCTCCCATGATCTTCCTTGAAATCCATGCCACACCCATGCTAAATTCCTTAAAATTTTGGAAAGTATAAAATTTAAAAGTTGGATCTGATAAATATATATATACATATTAAAGTATCTCTAATTAAATTTGATTTAAATCGGATTGAATTTTTTGAAAAATAATTAAATTTGATTTAAATCGGATTGAATTTTTTAAAAAATAAAAATCTCCCGACGTTTGTTGTTTACCTATATATAGTTTATATTTTATATTTAGTTACTTATCCATTTTTTAAAAATTGGTCCAATGGCTAACATTACATAATGTAGTTTAGCATTACATATATTAATCTAACAATACATAATTTAACATTAGTAATGTAATATTGACATTATGTTATTGAAAAATTAATAGTACAACAAAAGCAATCCCAAATTAGTTCCTTTTCTATCATATTGTCAATCCCCAATTAGATAAATCACATTTCATTTAACGATTAGGACAAACTCTAAAATAAACATATCACACTACAATTGATCCATTGCTTGGGAATAATTGATTAGATATCCTTTCAACTTAAAATTATATAAAATTAATAATTATATTTTAAAATATATAATATTAATAACCATCATGTAACAGTTTTTAAATTAATATTGATAATTACATTATGTAACTTTATATAATATTTGTCATTATTAATTTTACGTAATTATTAATATTGGATATCATGTAATAATATTTAAAATACTAATATTGGTAATTAATTACGTCATGTAACATAATATCATTATATACCATTACATTTCCAATATGTGAATTGTTATAATGTCATATTGTATACTATATTATGTAACAATTAGTCATAATGTCCAATTGATCAATGAATTGTCATAATGTCATATTGTAATACTACATTATGTAACAATTGGTCATAATGTCCAATTGGTCAATGATGTAATACCAACACTACGGTATTCGTATATTATTTCCGTTTTTGAATTTAATAAAATGATCCTTAATTTATATATATATGGAAAAATATTTAATTTTTATTGATTTTCGATTTTGTGATTTTTAAATCGAACTTTTGGTATATTTAAAATGTTCGTACTTCTGATTTGTAGGGTGAGTATAAAAATATATACATATATATACACACACTTATTCATTTATTTATTTAAATTTTTACTCATTTAAATAATTATAAAAATAAAATTTTCGTATTATGAAAATAGGTTTCAATATCTTGAAAATGACATATGGGTTGAAGAAATCGGATGTGAATTGAAAAGTGTATGAATTTTCAAAGATTTTTCTAATTTATAGTGAATTTATGTATTTAGACGTGTTTTCGATTTTGACCAATTTAGATTTGAATTTAACTTGATTTTGATTTGGTTATTTACTTATAAATGGAATGAAAATTGATGACATTGGAGTTTATTCATAAATTGGAGAATTAAGGTTTGTACAAACTTAGGGAAAATGATAAACCCTAAGAATAATTGAAAATTTGATGATTAATGTGATACTTTGATTAGGTTGATTTTGTTGGAGACTCGAGGAGTCAAATTCGGATTTATTTTGGAAATAGGGAGTGATTACCCTCCCTGGCATGTAAGTTGAACCCTAATCTCTTGCATGAAATGGTGAAAATCTGATTTTACCGTGTTTAAAATAAAGCATGCTTTGATATGCATTAATTCGACGTGTGATATTAAATCTCAAATCTGTTTTGTGATTATTGGAGTGTCTTAAACTTATGTTTTCCATGACTATGCATCCATGTTTGAAATGAAACAAAATTGTGCCATTACTTGAAAATTGGATAAGTTTCTTTTCCTACTATTGCATTGGTATACTGATTTGAAATGATTTGATGAATGTATTGGCACACGAATTTGAAATGTTTTGAGATCTGTGAGGGCACTGGGATGCCCACTTATGATGATATGATTCTTATCTGCGGGACGTTGTGCCCTTGTAATACTATGATGATGACATTGATGATTCCGTAGCTACGAAGGGATTTTGTAGAGGCAGGGGTTTCCCGGATACGCTCCTGCAGGAGGTATCCGCAAACGTCCAGTTATATTTATTCATAGGCGCGGCCGGTTGAACCATCATCGAGGGAGGACGTGTGTCCATCACCGTCTAGTACCGCACGTGGTCCTATTGACGAGCATATATATATTCATAGGCGCGGCCGGTTGAACCCATATTTGGGGGAGGACGTGTGTCCATCACCGTCTCGCACCGCACGTAGTCCTATTGACGAATCTGGGTAAGCAAGGGCTAAGCCCACGGCCAACGTCGGGGTAGAGAGCTACTTTTGAAACACTTTGCATAATAAAACCTCCGATGCGCCTGTCCTAGGTCATGGTTGACCTTTGCCAGGATCCTTTTTGGCTTGCTCTATGATCTACTTGATTTTAAATAGATGCATATATGTATGATATCGCGTGAATGATTAAATGAGTTCAGTTTATTCGAAAAATATCATGATTTACTGCGAAATTTGAATTATTGGTTACGAATGATATTGACACTCCAATATTCACCTACACTATTAGTAATTGAGATTAATCCCCTCACTCACTGAGTATCCTCCCATAGATACTCACCCCTCTTCTTTCCTCCCTCATACAGGATTGTTGTGTTGGAGCGATACTTCAGAGTTTAGAGATTTTGACGGATCTGGTTATTCTGGACGATGAGGTTTTAAGTTTAAGCTGAAACTTAAATTACGCATTATGTTTCTGACCCTGCGAAATCTTGTTGAGGTCCGTAGTTGGCCGTATACTTATTTTGGGATGACTGTATAATTTATGTATGTTTATTTGCGAAACTCTCATATTTCATTTGTATTAAGACAATTGTACGTATTTGAATAATACTTGGGAAAATTATTGTAAATTGTATAAAAACTTAGGCCCGCTCGGTGTAGCGGCTGCTCATGCTCTAGTTGGGCATGACCGTAGAGGTCTGTGGCTAGGATTCCTGGTAATTTATTTAGCCTTACATTGTTCTGGATGTCGGTTGCGGGATTTGTTGGTTTTGGAGAGACCGGAATGGCCATTTGTTTAATTTACAGGATGATTTTAAATTATACAGGTATACAGGTTTAATTGTACATAGAAGACCTCCGATTTATGGGGAGGTTCTGCCCGATTTTCTGTAGAAATACAGCCGGCATCCAGGACAACGGGCGGCTGTTCACGATTCCCGGTTCGGGGCGTGACAAATGAATTGTCATAATATCATATTATGACACTATATTATGTAATATAGTATCATTATATTTAAATAATTTCCTCCACTCATCCAACGCATGAGAGAACTACAATGCCCACTTGATCTAACGATGAATAACAAAGCCACTTGAACTTATCCCAAATTGATCCAACGATTGGCATTATATAATGTAATTTAACATCACATATAGTAGCATAACATTGCATATAGTAATGTAGTATTACGTATAGTAATTAACATTGATTATGTTATTGGAAAATCAATGGTATTTTTGTATGTCACGAAAGTAATCCCAAATTGGTTCCTTTTCTGTCACATTATGAATACCAAAATAGATAAATCACACTTCAGCCAATGGATGGGGTAAACTCTTATATGGACATACTGATCCAACAGTCAGGGGTAATTGGTTGGATGTCCTTTCAACTTAAAGTGAATTGGGAGAAGTTATTTGACAGGATATCTAATCCAACGGCTGACATTCTGATTTCTCATTACTCCTCACAACCAAACATCTTCTCTTCCTCTCTCTCTCTCTCTCTCTCTCTCTCTCTCTCTTTCTCTCTCTCTCTCTCCCCCCCACATGAACATATAAATTCAGAAAACATTCCATGTGTAGTACCCATCCTCTCTCTCACTTAACACATTTTAAACCCAATTCTCTCTCTATCCTCCACGTCCCACATGATTTCTCCCTTAAAATTCAACCATTTAATAATCAACATCACTCTCTCTTGTCCACTTTTTGGGACACACACCTCAACAAATAACCACATCAATTCAATCCGTATCTGAATCTCTACACAACTGTAACCCTGTCTTACTTCTTCTTTCTGGAAAATCTTTACAAAATCTATACAACAACACACAAAATATAAATTTTTCCCATCACTTTCTTTCTCTCATGTGATATTGTGTTGTTGATTTTTAAGCAAGTTCAAGCTTTTAGCAAGTTCAATCATGCTCTTTCTTTCTGTTGACATATTTATAGATTTTGATGATAAACAAAACATGATTAATTTGATTAAAAAAAAGAATTTGGAGATAAACATAATTAGAATAATTAAGGAAAGAATTTGGAAGACAAGAAGCAGTTGACTCACAACAAGAAAGAGATAGTGATGTGTATATACAAAATGCATAAGGTTAATCGACATAAAATTTAATGGTTTATATCATCGAAGAACAAATCCACAGCAAAAAAAAAAAAAAAAAATTGGTTTATTATTGATAGCGGATAATAATGCTACTCAAGCAAGGAAGTCACATAGAAATAAGACACTTTAGAATATTGAAAACACAAGTTTGACCAACCCGTTGGAGTCTAAGTACTCAAAAATATGAGTTTTTAAAATATCAAGAAAATGAGAATAAAAATTCCCAGTATTTATTCCCCATGTACCAATTAGGTTAAAACCTATTTTTCTAAAATTTTTCTAAAATTTTTCTAACTCATTAATCTTTCAAACAAAAATTATCCAAAAATCAAAACCAGAATTTTGTTCTTCAAAGGAAGAGTTGATTTTTTATCCTCAAGTAATTAGGTTTTGAAACTATTTTTATTAAATCCAAATGGGGTATGTTTCCTTATATACATATAATATCTTAAGTAAATGGAAACATTTACTTAAATGACTGTTATAGAGTAAATAATGTTAGAACTGAGTTATCAAGTGATATATCATCCTATAGAACCTAACGGATGACTTTCCAACCAAAGTAGCCAACCCGCTTGCCCTTAACGGCTGACCGCAAGACAACGCGGTCTGTCATGTGCCTCAATGTAGTCTACCGCATGCCTCAATGCAGTCTACTACACCCCTACATGGTCTACTGTGCACACTAACATAGTCTACCGCGCACCTATCCGTTCTACCGCACACCTATCTAGTCTACCATGCATACTTGTGTGGTCTACCCGTGCACATCGAGGTCTACTATAGACCACAATGTAGTCTATCGCGCGCTTTAGTGGTTTACTCAGGACCCAATGCGATTTGTTGGTCTACCACAGCACGGTTTACCATACACACTTGCATGGTCTACCACACACATGTGTAGTCTACCGTGAGCGCCTTGGGTACTCATGCAACCGACTGTGCACATGCATGGTCTGCTGTAAGCACGTAGTACGCTCAAATTATCACTGACTTACCATAAATTATTACCAGTTTTGTAATCTTACCGCCTTTCATCGTAGAATTACTACCTCTTCTCACAATTTTACCATTAGGTATCGCAACTCTAATATATAATAATAATATCACACTTTATCACCCATTATCGTACTTTATCACCTGTAGGTGATAATTTAATACCTATTCCGACAAAATATTATATACTATTTAACTCCAATGTATAAAAATATTGCCACACTCTATTACTACGTGTGTAGTCTATCGTGAGCGCTTTGTGCACTTGTATGGCTGACCACGTGCTTACATGGTCTACAGGGAGCACCTTTCGCACTCGCACAGCCGACCGTGCACACTTGCATGGTCAATTGGACCGCACAGTGTGTTCAAATTATTGCAAACTTACCACCAATTATCGTAATCTTATAATCTTTTATCATAGACTTACTACCTATTATCGCAATTTTACCCCTAATTATTGCAACTCCAATGTATAATAATATTGCTGTTGTTTACCACCTGTAGGTGGCAATTTAGTATCTGTTACCGAAAAATCACTACGCAATATATAGTAATATTATTACACTATATTACCACTAAATATCGCAAACTTATCATCACTTATCACAAAATTACCACATGTTATCCCAAACTTACCACCTGTTATAGCAATGCACAACTGTTATCACAAATTATCTCTGTTATTGCAACTTAGCACCAGGTATCGTAGATGGTTTGGTACCTTAACCCTTAAATTTTTAAACCCTCCATAAAGACTATACAGACAGTAAAGCTCGGTAGTCAATATAGATGGCACATATAGAGACTATTTTTAAATAACCCCTAAAAAATACCGCATTTACCAACAAAAATAATAACTTTTAGAATAATATATAACATTTATAAATTATACAATATATGAGTTAGCATAGTCATAGACTTATACAAATGGTATGGTTTAGTTGATAGTATAAACTACCCATAGAGAGTCTATTTTTATACCATACCTAAAGGTTGACACATTTATTAACCAAAAGAAATAACAGTTAGAATTGTAGATAACATTTACATACGATACGATCTATGGGTTAGCATCACTATAGCACTTATATAGACGGTATGGTTCAGCAGTTAGTAAAGAAAACTCATTTAGAGACTATTTTCAAACTGTCCCTTAAAGTGTGCCACATTTATGGATGACAACTAATAACCGTCCTAATTGAACATCGCTTTTCTAAATGGTGCAATATATAGGTTAGTATAAGTATAGAATTTATACAAATGGTATGGTATAACAATCAGTAAAAAAGACTCATATAGGCACTCTTTTCGAACCATCATTAAGGGCGGCCTTATTTATTGAAGGCAAGTGATAACCGTACAAATGGTAGATAGCATTTACAGGCGGTAAAATATATTGGTTAGCATAATGGATGGTATGGTTAAGTAAATAGTAAAGAAGAGTCATACAGAGATTGTTTTCAAACCGTCCTAAAAACTGTCACAATTACTGACTACAAATGATAACCATCAGAATTGAACATAGTTTTCAAAAATGGTGTAATATATATGTTAATATAGATATAGAATTTATGTAAACGGTATGATTAAGTAGATAGTAAAAAAGAGTTATATAGAGACTACTTTCAAACTGTCCCTAAAATCCACCACATTTACTAACCACAAGTGATAATCATCAGAATTGAATATCGCTTTTACAGACAGTTGTGCTATCATTTCTAACAGTTGATAAACATTTCCTAATAAACAATTTATACAGTTAGAAAATGTATGCATTTGCCGATGGTTTCATCAAAAGCATCTTTATTGAGTATAAAAACCGTCATTAAAAATCAATGACAAAAAAAATTACTATAAGCGTAGGGCTTTAATTTTGTTGTGTACCAAAGTATTTCGACTTCTTGTTTTCATCTGATTAGTGAGTTTGAAAGGCCACCTCCAATCATGTTATCAAAACAAAATACTCACCTGTGATTAAAGGAGACTAGAATCTTTGTCCTCAAACTCCTCCATTTTGTCATGCCCCGAACCGGGGTCGTGAGCAGCCGCCCGTTACCCTGGATGCCGACTGTATTTTTACAGAAAATCAGACAGAACCTCCCCATATTTCGGAGGTCTCCCATGTACAATTTAACATGTTTAATAAACATCCATCCTGTCAATTAAGAAAAAGGGCCATCCTGGCCTCACAACCATCAACCACGCCACAACAGACAACCAGGACAACGCAAGGCTAAACTAAATACTAACAGATCTAGCCACGGACCTCTACTGTCATGCCCAACTAGAGTATGAACAGTCGCCACACCGAACGGACCTAAATTTGATACAAATTGTATAACAAATTCCCAAGTTATATTTTAAAAATTTACATGTGCCTCAATGCAAGTGAAATGAGTCAATATGAGAGTTTCACGAATAAATGTCCATAATTTATACAGTCATCCCATAAAATAAATAAGTACATTGATCAAACTAAAATCTTCAATATACAGCGAGATCACCAGTAATCATAGCGGAAGAATTCGTAAAATCCATACCCAAGCCCAGTGACATCAAGTCTACGTCGCAAATCTGCTAATCACAATGATTCTCCTTCAATCCAAGACTAATCCTGTGGAAAAGAATATGAGGGGTGAGTATCTATGAGAGGATACTGAGCAAGTGAAGGGATCGACATCGTACTATCAATATCAGGTGTGAATTTGGAGTGTCAAAGCATGTAATACAATATCCAGTGTGCAAAAACAGCGTGCAGCTTTACATAACTCAAGGCACACATCAGAAAATAATATATATGCATCCATCCATGTATCAAGTAACATATGTAGAGCTGGCAGAACAAACAACCCCGGCAATGGTCTACCTCAACCAAGGACGGGCGCATTGGGGGTTTTCATAATGCAAATATCAAATAATGGCTCTCTACCCCAATGTTGGTCACCGACTACTCCAACTAGCATATAAATAATAATAATAATAATAATATATATATAGTCGGTCGTGTATGATGCTCCGCCCAGTGCAAGAAAGAGGTAAACTCACGTCTTTCCTGATGAGGGTCAACCTGGGACAACCATACACATAACAATTTGGCGGATACCTCCGACCGAAGCGTACCCGGACACAAGGGGTGCCGCTACCAAATGTCATTCGTAGCTACGGAATGCTATAGGAAACATATCACCATATCACCAAGTCGGCCGGGCACGTAGCCCGCATGCATCACATCATCACGTCGCCCGGGCATATAGCCCCATGCATCATATCATAACATCGACCGGGCATACAATCCAAATAGTACATATAAATTCATTTGAAACCATGTGCCAATACCAGTGGAAGCATTAAAACATGTCAATATGTCAAAGAAAGGTGGCACAATATGTAGCTATCAAACTCATGGATGTATATCGATAAAATCAGCAGTTGGAACACTCTAATGGTCACAAAAATATGTACATACACTTATCAAAATCCAAAAACTCAGTTTTCACACGTATAGAAATCATGACATTTGAAAAGTGGTAAAACATGATTTGACAATCAATAATAGATGTCTAAATCCCACTCACAGTTCAGGGAGGGTGTGTACTCCCAATTCCAACCCAAACCAAATCAAATTCCTCAATTGATCTTTCTTAACACACAATCACAGTCATGTCATCAATTTCCAAATAATATTTGGGTTTATCCATTTTCCCTAATTTTATACAAATCCACATTCTTTGATTTATGAACACACTCTAATGACATCAATTGCATTTCATTCATAAATAAATAACAATGTAAAAGCCAAGTCTAATTCAACCCTAAAACCAATCAAAGTAGGAAATACGCTTAAAATAAATAAATTTCCTACAAAGTGAAAAAATCTTTGAAAATTCATACACTTTTCGATTCCCATCCGATTTCTTCAAACTATATATCATTTTCAAAGTATGGAAGTCTATTTTCATAATACGGAGATCGTATTTAAGTTGCCTATATGCAGAACAATTTATAATGAAAAAGGCTATATCAATCCTTAAGTTCCAACTCCAAATTCTGACTATTTCATGCATATATCAAATTAAACTCTATGGGAAACTATTTAAATAAACTCAATATGATTCCATTATCCTGAACAGCCCAATTCATATAAAATCCTATACTTAACCTCAATAATTACATATAAACACTTCAGAAAACGCATTCTCCTCAAATTCAACATATTTGCAAGACATATACAAGAATCTCATCTTAAATTCAACCTCAACTCATTCAATTATCGAAGGAACTAGAATTTTACCTTACCTAGGGTTTTCACAGCTTAGTACCCTAACGTCCGTGCGCAAATCAGTTCAAAATCCTGCAATATCTCCAAAATGAAGCACGTTTGAGTAATTAAACCTAATTACCAAGGAAATTCGAAGTCCTAAAGCAAAATCGAGACTCAGCCCCTACCTACGCAGTGAAAGGATCGCAGGAAACCATCGCGGCCTAGGGCATTTCAAAATTTGCTAATGTGGTCGACTTAGGGCTCTGTGGAGGTTGTAGTAGTGGTTGCTCACAGCAAGCACCGCGAGCGGGCTAGGAGGGAGAGAGGGAAAGGCAGAGAGAGAGAGCAAATCCGAGAGAGAAACACAGAGAGAGGGAGGGGTGACCGAGAGGTAAGTGGTGGCGAAGGTGGTTGGTGGCGGTTGGAGGAACCACCGGTGCTGCAGAGGGTGGTGGAGGAGAGGGAAGGCACAGCGGAGGAATCGCGAGAAAGAGAGAGATTCGGGAGACAGAGAGAGAGAACTGAGAGGAAGGTAGAGAGGGAGTGGTGGTGGTGGCTGATGGTGTGGTGGTTGGCAGTAGAGCAATAGCGATGTACGGCAGAGATGGCGGAGAAGTGAGAGAGAACGACGGGGAGAGAGATTCGGGAGAGAGCGTGGGATGGGTGAGGGAAGAGGATTAGGGCTTTAGCCCTAATCAATTTGGGGGAAGGGAAGTGCTACGTTTTGGCCCAAAATATAGTGCTTCCTTCTCTCTCTTTTTTCTTTTTTTTTTATAAATAATTATAATTTTATATATGTGTATATATATATATTTACACTCACATCCTCTGTTCACAAAAATTTAAATTTTTCATAAAAATGGGGTTTACTATGATTTGCAGATACGGCAAATTTAAAATATACAAAAAATTTAAATTAAATACCCCAAAATCGAAAATCAATATAAATAAATAAAAAAAATTCTCTCTATATATATTTAAACTGAGAAATATTTTATTTAATTTCTGAACATACGTATAATAATACAGACACCACAGTGTCGGTGTTACATTTTTTAACCCCCTAAAAACAAGTTTCGTCCTCAAAATTTAAAAGAAAACCATACAGGGAAAAGGAAAACTACACAGTGAATAATTGAGGGCACTGTCCCCTCATAGTCTCCTCAGGCTCCCAGGTCTCCTCCTCGACCTGGTCGCTCCGCCACAAAACATGAACTAATGGGACTTCTTTGCTCCGCAGTCTCCTAATCTGGCAGTCAATGATGGCCACGGGCTGAACAGGTAAGCTCAAATCCTCCCGCAGCTCAACTGGTGGGGGCTCTAGCACATAGGAAGGATCCGGCATATACTTCCTAAGTACTGAGACATGGAAGACATTATGTATGCGTGACAACTCCTCGGGCAGCTCCAATCTATACGCCACACTCTCGATCCTCTCAATGATATGGAATGGCCCAACATACCTGGGGCTCAACTTGTCCCGCTGCCTAAACCGAATCATCCCTTTCCAGGGCGAGATCCGCAAAAATACCATGTTTCCAACCTCGAACTCAAGAGGTCTCCGCCTCCGATCCGCATACGTCTTCTGCCGATCCTGGGCAACTCTCATCCGCTCACGGATGACCCTAACCTTATCCTTCGTTTCCTCAATCAATTCAACACTGCTGAGATGTCGCTCTCCAATCTCATCCCAACATATCGGGGTGCGGCATTTCCTGCCATACAGTGCCTCATACGGAGGCATCCCAATACTCGCCTTGTAGCTGTTGTTGTATGCAAACTCCACCAATGGAAGGTGTCGATCCCAGCTATCATGAAAATCAATAACATATGCTCGAAGCATATCCTCGAGCATCTGAATCGTTCTCTCTGACTGGCCATCCGTTTGAGGATGATACGCCGTACTAAAGTTCAGTCTAGTGCCCAATGCCTCCTGCAACCTGGGCCAAAACCTAGACGTGAATCTGGGGTCCCTATATGAAACAATAGACACAGGCACCCCATGAAGCCGAACTATGGTATCAATGTAGAGACGTGCCAACGCCTCCAAGGAACAGTCACCACGGATAGGGATAAAATGTGCAGATTTGGTGAGTCGATCGACAATCACCCAAATCGCATCATGCCGTGTGGAAGTCCGCGACAACCCCATCACGAAGTCCATAGCAATATGCTCCCATTTCCACTCAGGGATGGGAAGAGGCTGCAGTGTGTTCGTTGGACACTGATGCTCGGCCTTTACCTACTGGCACACCAAGCATCGTGCCACAAACTCTGCTATCTCCCTCTTCATACCTCACCACCAATAGCTACCTCTGATGGTCCAGTACATCTTCGTACCCCCGGGATACATAGAATATGCAGAAGAATGTGCCTCCTCAAGGATAGCACGCCAAAGATCACTATTGGCCGGGACACACACTCTGTCTCTGAACACCACGAGTCCATCATCACTGACTCTGAAGTCTCCACCCTCTCCTCTGCGGATCCTGTCGTGAATACCCTAGAGCTCTTTATCAGAATCCTGAAGCTCCCTGATGTGATCGGGTCACACCTCAAATCTGGCTAGCTGTGCACCCTGACTGTCACTAGTTAAACTGACTCCCAAAGCACGGAGTCCCACCAGGCAAGAAATATACGATCTTTCTGCTGCCTGAGAAGAAGAAGTTGAAGACGACTTCTGGCTCAAAGCATCTGCCACAACATTCGTCTTGCCCGGATGATAATCTATAATCAGATCATAATCCTTCAGCAACTCTAACCATCGTCTCTGCCAGAGGTTCAACTCCCTCTGAGTGAACAAATACTTCAGGCTTTGGTGGTCAATGAAGACTCTGTAGGTCATTCCATAAAGATAATGTCGCCATATCTTCAATGCAAAGACTATGGCTGCTAACTCCAAATCATGCGTCGGATAATTCAGCTCATGCTTCTTCAACTGTCGCGAAGCATATGCAATCACCCGACCGTCCTGCATCAGTACACAGCTCAATCCTTGTCTGCTGGCATCGCTGTACACCACGTACTCCCTGCTGCTAGTGGGGAGAGCTAACACTGGTGCTGTCGTCAGTCGTTGTTTGAGCTCCTGAAAGCTCACCTCACAATGATCGTCCCAAAAGAACTTGACGTCCTTCCGCGTCAGTCTGGAAAGTGGAGCAGCGATTCAGGAGAATCCTTCTACGAACCGCAGATAATACCCCGCTAGACCAAGGAAACTCCATACCTCGGTCACTATCTGTGGCTGCTCCCACCTTAATATGGCCTCAACCTTCTGCGAGTCAACATAAACACCCTCTGCAGAAACAAGATGGCCAAGAAATCCAATCTGCCTCAGTCAAAATTCACACTTGGTGAATTTGGCATATAACTGCCGCTCGCGAAGAATCTGTAAGACCACCCTAAGGTGCTGTGCATGCTCCTCATCGCTCCGCGAGCATACAAGGACGTCGTCAATAAATACAATGACGAACCGATCCAGAAAGTCATGAAAGACCCGGTTCATTAAATCCATAAAGGCTGCTGGTGCTTTGGTTAGCCCAAACGGCATGACCAAGAACTCGTAGTGTCCATATCAGGTGCGGAATGCGGTTTTGGGCACATCCTCAGTCCTAATCCGCAACTGATAATAACCAGATCGAAGGTCGATCTTTGAGAAAACCCTCGCACCCTAGAGCTGATCAAGTATGTCATCAATACGTGGTAGTGGATATCGGTTCTTGATAGTAACCTTGTTCAGCTGTTGATAATCTACACACAATCGTAGGGTCCCGTCCTTCTTCTTCACGAACAACATTGGAGTACCCCAAGGCGAAGTGCTCGAACGGATAAAACCCTTGTCCAGCAACTCCTACAACTGGACCTTAAGCTCTCTAAGCTCAACTGGCGTCATTCTGTATGGCGGAATAGATATGGGAGTAGTCCCTGGAGCTAGGTCAATCTGGAAATCAAACTCCCGAACTAGTGGTAGTCCGGGTAGCTCCTCAGGAAATACATCTAGGAACTCCTGCACTACTGGGACCTCCTCAAGCCTCAGTCCCTCCACGGTGGTGTCTATCACGTGAGCCAGGTATGCAGTGCACCCCCGGCATATCAATTGCCTGGCCTCCATCACAGATATAACACAACGAGGTAACACTCGCCTCTCACCCACAAACCTCAACGATGGTCCCTCAGGTCTCCGAAACTCCACCTCCTTGGTGAAACAATCTATAGAAACTCGGTGAGTGCTCAGTCAATCCATCCCTAGGATGGCATCGAAGTCCATCATATCGAGCGGGATCAGGTCTACCTCAAGCACTGTATCCCCGATCTTGACTTCGCTCCCTCGATAGACAAAGTCTCTAATCAGCTGTTTACCAAGAGGAGTGATAACTAATACCTCCTCATCCAATGCTGACAAGGGCCTACCCATCTGGTGGGCGAAAGACGCTTTCACATATGAATAGTTCGACTCGGTGTCAATAAGAACACGAGTGTCGACTCCCCATATTTTCATAACTCCTAATATGAGAAAATAAAAAGATCAGTTGATAAATAGGGAAAATATATGCTCACACATAAATATATATATATATATATATATATCAAAATGTATGTACAAACCAACATAGTTAAACCTCTAAGGATTTAACTAGTGATGGTTCTCAAAAGAAAGTACATGGGAAATCTCTAAACATGGGGATCAGTGGGAGGAGTACCAATAATCACATCAGGCTTTACTTGAGCTTCCTCCTAGGTCATCGCATATACACGGGCCTGGGTCCTCTACTGCTGTCGGGATGGCCCTGGCACTGTGTTGCTCCCGGCTGCTGTCCGGGGAGCGGTGTGGCTCGAGTGCGCAGGCGCTCCCTGCTGTCCTCCTCGGGGAACACTCGAGTGTCCTGAAGCTGTCTGACCTCCCAATCCCAACTCAGGGCAAGTACTCCTGATGTGCCCTAGCTTCCCACACTGGAATCATGTAACTGGTGCCCTACACTCTCCAAACGGGTGGTGTCTGTCACATCTGCGGTAAAAAGGGGACCGCTAAGCTAAAGTCTGAGTAGTGGCACTAGAGGTCGGTGCTCTGAACCCCTGGGATCGTGATCCCTGCCCAGAATGTGCATGTCTCGGCTGAGAAGAGCCTCCCTGATATCCTGAAGTCCTGCCCTTCTTTGAGCCCTGGCTCGAAGAAGCCCCAGATCTCTTTTTCCTTTGCTCTCTGTTCTCCCGCTATTTGCCCTCAGCACGGACGATCTCCTCCGCCCTAAGTGCTGAGTCCACGATCTCCGCAAAGGAGAGACTAGGAGTCACTGTCATATACCTCCTGATGTTTAAGTTAAGGCCGTCCTCAAACTTGAACCGTAGCTGTTTTGGCATCACCAAGTCTGGAACAAAAGTAGCTAGTCGTCTCAACTCCACCTCATACTTTGTCATTGTCCTGGTTCCCTGCCGTAAGTGCAGAAACTCTGCCCTCTTGTGGTCCTACTGGAACTCAGAGAAGTACCTGCGATCGAACTCCCGTAAGAAGTCCTCCCATCACAGAGGCTTGGTAGCATCGTCACAAATCGCCTCCCACCAAGTGAGGGCATCACCATCCAAGAGTCTCTCTACTACCCGAAGCCGGTAGTCCTCGCTCAACCCTAGATCAGTCAAAATTCTGTGGGTGCGGTTGATCTAGTGCTTTGCTGTTGTGGAATCACCCGTTCCCGCAAACTCCGTGCAACCTAACTGTCTTGCCTCCTTCACTAACTGGGTGAGCACGTGAACACGTCTCAAGATGGAGGAGGTAGTGTTACTAGGTCCTGAAATAGTGGAAGGACCTACAACTGGTGGCTGATCTGGTACAACTGGAGGTGGCACGGCCGTAGGAGTCAACACGACCATCGGTACTGGTGGAGGTGGCATCTAAATGTCACGTGAGCTATACCACTCGAAGACCTGCCTAGGCGTCCAGTGGTGGCGGTGGTGCTGCGGCTGTAGTAGCCGTTGGAGTAGGTACTGGAGGAGGTGCGTGCGAAGAAAACACGTCCTCTAGTGCTCCAGTGGGGTCAGTAAGTGCGAAACGGGTACCTCGCCTAGTCGTCATACTACTGCGAGGAAACAGATACCAGTTAGGCAGGAATGAAAAGATTAGGGTTGGTTATGACATAACTAACCCCCTAAAATAAATGAACTAACTGATTTAGGAACCAAATGAAAAGATGTGGCAGGTTAGTTGCAACCCGTATCTAACCGCCTCTTAAAATGGATGAACTCATCAGCCTATGACCATGTACTAGGATTTCATGACTGTAATGTAACTCTCATATGCATTAAGAACTTTTAAAATATACTTGGGAATATTTTCAAAACTCTTTTCTAAAACACAGCTCTCAATCTAGAGCTCTGATATCAACCGAATTGTCACGCCCCGAACCGAGGTCATGAGTAGCCGCCCGTTACTCTGGATGTCGGCTGTATTTTTACAGAAAATCGGGCAGAACCTCCCCATATTTCGGAGGTCTCCCATGTACAATTTAACCTGTTTAATGAATATCCGTCCTGTCAATTAAGAAAAAGGGTCATCCTGGCCTCACAACCATCAACCACACCACAGCAGACAACCAGGATAACGCAAGACTAAACTAAATACAACAGATTTAGCCACAGACCTCTACTGTCATGCCCAACGAGAGCATGAACAGCCGCCACACCGAGCGGACCTAAATTTGATACAAATTGTACAACAGATTCCCAAGTTACATTTTAAATATTTACATGTGTCTCAATGCAAGTGAAATGAGTCAATATGAGAGTTTCACGAATAAACGTTTATAATTTATACAGTCGTCCCATAAAATAAATAAATAAGTACATTGATCAAACTAAAATCTCCAATATACAGTGAGATCACCAGTAATCATAGCAGAAGAATTGGTAAAATCCATACCCAAGCCCAGTGACATCAAGTCCACGTCGCAAATCTGCTAATCACAATGATTCTCCTTCAGTCCAAGACTAATCTTGTGGGAAAGAATGTGAGGGGTGAGTATCTATGGGAGGATAATCAGCAAGTGAGGAGATCGACATCGTACTATCAATATCAGGTGTGAACTTAGAGTGTCAAAGCATATAATACAATATCAAGTGTCCAAAAACAGCGTGCAGTTTTACATAACTCAAGGCACACATCAGAAAATAATATATATGCATCCATCCATGTATCAAGTAGCATATGTAGAGCCAGCCGATAAAACAACCCCAGCAATGGTCTATCTCGACGAAAGACGGGCGCATTTGGGGTTTTCATAATGCAAATATCAAATAATAGCTCTCTACCCCAATCTTGGCCATAAACTACTCCAACTAGCCTGTAAATAATAATAATAATAATAATAATAATAATAATAATAATATATAGTCGGCCGTGTATGATGCCCCGCCCAGTGCTTGATAGAGGTAAACTCACGTCTTCCCCGATGAGGGTCAACCTGAGACAACCATACACATGACAATTTGGCGGATAGCTCCGGCTGAAGCGTACCCGAGTACAAGGGGTGCCTTTATCAAATGTCCTTCGTAGTTACGGAATGCTATAAGAAGCATATCACCATATCACCAAGTCGGCCGGGCACTTAGCCCGCATGCATCACATCATCACGTCGGCTGGGCATATAGCCCCATGCATCATATCATAACGTCGGCAGGGCGTAAAGTCCAAACAGTATATATAATTTCATTTGAAACCATGTGCCAATACCAATGGAAGCATTAAAACATGTCAATATGTCAAAGAAAGGTGGCACTATATGCAGTTATCAAACTCATGGATGCATATCGATAAAATCAGCAGTTGGGACACTCCAATGGTCACAAAAATATGTACATATACTTATCAAAATCCAAAAACTCAGTTTTCACACGTATAGAAATCATGACGTTTGAAAATTGATAAAACATGATTTGTCAATCAATAGTAGATGTCTAAATCCCACTCACAGTTCAGGAAGGGTATGCACTCCCAATTCCAACCCAAACCAAATCAAATTCCTCAATTGATCTTTCCTAACACACAATCACAGTCATGTCATCAATTTCCAAATAATTTTTGGGTTTATCCATTTTCCTTAATTTTATACAAATCCACATTCTTTGATTTATGAACACACTCTAATGACATTAATTGCATTTCATTTATAAATAAATAACAATGTCAACGCCAAGTCTAATTCAACCCTTAAACCAATCAAAGTCAGAAATACGCTTAAAATAAATAAATTTCCTACGAAGTGGAAAAATCTTTGAAAATTCATACACTTTTCGATTCCTATTAGATTTCTTCAAACCATATGTCATTTTCAAAGTATGGAAATTTATTTTCATAATACGGAGATCGTATTTAAGTTGCTTATATGCAGAACAATTTATAATGAAAAAGGCTATATCAATCCTTAAGTTCCAACCTCAAATTCCGACTATTTCATGCATAAGTCAAATTAAACTCTAGGGAAAACTATTTAAATCAACTCAATATGATTCCATTATCCTGAACAGCCCAATTCATATAAAATCCTATACTTAACCTCACTAATTACATATAAACACTTAAAAAAACGCATTCTCCTCAAATTTAACATATTTGCAAGACATATACAAGAATCTCATCTTAAATTCAACCTCAACTCATTCAATTATCGAAGGAACTATGATTTTACCTTACCAAGGGTTTTCACAACTCAGTACTCTAACGTCCGTGCGCAAATCAGTTCGAAATCCTGCAATATCTCCAAATTGAAGCATGTGTGAGTAATTAAACCTAATTACCAAGGAAATTCGAAGTCCTAAAGCAAAATCGAGACTCAGTCCCTACCTACGCAGTGAAAGGATCGCAGGAAACCATCGCAGCCTAGGGCATTTCGAAATTTGCTACTATGGTCGACTTAGGGCTTTGCGGAGGTTGCAGCAGTGGTTGCTCACAGCAAGCACCGCGAGCGGGCAAGGAGGGAGAGAGGGAAAGGCAGAGAGAGAGAGTGAATCCGAGAGAGAAACATAGAGAGAGGGAGGGGTGACCGAGAGGTAAGCGGTGGTGAAGGTGGTTGGTGGCGGTCGGAGGAACTGCCGGTGCTGTAGAGGGTGGTGGAGGAGAGGGAAGGCGCGGTGGAGAAATCGCGAGGAAGAGAGAGATTCAGGAGACAAAGAGAGTAGACAGAGAGAGAGAACTGAGAGGAAGGTAGAGATGGAGTGGTGGTGGTGGCTGTGGGTGCGGTGGTTGGCGGTAGAGCAGCGGCGATTTGCGGCGGAGATGGTAGAGAAGTGAGAGAGAGCGATGGGGAGAGAGATTCGAGAGAGAGCATGGGACGGGTGAGGGAAGAGGATTAGGGCTTTAGCCCTAATCAATTTGGGGGAGGGGAAGTGTTGCGTTTTGGCCCAAAACGCAACGCTTCCTTCTCTCTCTTTTTTCTTTTTTTTTTTTATAAATAATTATAATTTTATATATGTGTATATATATATACACTCACATCCTCTGTTCATAAAAATTTAAATTTTTCATAAAAATGGGGTTTACTATGATTCGCAGATACGGCAAATTTAAAATATACCAATAATTTAAATTAAATACCCAAAAATCGAAAATCAATATAAATAAATAAAAAAATTTTCTCTATATATATATAAACTGAGAAATATTTTATTTAATTCCTGAACATACGTACAATAATACGGACACCGCAGTGTCGGTGTTACACATTTGATAACCAAAAAGAATATATATATATATATATATATATATATATATATAAACTCTTTTTCTCTTTTAAATATCAAAATCTCTACCTTTGTTAATATTCTCTTTGAAATATATGAGGAAAAACAATTCAGACCAACCCCAATAAACTAATCTCGATAAGGATAGAAACATCCTTGACACTCAGCAGGAAGGAGAGATAGTTTTTATCCCGTACTACGTTTTATATCTCCCTGGGACAAGAGAATTCAAGGATGCCTCATGGTCCTAGTTTTAGTGCTCCGCCAAACAAACAACGATTCCCTAATAAAAAAAATCCCCTTCTCGTTCAATAGATTCCAACCTTTTCCTTTAATTTTGTTAATTTCGAGTTTTACACAGTGAAATGAGAAAATTTATTGTGGTGATACTTTGATTAAAAAAATATATAATTTTATAATTTTAGCATATTTAAAAATTTTTTAATTTTATAACTTTCAAGTGAAAGTCTGCAAATTTTATGAACATACAATTAATATAACATTTTAATAAATACAAACTTTATAAAATAGCATGCGCTCCTTTTCTAGTCGTTATTTTAATGATGGCATTCTTAACGGTAAAAACAACCTTTTAAAAAAATTCCATGCTCTTCGTCTCGCCCTTACTTGATAAAATAGCATCTCACCGTTGCTTTTAAATTTGTCGCAATTTCTTAACACAAAAAATTAGACACAATTACAAATTATCAATATTGGGGGCCAGCTATTCTAAAACATTACAAGAAACAATACCAAATAAAAGTATAATCATCATTTTACCCTTCTCGTGTATATGGTGCTAATTATTTTTTACAATTATAATCGTCATTTCGATGTCGAAATGGCAATGACAAGGCTCCCATGTATCAATGGACATTTTACACTTTTCCTGATTTGGTGCTAATTGTTTTTTCTCGAAGGTTGCTTTATTTTTTAATTATCATCTTAATTAGTTTTATCTTAGCGCATTAGAAATTTGTGCCGTGTGCTGAGGAGAACTCCAACCCTTCCACCATAACCTCTCAACCAAACAACCCTTTTCTTTGTGAGAATGCCAAGGGGTAGCAGCAAACCTTGTGCAAGTCATAGGACTGCCCAAGGGTTGCATCATATATTTGGTGCTTTCATTGTGAGGGTCCATACCCAAAAAAAAAAAAATAGCGTCTTAGACTTTTTTTTCTATTGTAGTTGATTTTTCTTTGTGTGTTTCTTTGTTGTGCTTCTTTTGTGTGGTAATGTAGTGTTTTTATTCTTTATCAAAAAAAAAAAAAAAAAAAAAAACGTCCCTTCACAACCCAACCTATGGCTCAAAGGGAAAGAATTGAAGCCCTTGAAACATTCATGGAGCCAAGCCGAGACAGCCCAAATGTTGGCACAAATGGAGCAACAATTCAATGTGATCACAAACATGATCCGAGAATTACAAGCTCCTACACAAAACCGAAGAGCCCCAAGTCATGAGAGCTACCATTATGAAGCAAATACCCTACAAATGAGAGATCCACCACCACCAAATATGCAATCTCATGAAGGAAGTACTCATCAAGAATCAACTTCCAAAGGAAGTGATGTAGAGGCGCCTTTCATGCACAAAAACATGGCTTTTCAACCATAGCAACCAAAGCATCCCAAACTTGTTTTTCTAAAGTTTGCTCAAGGAGATCTGAGCACTTGGATTGCAAGGGCCAAAACCTACTTTTCATATTATCCCATGGATAAGTATGAAAAGATACGAGTTGCTAGTTTCTATTTTGAAGAAGAGCTCAACTTTGGTACCAATGGATCCAACGAAGATACCAGTCCAAAGGAAAAATCCTCTCATGGAAGAAACTATGCAGAGAAATCACAAAAAGGTTTGCTGAAACAGCCTATTTTGATTATAATGAGGCTCTCACCCATTTGAGACAAACTTCTTCCCTAAAGAAATATCAAAAGGAGTTTGAAAAGATCTCCACAAGAGTAGATTGGCCCAAACCAGCCCTAGTTAGCACCTTCATAGGTGGATTGAGGCAAGAATTGGCCTTTGAAGTTAAGCTTCATAGACCAAATACCCTAATGCATGCTTGAGAGATTGCTTATACCAGAGACAATCAACTCCAAGACACAAGAAGGCTCACAAGGTCACAACCATCCAAGGGAATAATAAATTCAAGAACCCCTACAAAACCTATTTCTTCTAAGACTTACCAATAAGGCATGATGATTGACAAGCCACAAGATATGAAACATCTCACATATACCAAAATGGAAGCTAGAAGACTAAAAGGTTTATGTTTCAATTGTGATGAAAAATTCACACTAGGTCACAAGTGTAGCAAACCCCAAATTTTTATGATTGAAACTTCTAAAAATGAAGAGGCATGTGATAAAATGGTGCCTAGTGAAGAGGAGCCAAACAAAGAGATGTCTTTTGAAGAAGACCCTCACATATCCATACATGCAATGGCCAACATAAAAGGTCCTAAGACCATGCGAACCAAAGCATCGATTAGAAACCAAGAAGTCATTTTCTTGATTGATAATGGCTCTTCTCTAAACTACATCAACCAAAAGGTTGCGGAATCCCTCAAGCTACCTGTTGAGAAAATATAACCTTTTGAAGTAAAGGTTGCCAACAGTGAAAAGCTATAATGTTCAGAAACCCATGAGGAGTCGTAATTAATATCCAAGGATAAAAATTGAATACCAATCTTAATTCACTTTCGTTAATTGGTATTGATGCAGTCCTAGGAGTTCAATGGCTCGCAACTCTTGGAAAGGTAATAACCAATTATAACATGAGAGAGATGGAATTCATGCATCATGATCAATGGGTTCAACTCAAGTTAACCTATGATGAAGAATCACTGAAGGAGCAGCCACAAACTACCCCTCTCATTGGGAGCTTAGGGGAAAAGAAAAAGGCTGCCCCTTATGAGCACGGCCAAAAGGCAAGCAATAAAGTAGTAAGCCATCAACCCAACAAAATACCATACTCCACATGATAGGGTACCATGAAACAGCAAGGGAACACTAACCAAAGGAAACTAATTTCAATACTGAACCGATGATTCAAGGCATAAACGAAGAACCGTTTATGTCAAACAGTGGTTATCAAAAGGTGCAAAGGAGTCGACATATATGCACATAATTACCCTTTAGCCCATAATGCAAGGTAGGGGAAAATGGGCACCATTCGTCAATTGAAGGACACCACCCCGAATAGTAATCATAAAGCAGAAAAGCCTCAATCATGAGGCAGCCTCTTGGGAGAATGTCTTAGCCATTGTCCATGGTTAACCATTCTTCAACCTTGAGGACAAGGTTCATATTTAAGGGGGCAAATGTTGTAACCCTTAGCAAGGCAATGTGTAATACACGAGATCATGCACAACGGTTAGCCACGAGGTGTGCACAAGAAGAGATTATGGAGGTTTGCACAGACAAATGTGCTTCTCCACAAGGCAAGCCAAAGGCCGCCAATGAAGAGACATCATCATTACATGAGCAAAAGTAAGCGCTTAAGGCATTGCACAAGAGTGCACTAGACTGCACATGCAAGGACAAACAATACCCATATGAAGGCATAAGATGCCTGAGCAACCACACACCAAAGCACATGTACCTTGAGCCAAAGGTCGCTACTATTCAAGTCACATCAAGTAATCCTCAAGCAATCATTGCTAAGGAGCCAAAGCTAGAAAATGCATGTACGATTGCACAAGCAAGAAGGCCACCGTTCGATAGGACACTAAATAAGGAGACATTGGTATGTGAACAGCCTGCACATAAGAATGCATCAAGGCACCAATAGCCTATACAAGAGTATGAACACAAGATATGTAGAGTAATGCCCCAACACTTGAAGATGCCAAGTGGCCCATGCCAAGGGGTGCCACCACATGAAGAAATCCAGGCCATAATGCAACTGCATGAGCAATAGCCCGATAAAGGTATACCAGCACATGAGCTACTGCACGGCAATGCATAGAGTAGTACTATGCTAGCGCACGAGTCGCTATGTAGCACCTTTGCCACTGTACAAGCTACCAGGCAACGCACCATGCCACTGTACAAGCTAGCATGCAGATACCTAGGGCCATAGTAAGGTAGTGCATAGGCAACACACCATGCAGTACACAGGCAGCCAAATGGTTAGGAGTTACCAATTCATTAACTACCTAAGAGACTGTTCATCTTACCTTCTTAAGTGTAAATTAAATTTAATTAGGACAGTGAGTAAGTGCCTATTATTAGAGTGCTATTAGAAATTTTCAGGAGAAGTGTTTAAGTGTGCACTTATTGGTTTTTACTAGGTATTATTAGGAGTGTTAGTGGAGTGTAAGGTGTCATTTTGTCTTCCCAACCCTCTCTTATAAATAAGTTGTTCTCTTCCATTGTAATCAAGCAAATTTGAGTATAGAAAGCCAAGTTTCTTCTTCTCCATTGGGAGAATCTATCTTAGGGCTTAAGGTGGCTAAAAACCCCTTAGGTTACATCACCCTCGCGTGATATTAGGCTCTTGTTCTTAGCAAATCCCATCATGGCAAGTTCGAATCACTCCATCCTTCTTCATCCTTATCTTAATCTCTCACTTCTCTAGCAAGCCAACTTAACGCATTGGACATGTGTGTCGTGTGCTAAGGAGAACTCCAACCCTTCCACCATAACCTCTCAAGCAAATAGCCCTTTTCTTTGTGAGAATGCCAAGGGGCAACAGCAAATCTTGTGCTTATTATAGGATTGCCCAAGGGTTCATTTGCCGCCCTGAGTAAGTAGGTGCATGGCTAAGCAAGCCTGCCCCTTTCGTCGACACATGAGGGCGTGTGAGCTACCCTTTCTAGCCAGAAATTTTACGAAAATAATTTTCAGGTATGTGTGGATTTTTCTGTAATTTTTACCTTATTTTTTTGAGACAAAAAATATTTTTTCAGTGATTTTAAATTAATAAAATCCTTAAAAATTACAAAAAAAAAATAATTTTCGGTTTCAAAAAAAAATCTGAAAATTTTTCATATGTTAAGAAAATTATTTTGTAATTGTTGGTTACCTAAATAAAATTTTATAATACCTATTTGATTTTGTGCTAATTTATTTATATATGAAAATTTTGTTTTTTCAACATAAATTAATTGAATGACGAGCATAATGATTAGAGTTGGTACTTTAAAATTTATTTTGTGGTTGGCTTCATGACCTACCAAACAACAATAGCCTATTACTTTAGGATATGGTGAGGATCAGACACACTCTTGTCATTCTCAAGGGGAGAGATAAAGTCGAGAGGACTCAAGAGCATTTGGCAAAGTTAGATACAATGATAAATTACAAAATGAATCCAATGCACACTTTGTCATAACATTTAAGGATTATAAGTTGAAAACACTATGAACTTCTGCGTTTGGTTCACTGGTTTGGGGGTGATAAAGCCGAGATTAGTATAATAAGAAATTCTCTCCCTAATGTTTTGGCTAGAATGGTTGATAAAATAATAGAAAAGGATGATCGGTTTATTCTCAAGAACTTCAGACTAAGATTACTTAAAATGTGGAGAGCTAAACAGATAGAGACCAAAATGAAGAAATCATTGTCTTTAAGGATAAATGGCTCTACACCATAATCTGTTAGGAGATTTACTCCCACTGATAAGCCTTCGGTAGGAATAGTTGACATGGACACTCGCATGTATATGGAAGAGAAGAAGGAATGATTGTATCTTTTTTTTGATTTCTTAGAAACATACTTATGTATTCTGATCATGTTAAGTAGAAATTTGTGAACATGTGATGTAGACCTCTTTTTCTTTCATGTATGAATTTAGAATTGAAATGCTTTTAATATCTAATAGAGATACATATTTGTGTGTTTATGCATACATGTGAATAGATCTGTTCTAGCTTTACATGATTCTAAATATTTGAAATATTTAAGTGAGAGGCTTTAGATCGAAAGAATTTAAGTCATTCACACCTAAAAACTTATTGAATTTTGTTGCTTTAAAATTAAGTTTATGATAATCAAATATTTAGATCATGGATGATGATTAGGAGCTTAGTGAACTTTCGAGTTATACCTTGTGTTCGTTTATCATAAATGTTGATTTTAAGCACAAAATTGTACACATTATATGAGCATGAGTACTCACGACCACCTTTTTTGAAAACCCAGGCCATGGCATCAAATTTCATAATTGCGAACCTTAAGGGAGAAAATTTCAATGGCAACAATTATGATATTTGTCACCATGAGATATGGTGTATGCTAGAAGAGCAGGATGCCTTAGAGGGCATCAACCTTATCATGCAAGACCCTAGAGTTAGAAACATTGCTCAGCTGAGATGAGATCAAGACTTACCAAGCATGAAAAAAAAGAGATTCCACTACACGTGGCATCCTAGTCAGTTCTGTTATTGATGTTCTCATTAACGAATATGAGCAATTCCCTACTGCTTATAACATAAGGGTATACCTCAGAGAGAAATGTGGAGGTACTAGTGTAACCCATTTAAGGCAGTTGACAATTAAGTTTGACACCTATAAGAAGAAAGTTGATCACTGTATCAAACAACATCTGAGGATCATGTCAAACATGATAAGGGAATTAAAATCATTTGGTTACGTTCTCTCTGATGAGCAGTAGCTTCAGGTTTTAATACAATCCCTTCCAGATCAGTAGGAGCACTTGAAAATCAATCTGACTCATAATGATAGTATTAAGACTTTCACTAATACTACTCGCCACGTGGAACTCGAGGATTAGTGGCTTGGTGCCGCAAAATTAATTTTTAATGCTTTTGTAGCTGAGTCTAGTTTCTAGAAAGTTTCAGGCCTTAAATACAAAAGGAGCAAGAACAAAGGCAAGAGAGGGAAAGAGGGTCCAAGAAGAACAACTCCAACTGCAAGAACAAACGTAAGCAGTTTTGAAAGAAAAAGGACATGAGCAAGCTGAAGTGCTAAAACTGTAAAGCTCTTGGTCATTTCACTCGAGAATGTCCCAACCCATAAAAATGTAGCACCTAATAACACTTCTTTGAATATTGTATATGTCTATAGTACTATTCTACTTTATGAATCTTATCCTGTGTGGATTATAGGCTCAGGAGTAACAGACCACATGACAAGAGATCGGGAAGCATTTGTGAATTTTCATCAAGTTCCTCTTGGTACGAGATGGATATATGTAGGGAACAAGAGTCGAGGTCAAAGGAATTGACACTTGCAAACTTGAGTTACGAAGTGGCCAAACCTTAATCTTACATGATATTCTCTTTGCACCATAGATTTGATGAAATTTAGTTTCTGTAGTTGTTCTTTTAAGACTTGGTTATGACTTGAACTTTACTCGTAATTGGGTCTGTATCTATTACGATGGTGTGTATTATGGATATGGACATCTCTTGGATGACTTTATCACTTTGGATTGTGACAAACAATTGATTAACTATTATATTGATCGTTATGTATTGTTAAATGTTTATTCTTCTAGTAATGTTAATGTTGATGGTAAAATATGGCATGCTAGACTTGGTCACATAGGGCAGGATAAAATGAATCAATTAATGAAAGCAGGACTATTGGGTTCACTTAATAAAGTTGATTTACCAACTTGTGAATATTGTTTTGCCAAGAAGATGACTCGAAAACCATTCAAAAACGCCATAAGGGCTAAAGTTCCATTACAATTGGTTCACTCTGATATTTGTGGTCCAATAAATGTGAAGACTAGGCATGAAGTATCATATTTCATTACATTCTGATGGGACCCTCTTCAAAAAGGCTCAATACATAGTGTGGAGCGTGTTCAATACATAAGGCCCATTATTCAATATATTCAATATGCTTAAACACAAATGGGCCTATGTCGCCCCACTCTACCGATGGGATCTATCTTCCCGAACGGGTCTCCATCGTCCTGACTCCCCAAAGGAGTCTGACTTCATGGTATCCTACTCACTATTCGGCCGGCCCTCAATGAGGTTTATATGATTCAATCTACAAGTGCATTCAATATGACCGAATGGTTGTCTCTCCCTCTCTCTCATTCGACAAACGACTATTGAATACTTAAGGAACCAAACTCCTCAACCTCTAGAGAATAGCACTCAACTGAATCCTATCATTGACTGAGCTTCCTATTTTAGTATGAAATGTATCTCCCAAATAAGAAAGAAAACCATTGAGGATCTAATTGATACGAGAAAGATCTCCCCGTATAATCAAATTTCTAAAATGATAACGATTTTAAATCTTTGACGCTCAGGATCCAGAATCCTCGGATCACCTCATAAGGAAATTAGGGTTATGATGCCCTGGGATCATACGACTCTAGAGGGATATCATATAAAAAAGCTCTCGATACATCAAGCCAGATAAGTTCTCTAGCCTAGACATAGAACACACAAAAGTTTTAGGGAGATCCATCCTCCCTTCCTCTCTATTTGTTTTTCCATTCGAAACCCGATCTTTTTTACTTGAGCGTCAGAGCCTCCCCAGCAGAGTTGAGCGTTGGAACCTCCCCCGTCAAAGCACCTTCTGGCGATCTTTTGTAGGTTTTAAGCCTCTTTATTGAGTACCCAATTGAGTTGTAAGGAGTCGGATCTGTAAAGTCAAACCCCACCTCCAACAGCCCGTGGGAATAGATTAGAGAATCTTTGTCGAGTTCTTAGGATTATCAGACCAATATGCCTCCAAAGCGAAGAACCAGAACTGTAATAAATGCTGCATCTATCATGGATGGCTATACTGCTACCCTCACTGGCGCATCCCTTCCTGTGGCACCCACTCGCTCTATTGATAGTCCTCCTGCTCATGCTCATCCTCTTCACTCGGAGCAGGTCCCTCAACTTGTACCTCAAGAATGCCCAGCTCTGGTTCCTATGCTGATACCCCAAGAACAAGTCAGTCAGCCTCAGATGAACAGGCTAGAATCAAAGATCCAAGACATGAGCAAGCAATTGGAAGGCCTTAGTCATGCTGTGAGGCCCAAGGGCCAGTCCTCTTCAAGGGGATCGGGACAAGCACACCTATGGAGGTTCGTGCCTCAATTGAACCATGAACGATCAATAACGTCTCGCTAGATCCAGATGACCTGAGAAAACAAATCGAACAACTCGTTACAGACGAGCTCAAGTGGGTGAACACCAGAAGAAATGATCTACCTTTATACCCTTCAACCAAGTCACCTTTTGATCCAAAGATTTCCTTAGAACCGGTGCCTCGAGATGTACTTTGCCTCCTATGAAGAGATACGATGGAACGACTGACTTCTGTGATTACACAGCTCACTTCATAACGGTGATGATCTCAACAGACATGACGGATGCCTCTATGTGCAAACATTTTCCTACCACCCTTAAAGGTAATACACTAACATGGTTCAATTCGCTTCCACTGCTTAGCATCTAGAGTTTTTCTCATCTTCGTCAACAGTTCAAAGCACACTTCGTAATCAACCGAGGAGCCAAAAGGAAGTCCACCTTACTACTGTCATTGCAACAAAAGAACGACGAGCCTTTAGGGGATTTCCTGAAAAAATTCAAAACCAAGATGATAAAGTTCCAGCTTTAGATCATTCTATAACGCTAGCTACAGGCATGAAAAAGTCAATCACAAAGAATCCTCCCTCCACCAACCAGGAGTTCTATGCTCGTGCTAAAATATACATCATGACTGAGGATGTCGAAACATTCAAATAATGGAAGAATCGATCGTCTCGAAAAGAGCATAGTCGATCGCCCTAGTAGCTGACACCCAAAGAGAATCAATTGGGCCCTCCATGCCAACGAAAGTTTAGTACTTACACCCCTCTGAGTGAGGCCCCCAGCTAGGTCTTATTTCAAATTAGAAACAAATCATATATAAGGTGACCACCTCATCCCACCGAAGATAATCCAAAAAAAGACAAATCAAAATACTATCGCAACCACCAGAACTACGGACATATGACCGACAACTACAAAAGGCTTAAAGATGAGTTGGAATTCTTGGCATGAAGCAGAAAGTTACAAAAATTCATTAGTATGGAAAAGAAAAACATGCCTTCTCCTGATTAGCACATCCACCACGAGAAAACGAATCGAGCGACCCTGTGGTCAGTAAACCATCGCACGATAGGCAAGACGGAGTGATCCTCTAGATCCATAAACCATAGCTCCTGCATGAGCCTTGCATTCCAACTTATGCCTTTTTGGCTTATAAAACAGTGTTCTCTGCCTCCTTTTTTGAGTAAACTCTAATACATTTTCCTTAGCAGATGTTTTTTATCTAGCGGATAACTCTCTTTGTGCTCATGCTTAGTCTATTCAATATTGATTTCTTTCCATGAAAATATACGATGGCATACCAAATGGGCCTCTATCACCTTATCCTATCAAACAGATCTATCTCCCCGAAGGGGCCTATATTACCTCGTCTTACTGAAGGGATCTATCTCTCTAAATGGACCTCTATCGCCCCATCCCATCGAAGGGAACTATCTCCCCGAATAGGCCTCTTTCGCCCCATCCTACCGAAGGGATCTGTTTTCTCGAATGGGCCTCTATCGCCCCATCCTACTGAGGGATCTATCTACACAAATGGGCCTCTGTCGCCCCATTCTATCAAAAGGATCTATCTCCCCAAATGAGCCTCTGTCACCTCATCCTACTAAAAGGATCTATCTCCCTAAATGGGTCTCTGTCTCCTCATCCTTCCGAAGGGATCTATCTCCCTGAATAGGCCTCTATCGTCCCATCCTAACAAAGAGATTTATCTTCCCGAACGGGCCTCTGTCGTCCCATTCTCTCGAAAAAATCGATGCCCCCAAACGAACTCACATCACCTTGATCCACCAATGAAATCTGTTCATCCAAACGAATCTGTGTTGCTTTGATTAGGCTTGTATCGCCCTAATTTGTTGATGGGATCCCCATCCCAAGCAAACTAATATCGTGTCAGTTGATTCCTCCCTATTGAAGTATCATTATCTAAGTTTTCGAAATGACAAATGAAACATGATTTCCTGTATGATCATGTTTCAATCAAACTACCCTTCTAACAAAAGCGATGCACTTCTAGATAAATTAGTTGTACGCCATAAACCAATTAACTCAAGAGATCGTCAGCAAGACACATCAAGAATATGCTAAAAAAAGTACACATTATACTAAAGATAGAACTTTTATGAAAGAAAAAATACACCAAACAGCAAAAAGTCTTCCGAACAAAGATATAAAATCACACTGAGTCAAGGAGGAGGAAGCACCAAGACCTCTCGAGAAGAGGATTCCACAACCGTTCGAACTGTAGCTGGCTTAGCATGATATAGAGCTACAGAGACAAGACCTTGGCTTATCACTGTCCGACCAGTCATCCCCTCCAAAGGGGGCAAAGCCTCATACATCCCTGCTTCATGGGCTATTGCCTCAACACAGCTCAGTCTCTTTAGTAGTCTACATTGGGAATGCCTGAGGGCAAGACCAAACTCTTCAAGATATGATATCCTTTGCTCAGTCTTTCGAAGGGACTCTTCCCGCAACTGTACCAATGTCTTCGTGGTTATCAAGCTGCCAATGTGAATACACCACTCGGCTTCTAACTCTTCGCATCATTTTTTGGCCGACGTTAGCTTCTCTCCAAGAAGCCTTATATGCTCATCCTTCTCAACAAGCAAGGCAGTAGAGACACTTTCAATTTGGGCATTTCTCTCTTCCAAAGCATCCTATAATGATAGGATCTGATTTCCCAATGATTGACCTACTTTTCTGACTACTTTTTCTATTGTCTCTGGAGTTCCGCCAAAGTTGCAGTCCAAGGAAAAATTACACAAGTTAATCAAAGTGAAGAACTAAACAGGTTAAGTTTTGGCTGGGATAGTACCGTCAAGCAAAGAGATTAAAGGGCCTTATCCACCCATTTGGGAGATGCCTTGGTAATTCCAAGTCGGGATCTCGAAAGTCAAACCATTCAACTAGTCAAAATATCCCTTTGGCATCGACGTAATCAAATCTTTGACCCCTTATGTAGATAGTAATGGATCCCCCCTCTTGCCTGTACTTTTGGAGATTGAAAGACTTGACAGAAATGAATGATAGAAATAAACAACAGAAATCCCCCTTCCTCCATTCTTTCATAATGAGGGCTCTGCAATGCTATAGGAAACTAAACAGATGTCTCACCCATGTGCATAACAAGAACGTGGGACCCCACTGAGGGTCCCCCTCTCAATGAGACAGCCGCGCCTGTGGGCGCCTCTACCTCTAAAGCTTCTTCAACCGGAACACCCTCTACAGAGGAAGACACACCAAGTAATCAAATACCTACTCTATTTGTCCCCATTCTTGCAGACATATGAGAGACATATGCCCTTTGGCTTCCCCATGATCATTTTCTTCCTCAAAATGTCTCGACACAACTAGAGACACGTGCTCCTCGGCCCCTTCGCATGGCTCCTCTCCTTCGGGAGACTCAAGCACTTGGATTTTCCTTTTCTTCGCTTTCGATGGCCCCCTCTTAAGAGGCCCCTCAGTACGATCACGTGGCCTCTTAGCATTTAGCCTCACGTCCTTATCGGTCATAATTACATCCAAGATAGAATGCTCCACTAACTTCAGATCGTCGACCAGTTATTTCTCCTTCTACTTTAGCAAGATGGGCCTAACGATTTTCCTTCTCTTATCAATCAACAAACCTACCAAAAGTAGTATTTGATCATCCACTAGCGAGTCCACCCAAATGTTTCGACGAGTGGACTCATAGTAACGCCTGATAATCTGAAAAACTAAGAATGGCGAGTGGGAAGCGGAAGCTTTCCTTTTAGCAATGGTTCTTACTTTGTATTCAGCAACGCAGGCAGAAGGTCCCTATTCAGAACCTCACGAAAAATACTTCTATGCCCCGAACTTGTCTTTTGATTCATTGTAGTAAAACTTCTAATGGGAGTCCGGACGAGTTTGCAACCAATACCAACCGTGGGTGGAGCCCTACTCCTTACTTCGTGTCAGCAAAAAAGGATCACTAAGATCTCTATATCATAACAAAAGTGACAAAACCCTAATAAGGAAATTATCGCAGCCACAAAATGCCAAGCGCTGGAATGAGCAATATGGGGTAAACTCTCCAGTAGTGCATCATCACCTAGGCGAGTGGGCCCGTATATAGGATCTTCACTCCATACTTCATGACCTACCTGTACATAGGGACACAACTATCGGGCACTCTATTTGTCCTATCTCTGTTAGTGGGCATTACCAACAAAAAAACACCTCCTAGAGCCATATCTGATCATATTTTATTAAACTCCTCATTCGACATCGTGCTTTGAACCTCGCTAATGTTTTGATAAGAAGAAGATGAACCTTTTGGCATCTTTAGCAAAACTTTAACTATATAAGAGAATTATTTGTAGACGAAGATGTAAGTATACAATATGCCTAAGCGCATGGCTTTTAAAGTACTACTAGAGATGGTTCATGAAAATCGAAAGAACACTTGTTGTATTAAAAGTTCGGTACCTTTTCAGTAAAGTCATTACTCATGGCGTCTTTCTCACTAAACGACACCACGAGTTGGGGGCAAATGATGGGACCCTCTTCAAAAAGGCTTAATACATAGTACGGAGCACATTTAATAGTTAGCATAAAGCCCATGATTCAATATATTTAATATGCTTAAACACAAATAGGCCTACGTCGCCCCGCTCCACCAATAGGATCTATCTCCCTAAATGAGACTCCATCGTCCTGACTCCTCGAAGGAGTCTAACTCCGTGGTATCCTACTCACTGCTCGGCTGGCCCTCAATGAGCTTTATATGATTCAATCTATAGTGCATTTAGTAAGACCAAATGGTTGTCTCTCTCTCTCTCATTTAACCAATGACTATCGAATACCTAAAGAACTGAACACCTTAACCTGTGGAGAGTAATACTTAACTGAATCCCATCATTGACTAAGTTTCCTATTTTAGCACAAAACGTATCACCCATATAAAGAAGGAAACCCATGAGAATCTAATCGATAAGGGAAAAAATCTTCTCATATAATCTAATTTCCTAAATTTTTGACACTTCGGATCCAGAATCCTTAGATCACCTCATAAAACAACTAGGGTTGTGACACCCCGGGATCATACGACTCTAGAGGGATGTCATATAAAAAAGCTCTCGATACATCAAGCCAGGTAAATTCTTTGGACTGGACATAGAACACACAAAAGTCATAGAGAGATCCATCATCCCTTCCTTTCTGTCTGTTTTTTTATTTGAAAACCATCCTTTCTGACTTGAATATCGGAGCCTCCTCCGCTGTAGCACCCTTTGACGGTCTTTTACAAGTTTCAAGCCTCTTTATTGAGTACTCATTCGAGTCGTAAGGAGACGGATCTATGGAGTCAAGACCCACCTCTAATACATTCATAGATGATTTCACATGGTTTGGTCATGTCTATTTGATTTTTCACAAGTCTGAAGCACTTGTGTGTTTTAAACATTATATGAATGAAGTAGAGAATTAAATAGATAGAATAATCAAAACCTTAAGGATTGATCGAGGTCATGAATATCTATCGAATCAATTCAAGAATATATCTAATGAAAAGGGAATAATTAGATAATTAACTATTCCTCGTACACCTTAACAGAATGGTGTTGTTAAGAAGAGGAATAGAACATTACTAGATATGACGAGATCCATAATGACTCAGGTTAACTTGCCCATTTTCTTTTGGGAAAATGCATTGTTAACTACAACCTATATTTTGAATAGAGTACTTTCAAAATCAGTACCAACTACACTATATGAACTTTAGACTGGTAGAAAACAAAGTCTGAGTGGTCTCAGACCTTGGGGATTGATAGCCTATATTTAAGACTCTTTCAATAAGTTTGGAAAGCTTGGTCTCCGTGGAAAGAAATGTATCTTTATTAGATATTTTATCAATCAAAAGGTTATGTATTTATCAATGAACGCAATGATGGTATTGCAATGGAAATTGAATCATGAAATGCGACCTTTTTAGAAAATGATTTTCCTAGTAGAGGTGACATGACAAAAGGAGAGCCTTTATTTGAATTAAATAATTCAGACGATGGATCTATGTCAAATAAATCATTAGAACCACAAGAAGTTGAACCCTTAGATGATTTCAGTGGGAGGGATTCAAGTTCTAATGATCTAATCGAATTATCAATTCAGAAAAGTGCTAGGAAATATGTGCCCAAACATTGTTATGAGATTGAAGGGCACACTTTTAATCGTTTCTCCACAAGATGAAGATAAGCCTAAAAATGTGAATGAGGTTTTGTCTTGTCCTGCCAAGGATGAGTGGATGAAAGCAATAAAAAAAGAAATGGAGTTAGTGGAATCAAACCTTGTTTAGGAACTGGTTGATCTTCCACCTGGGCACAAAGCTATTGGGAACAAGTGGGTTCTCAAAATAAAACGTAGGGTTGATGGAACAATTGAAAGGTACAAAATTCAATTGATAGCAAAAGGTTATACCCAACAAGAGAGTATAGATTATGAAGAAACCTTTTCACCAATAATGAGATTTGTCTCTATTCGCTGATTATTGGCTATTGTAACAAATTTAGATTTAGAATTATATCAGATGGATATAAAGACTACTTTTCTCAATAGAGAACTAGAAGAAGAAATTTACATGAAACTGTCAGTAGGTTTCATAGTTAAAAGCCAAGAAAACAAAGTCTGTAAACTGAATAGATCAATTTATGACCTTAAATAGTCTTCAAGATGATGGTATTTGAGTTTTCACAGAGTTGTAATCTCTTATGACTTCGTGATGATAGATGAAGACCATTATGTTTATGTGAAGAAGTCCAATAACAAATTTGTAATTTTGTCTCTATATATCAATAAGATATTATTAACTGGAAACAATGTGGAGTATGTTCTGAGTATCAAGAAATGGTTGTCATCAAATTTCAAGATGAAGGACATGGATAAGGTAGAATACATATTGTGTGTTAAGATCTATAGAGATCGTTTCAAGAGATTATTGGCATTGTCTTAAGAATCCTATATTAAAAAGATTCTGGAACGATCTAGGATGGATAACTGCAAACCCATTGATACTCTTGTGGCTAAAGGCAAAAGTTTAAGCCTAGCAATGTGCCCTAAAACTATTGAAGAGAAACAAGAGATGTTAAAAGTACTTTATTCCAACGTTGTTGGGAGTTTGACATACGCTATGATGTGTATTCATCCTAACATCTATTATACCATGGGTTTGGTTAGCAGGTATCAATCCAATCTAGGAAGAAGTCACTAGACTGTTGTAAAGAGGATTTTGAGATATCTGAAAGAAACTGCAGACTATTCTCTTTATTATCAAGGAAAGGACTTGTCATTGAGTGGATACACAATGCTGATTAGGGTAGTGATTTAGATAAATGTAAGTCTACCTCAGGTTATGTTTTCTTACTGAATAATGGCGCCGTCTCTTAGAAAAGCAAAAAAAATAAAAACGTGTGTTTCACTATCTACAATGAAAGTAGAGTTTGTGGCTTGTGCTTCTACAATTCAAGAATGTATTTGGTTAAAATGTCTTGTACAATATTTGGGGATCGTAAGTGACTCAGTGGGAGCTATAACAATTTATTATGATAGGTCAATCAGCTATTGCTTACACAAAAGATCCCAAATATCATGGGAGAACCAAACACATAGATACAAAGTTCAACTTTATTCAAAATATTATTAAAAAGAGGGAGGTGACATTGAAGTATGCCTATGAACTTGATGGTGACTGATCTGTTCACGAAACCTAAGCATGTAAAGTCTCTTGATTGCATGGGATGTAATTGTAATTGAATATACAATGACTATGATGTAATGTTCATAATTTTATGACATTTGAATTATTCTACATTTACGAGTTCTTATACTTGATTTAAAAGTATGTCAGACAAGTTTTGGATATTGGCTCTCTCACATGAGCAATCGTCTCAAATATCTATGTGATATGAAAGATGAGGCAATGTTAGTTTGTGATTGATTAACACAAATATGCCACCTTAGTACAGAACTGAGATGAGATTACCATTTATATATTTTTTTGGTAATCAAAATTGATTTCCCATGATCCATTATACTTGTCTATGAGCCAAGTGTAGTTTTCTCTTGAAATTATGATGTCTTTGGAGGACTTATAAGAAGAAAAAATCAAATCGAGTGTTGTGGTACACTTGGACTAAGACCTATTTATGCATTATTCTTGAAAAGAGACACACACTTCTAATTGAATAGAAAAGGTATCGTAGTATGTGTTTCATATCACGTGTGCTATTATTACCATATGGATAATGAGTTGATAAATCTATCTATATCTCATTGTGTGAGACCCAGAGATTTGTATTGAAATTTAAACAATACCCTTAGGACTTTCACATATTTCTTGAAACTTTGTTTTAATGATGCAACTTTAGCATGTCACTAAGAAACCATAATTGATTCGGTTTTGCGGTCCATATCTAATGGAATAGATAGATAGTAGTATGAAAGGAAGACTATCTCATAATTGACATGTCGTTTCATATTTACAAGCCACCCAATTATGTTTTCTGACTTAGTGCTTTAAAACATAATTGTGAATGCATAATTTGAGTTGAGTCAAGTATAAACTTGTTTATATTGTTTTGAGAGAAAAGAGATATGTTGACTATGTGTGCCAAAAGAAGTCTGGGGTATAACAAGATTTGATGTCCTCATTGTATTTAATGGTGAGCTACTATATATTCTTAACCGATGTACAACTCTGAGCTCTTGATGTACTCACTGGTCACACGATCCATTTGATTATATGAAATTGATAGTATATGAAAGTGACTGAACTAAATATAGGTCTAACCCTCAGTGCGAAAGGGAGATATTGGAATTGGATACTGAGTCGTCCATGTGGGTTTGACCCTACCTAAGGTAATTTTGAAATTCAAAATTGAAACTCTATAATGGAGAGTGGAGGGAGTGGTTTTCTGGGGAAAACAAACTCCAACTTCCCATCATTTCTTTTTTTTTTTTTTTGAATTTAAAATATGAGAAGAAAAAGGGTGATGACATAACTGTTCTTCCTCTCTCATACATGAAAAGAAAAAAAAAAAAAACAAGGAACAACACAAAAAGAGAACCTTTTTTCCTTTTTTTTTAGTGAGCATCCATTTTTTAGGGTTTGAAGATCTAGATCATATACCACATTCAAAGCTCTTGGATTGTGAAAATCAAAGGCAAATCTGTATGTGACTGCTCTTTTGACTCGTGTATCAAAAAAGAGTTAGTGATTCAACTCTAGATATTGGGAATTATATTTATGACTTTTTAATTTTGGGTATAAAAATCCATACATAATTGATATAAATTTATCATCATTCCAAAATTAAGAATTTTATTTACAAGGTTTTTATTTGACAAAGTTGCTCTTTTATGTGCTTGATATGTCCTTTGCTGCATGATAATTGTAAGTGCCCTAAGCACTTAACCCTATAGTGTCATGTCTTATTCAAATTGTTTGCATGCTGGGTAACAGGGAAATTAGAAAAAATTTCATATTAGAGAGGACCATAAAGAATAGTTGTAAGAGTGTTATCCATAAGTATCCAATCTGTTAGGAAAAACAACAAACTAATAACACCATGAAAAGGATTTTTCATAAATCTGTACAAATCATACCTACATGATGCTTGGCATAAGATTGAACAAAATTTTGATCAATCACTAGCCACGCACACGTCCAGCCTCTAAGGCATCCACACGAACAACTCTTGGGATCCTCACAGGATTGATTAATAAAAAGTCAATATGACAGTTCCTCTAGGGTTTTCACAGATCTTAGAAAAATCAAAAGGGGAGGAGAGAGAAAAAAACGAAAACAAATTTTTCCTATTTTTTCTGTCTGTTGACTTACCCTAACTTTACATTAACCTCATTTATGAAAACGTAATTTTTCTTTAATGGGAATTAAGAACTAATTATATCATAAATTAATCTCCATAATTATCATATAATTATATTTACCATTTTAATCCAAAAATATGTTCATTTATGTGTGACCCTTAAGTTCCTAATCACTTAACAATAAATATAAAATATAATCTTAGAATTTAAATTAGTTTTAATATAAAACCAACAAACTTCCACTTGCACTAAAGTCAATTTAGTCATGAGAATTCTAAAATTAGACAAATTAAACAATTTTAATTTATCATTGATTCAATAATTAACTAATTTATATTTATAGACAATATTGGCCTCTAACCGGACATCATGACCACTCAAGAGTTAAAAAAGTCAAGTGATCAAGTTCACCTATCCATGAATCAGATTTCGTGTAATTAATATCCTTTCATCATACTATATCCCTAATTAATACAGGAGTAAAGTATAATTGCCAACTCTTAATATACTAATTATTATCATTTCTTGTTTCTGAAATTCAACTCCTCTAAATAAATTTAGAATATTTTAAAATTCACTTTCTCGTTTACAAACATCCTGATTGATATTTTAACAAGTGGCCACTATCCGAATATACTTTTCCACCATTAGGAGTGGTGAATCCTATATTGATCATAAACTATCAATTCATGTTTCCTATTATACCCAACTTCTGTTGTACACATAACCAATTACGATTGCGTATTAATAGAGTCAAAGTATAATCATCTACACTAAAGATACTCTTATGATCTCAAGTCCAAGGATCACTTACATCACTATCACATAGAGATTATACCATTGGTACTCAAATAGTTAACCTTATGGAAATCTCTATGTAGGTCAATCCAGTGAATTTGTTTTCAAATAATTCACTCATATATCATCATATATGCTAATCATTCCACATTAACAATGTCCTTTGTTTTGTTAAAACTATGATTAGGGATATTTAAGAATAATAAACAAATATTATTCTAAGGACATTTTATTATATAAATATATAAACATATATTTCAAAATGATAAAATGTTATATCATCATTGCATAAATATCATATCATAATAACAATCAAAACATGAAGATTTGTTAAATTACATAGTTATTCTCCCATCATGACTAAACTAATCATTCATGTACTTCAGATCGAATGAATGTGCATGACTATCATGTTTCTTTTGGGATAATGATTTAGTTAATGGATTAGCTATGTTATCCTTTGTAGAAATCTTCTCTATCTTTTCATTTCTACCAATGATTTCTTTAATCAAATGATAATGCCATAAGATATGTTTGGACCATTGATGAGACCTAGGCTCCTTTGCATGTGCAATAGCTCCATTGTTGTCACAATACAAAGATATTGGATCAACTATTGTAGGAACCACTTCAAATTCAAAAATGAACTTTTTGATCCAAACAGCTTCCTTAACATCTTCTGAAGCGATAATATATTTAACTTCTGTAGTAAATTTGTAGTAGTATCCTGTTTGGAACTTTTCCAACTAACAGCACCACCATTCAGGGTAAATATATATCTAGACTGAGACTCGTAATCATCTTTATCAAATTGAAAGCTAGTATCAATGAATCCATTTACTTTATACTCAGCCCTTCTATAAATCAAGAATAAATCCTTAGTTCTTCTTATGTACTTAAGGATATTCTTTACTATTTTCTAATAACTATCACTAGGATTGGCTTGATATCTGCTCGTAACACTTAAAGCATTGGAGACATCTAGTTTTGTACACAACATAGCATACATATTGATCCTACAGCAAAAGCATAAAGAACATTCTGCATGCTACGTTTCTCAACATCTGTCTTTGGGACACACGTCCTTAGAAAGGTAGATCCCATGAGACATGGGAAGGTAAAATCTCTTTGATAGATCCATACTAAACTTCTTTAGCATTTTTATTAGTATATGTTGATTGTAAAAGACCAAACAACTTGTTAGATCTATCACGATAGATCTTAATTGCCAAAATGTAAGTTGCTTCTCCTAAATCTTTTATTGAAATGTTTTCCAACAACCATGTCTTAACTGATTGAAGAGTAGGTATGTCATTTTCCATTAATAATATGTCATACACATATAAAATGAGAAAAAGCACAATACTCTTACTAATCATTTTATATACACAAAGTTCATTTTCGTTTTGATAAAACCAAACTTTTTGATTGTTTCATCAAAATGAATATTCCAACTCCTGGAAGTTTACTTAAGTTCATAAATGGACTTTTGTAGTCTACATACTTTATTACGGCCTTCAAAAATAAAATTCTCAGGTTATATCATATACACCTCTTCTTGCAAATTTCCGTTAAGAAATGCTATCTTAATATCCATTTGCTAAATTTCATAATCATAGTATGAAGGTATAGCATGTAAAATTCTAATGGATTTCAGCATGGTAACTAGTGAAAAAGTTTCATTATAGTCTATACCATGTTTTTAGGTGTAATCTTTTACAACCAGTCATGCCTTATAGGCAGAGATAATGTCATCCATGTTTGTCTTCTTTTTGAAGACCCACTTGCACCCTATGGGTTTTACCCCTTTAGGTGGATCGACAAAGGTCCATACCTTATTGTTATACATTGAATCCATTTTAGATTTTATGGCTTGAAGCCACTTCTCAGAGTCCTTATTATATAAGACTTCTTTGTAGGAGGTAGGTTCATCCTAGTTAATGACAAATACATCATCATACCTCTTAGGAGGATGATGTATCCTACTTGACCTATGTTTAACTTGTGTATCTTGAATTTTAGACTCTACCGCATCATCATGAGGTATTAGCTCTTGTTCTATCTCCTTTTTTTTGCTCATTTGTGACTCAAGAACTTCTTCAAGTTTTATTTTACTCCCACTATCTATCTCTAGAATATACTCTCTTTCTAGAAATGTAGCATGTTTTGAGATAAACACTTTTCTCTCATTGGTATTGTAAAAGTAATATCTAAAAGTTTCTTTTGGATATCCCACAAAGTAGCATTTATCAGATTTCGAATCAAAATTATCAGATTCTACCTTTTCAAAAAAGCAGGACATTCCCAAACCTTTAAATGTTTAAGCCTTAATTTCTTCTTATACTATATCTCATATAGAGTAGAATCAACAGTTTTAGATGGAGAATAGTTTAAAAGATATGAATCAGTATTTACGGCATATCCCCAAAATGATTTGGAAAGAATTACATGGCTCATCATAGAACAAACCATATCTAATAAGATTCGATTTCTTCTTTTAAATACACCATTTAGTTGTGGTCTATATAGAGGATTCTAATAGAAAGAATTCCATTTTTTTTAAAATAATCTTGAAATTCTTGGCTCAAATATTCACCGCCTTGATCTGATCGAAGTATTTTAATACTCTTACCAAGTTGTTTTTCAACTTCAATTTTGTATTCATTGAACTTTTCAAAAACCTTAGATTTATACTTCAAGTATAAATAACCATATCTAAAATGGTCGTCTGTAAAAGTAAGAGAGTATGAGAAACCTCCTCTAGTTTGAATTGACATAGATCCACATACATCAGTATATATAAGACCTAGTAATTCAATAGATCTCTCACCTTTTCTAGTAAAAGGTGATTTTGGCTTTTACCTAATAAACAAAATTTGCATGTATCAAACGATTCATAATCAAATGATTCTAAATAACCATCTTTATGTAATTTATTTATGCGTTTCTTATTCGTATGACCAAATCTATTGTGTCAAAGATATGAGTTTCTAAAATCATCAATTTTTTGTTACTTTGTGTTTATGTTAAAAACAAAAATATTAAGATCAAGCATATAAAGACCGTTATTCAAATAACTAGCTACATAAAAAAAATATTATCACGAAAAAAAGAACAACATTTATTCTTTTAGATTATCATAAAGCCATCCAAAGAAAAAATAGATATAATATTTTTGCTCAATGCTGGAACAAAATAACAATCTTTCAAATCTAGAATCATCCCACTAGGCAAAGGAAGAGTAAATGTTCCTACGTCTAAAGCAGCAACTTTTGCTTCATTTCTCACACATAGGTCCACTTCTCCTTTAGCCAACTTTCTACTTATCTTTAGACCCTACATATTAATACAAATATGAAATCCAGATCTGGTATCCAATACCCAAAATTTTGATTTAGATGTAGAAAGATTTATTTCAATCATAAATATGATTTATTTCAATTATAAACATACCTGAAGTAGAAATTTCAGTAAGTTTCTTTTGCTTCACGGTATCAAGATAAGCCTTGCAATTTCTCTTCCAGTGTCCATCTTGACCATAGTAGAAGCAAAAACCCTTTGACTTCTTATCGTTCTGATTATTGGTTGCTGATTTCGGTGCCTTCTCTTTTTGGTTTTCTTAAAACCAGAATTAAACTTTCTTTTCTTGGAAGGTTTAACCAATAACACGTTGCTCCATTCCTGCTTAATCGAGTCCTCTGTTATCTTAAGTACGTTCAGCAACTCTGGTAATGTTGAGGTCTCAACATTGTTCATATTGAAATTAATCACAAAGTTAGAAAATTTTGGAGGAAGCGACTGCAGTATCAAGTCAACATTTAATTGATAATGCAGCTTAAAACCCAGTTTCTCCAATTTCTCAATGAGACCTATCATCTTCAGCGCAAAGCCGTTATTGGAGATCCTTCTACCATTTTGCAATGAAAGAACTCCTGAGTAATATCTCTCCTTCCTAACCCTTTTTTCCTACAAAGCTTTCAAATAATTAAGCATTGTGAAAAGCAATCATATCCTCGTGCTGTTTTTATAGCTTAGACTCATGGATGCTAACATAATACAGCAAACATTTTAAGAATCATCATTATATTTATGATATTCATCCTTGACCACTTTGTCAGCATCAGGAGCAGGTTCTATAGGAATAGGACTATCAAGGACATACAATATCTCATGCCTAAGAACAATTCTTAGGATTTGGACCCAATCCATAAAATTTGGGTTCGTGAACTTGTTGTTAAACAAAATATTATGCAGATTCATGCTATTATTCATTTTTTACAACCAAAAAAGAATGATAGAATAAGAATTTATATTTATGCAATAACTAAAATCAATATAAAATCATACATGGCATAAATAAAATTTTGGTTTTGTACCATTATTTTATTCAAATCAATATCCTTCATAATTGATTTGAGAATTTTCATAAAATTTTTAGTGGGCTGGGATCCCATCTTAATTATTTTAATCTTGAGTTAGCTCAACAAATCAAAATAATTTCAACAAGTATGTAACAATTACAAATTACAACTTTGGTAACTCCCAGATAATTAAATTATCAACTCTTGATACACATATCATATATGTCGCCTAACTCTTTGCCTCAAAGATACTTGACCTTGAGTTGCTCAACAAGTCAAATAACTTTGTTAAATCAAACCCATTATTCAGAAATTTAATTTTATAATATAAATAGGTTTTAGATAGAACAACCTTGAGTTAGCTCAACAATTGTCCTAACAAAAATTGTTTAAACTATAATAATGGAAGACAACTATTTATGATTTAATATTTTATTGAGGGATAAAATGGTCTCGTCATTTACATATATCATATATGACAATATATATTTGAACAGATTAACATACAATATGCAATTTAATATATCTATTATTTTATCAAATATAAATTCACACAAGATATATCTTTCAAGTAATCACATCAAATGAATATAAAATCTTCAGTCATGAATCGGTAGGTATAAAATTTCTAATCATACTAGAAATCATTTAGTATGATCATTTTAGAGGTATGTGGACCTAAAATCAATTAAATAAAATTATTGAGCCAAGAGAGCAAAAAGAAAACAAGTAGGGGCCATTTTGTAAATAATGAAAAAAATATTCATCTTGATGTCATCCTACAACATCCTCTTTTCCCCCCTCTTTAGGTTTTTTTTTTTTTGTGTTGTAAATAAAGAAAAGACAAAAACATATATAAATAAAGAAAAAGATGATGGTGTTATGTACAGCTATCAACTTCTTCTCTTCCCTTTATTATCAATTTTTTTCCTTTTTAATCTACTATCTATCAAAACTATTTCCAGTAGCCAAATCTGACAATCGGAAATAGTTTCTGATAGTCAAAAGAGCCCTTAATTTTTTATTTATTTAGATCTGGGCAAAAGAGTTTCAAACACAGATCTTAAATCGATTCTCCAAAAAAAAAAAAAATCATTCATGACAGAATCGTATAATATGCACAGAAAAATCAATAACATCATGGCTCTAATACCATTATTAGGAAAAACAATAGACTAATAACACCATGAAAAAGATCTTTGATAAATCTGTCAAAATCATACCTGTATGATGTTTAGCACAAGATTGAACCAAATTTTGATCGATCACTAGTTACACACGCGTCCAACCTCTAGGGTATCCATGTGAACAACTCTTGGGATCCTCATATGATTGATTAATATAAAGCTAATACGCTAGTTCCACTAGATTTTTTACAGATCTCAGAAAAACCAAAAGGGGAGGAAAGAGAGAAAAAGGAAAACAACTTTTTCCTACTTTTTCTATCTGTTGACTTATGCTAATTTCACATTAACCCCATTTATGAAAAAAAATAATTTTCTTTAATAGGTATAAAGGACTAATTATGTCACAAATTAATCCCCATAATTATCATATAATTATATTAATCATTTTAACCCAAGAATATGTTTTTTTGTGGGTGACCCTTTAGGTTCCTAATAACTTGATAATAAATATAAAATATAATTTTATAATTTATATTGGTTTTAGTATAAAATCAACACAATCAATGAAAGATTCACTTTAAGACAATCAAAAGGGCTTCATTTATTAGGGGGCTTTATTGTTACATTGACATCTAATCCTCTCTATTCACTACATAACACCACAGTGTTATTGATTGCAGGAGCACCTAACTTTTTTGTGAAATCTTCCGTTCAAATCAATCAAGGTGGGGGAATTGCACTTCATGTAGTGAGGTGTCCAAAAATCTATTTAATTTGTATTGTTTTCATTCATCTCCTCCATCAATTCCAAAAGGTAATTATTTCACTGTGGATGCATTGTTTCCTCTTCGCTCTTTGAACTACTTGAAGATGGAGGTGTAAGCTGCATTGGCAATTAATGATACCTAATTTAGTCCTCGCTAGGCCCAAGAAATAACTAGGCCCATGGCATATTAGAAGACCGACTAGGCCCACAATCCATTGACGCATCAACGACCAGCACATGCCAATTACCCCATCAATATGATGGACATCTTCTCGATGTCCTGGCTGATCGATCCTCGATGACCATTAATATAGCATTCGCTCCCTTGAAAATCGCGAAGACAATCCTACAAAAACAGAAAGGGTATATACAACCCCTGTCGATAGAGGAAAGGATCCATTAGGCGATCTGGACTTTCCTTACCGATAAGGATTGACAATCTTTGTGTATCTTACAGCATGATTCTTCAAGATCTTAAGACATCCTCAGAAGGAAACTAGGGTTTTATCACTCCGCTACTACACGACTCTGACACCCGAAAGACATAAAAACTCTCACACACATACCTCCAGGTAAGTTCTCTTGGCCTACACAGGGGCACACAACTCACGCAAGGTTCTCACCCTCTCCCTCTCTCAGTCTATTCTTTCCCTTTGAAGACCACTCTCTAACTTTAGTGTCAGATTCTCCCCTACTGGAGTACCCTCCGATAGTCTTTTGCAGGTCTCATCAACTGCAATTTTCAGATGGCTAAATAATCCCGTTTAAATTAGCAGAGTCTCATCTGTGGAGCAAAACCTACCTCCAATAGATTGGCATCATTTGTGGGAACAGACTGACTTTCCAACCAAGCCAGCTCTTACACACACCCCTTTTTTCCTCATTTTTACACACACCCTTTTTTTCCTCATTTTTATCATGGCCTCAACCAAGAGAATAAGACCTTCAATCAGTTTTAATAATGAAGACTTGGTGGGAGTCGACACCAATTGAAACGGCCCATTGATTATCACAGCTAGAATCATCTCTTACCTCATAAAGAGGACCTTTGTAGACTAAGAGCAGATCATGACATCCTTTTCAGGGACGCCTTCCAACGAATGGGACTCCCCTTGTCCCTCCTCCAGTCTTACAATCAACCCATTAAGAGGCTTGCTGGTGAATACATATTCCCAAAGGGCACCATCTCTTACTATATCCCTGGGGACTCCTCCCCACCATGCCTCCAACCGAACCACTTTCTATGTGGTGAAACTCTCATCTCTTTTCAATGTCATTTTAGAGCGCCCAAACCTAAATGGCCTTAAAGCATTACCAAGCACCTGGCATATGAGAATCAAATTCAAAACGCCTTTGAGGATCACGACTCTCCGTAGCGATCCAGAGCCGTTTACCATCCCTATTGCTGGAGAAGATGAAAAGATCATGGTAATTGACACGATAGAACTTAGATATGACATTGAGCAACAATCCAAGCCCTAATCTGGGGAAGAGACCATTGAAGTGTCAATTACGGATATTTCAGGCCAAACTATTCAGATTGGCGCCCACATGCCAATGTCTCTCTAGAAAGTAGTCGTAGATTGCCTACAACGTCATGCAAAGGTTTTTGCTTGGTCTTCGAGGATATGCCGAGCATCTACCCCTCAGTCATAGTTCACAAACTGATTGTGGATGCTAGCCACAAATCAGTCAAACAAAATAAAAGGGTGTTCATTTTAGAATATCAGCGCACAATACAATAAGAGGTCAAAAACTCCTGGTAGTGGGATTCATTCGAGAAATCGAATACCCCGAGTGACTAACCAATATTGTCATGGTAAAAAAATCAAACGACAAGTGGAGAATATGTGTAGACTTCACCAATCTCAATAAAGCATGTCCCAAGGATAGCTATCTGCTTCCTAATATTGACAAGCTAGTTGATAACTCATTCGGCTATCAACTCGTAAGTTTCATGGATACTTACTCCGAGTATAATCAAATATGCATGGCTCCTGAAGATAAGGAAAAAACCAGCTATATCATAGAGTTCGGCACGTACTGCCACAAGGTCATGTCATTCGGCCTCAAGAACGCTGGGACCACCTTCCAACGTCTGGTCAACAAAGTTTTCAGTGAACAACTCAACAAAAACTAGAAGCATATGTTGACATGCTCGCCAAAAGTGTCACTGCCAATGACTATGTGTCCGATTTAGAGGAAATGATCCAGAGACTGGAACAATATAGTATGATGCTAAATCCAACTAAGTGCACCTTTAGCATCAAGTCCAAGAAGCTCATGGGCTTCCTGATCATCAACTGACGCATTGAGGCAAATCCAAAAAAGATCCAGGCCATTCTCAACATGGCACTGCCCCAAATGGTAAAGGATATGCAATGCCTCCCCGGCAGAATTGTAGCCCTCAACCGCTTCATGTCAAAAGTGGGAGAGAAGTATAAACCATTCTACGACACTCTGAAGAAATCTCAAAGGTTTGCATAGACACCCGAGTACCAGGCTGCATTTGAGAAGCTCAAAGAGTATCTCATGTCACCCCCACTCCTCTCCAGACCGGTTCCAGGCAAGAAATTCTATCTTTATCTCTCTGTTTCTGACCAAGCCCGTTGTTCTATCCTCGTGAGGTAGGAATCTAGCATAGAAAACCGGTGTATTATGTCAGTCGAATACTCCATAAATCCAAGATTAACTATCAACCTATCGAGAAGATAGCCTTCATGCTAGTTATTATCACCAGATATCTACAGCAGCATTTTCAGGCCCACATTATAATAATGCTGACCAACCAATCGCTAAAGCAAATCTTACGGAAGAGGGACACGTCACGCCGGCTAATTAAGTGGAGCATTGAGCTAGGCGAGTTTGACATTTAGTATCAGCCAATACCTGCCATCAAAGGCCAAACTTTGGCTGACTTCATCCTCCAATGCATGTTCCCAACAACTACCGAGCAGTCTTCCATCGATGACCATAAAGAGTGCCAACTGCCCGAATGGACCCTCTACGTAGACGAGTCATCTAACTCACAGGCAGTGGAACCAGGCTCATCTTGGTTGAGCCAGAAAACCTCAAAGATGAATGCGTCATACGTTTCAACTTCCTAGCAACCAATAATTAGGCTAAATACGAAGCCCTCCTAACCGGGCTAAGAATTGCAGCATTATTAGGAGCTCAATACTTATGGGTCTTTACCAACAATCAATTGATCATCAAACAGATAAAAGGGGTCTACAAGACCAAAGAGCCAACGATAGTGAAGTATCTCCTTAAGATATGCCAATTCATAGACAGCTTCGGCAATGTAAACATTCAGTAAATCCCTCGGTCTAAAAACACACAAGCCAACACGCATTCTAAGTTAGCTAGCTCCAATTCGGTACTTACCAGTCGCACCATCTACATAGAAAGTCTGTTTTACCCCAGCATCGAAGAACCTGAACAAGTCCTAACGATAAGAGGCCCTCCAGTTGGAAAGATCCTATCAAGGCCTATCAAAAACACGAGCAGCTACCAAGCACTCCCTCCAAAACTGCCAAGCTGAGACACCAAGCCGCTCATTATACCATTATCGATAGCAGTCTCTACAAAAAGTCCTACACACACTCGTACCTAAAATGCTTAACACCCGAAAAGGGGGACTATATCCTCCAAGAGATCCACGAAAGGATATGTGGCAATCACTTAAAGCACCCAGAACCAACAAATAAAGCCCTTCGACAAGGCTACTACTAGCCAACCATAAAGGCAAATATAGACAACTATGTAAAAAGATACGACAAATGCTAACGCTTCTCGTCCATACCGCAACAACCGTCCACCAAACTTTACTTGATAGCCAGCCTATGGTCGTTCGTCCATTGGGGAATGGACATTCTAGGGCATTCCCACCAGCAACCGGCCAATGCAAGTTCCTGGTCGTAGCCATCAACTACTTTACCAAGTGGGTAGAAGTCGAACTGCTAGCCCAAATAACCGCCGACAAGATACAACACTTCGTATGGACGTCCATTATCACCAAATTTGGTATACCCCACATCCTGATCACAGATAATAGCAAGCAATTTGACAACAAAAGCTTCCAAGTTGCTAGCGGAAAAAAAAACAAAAACCACCCTCCCCCCGCCTACCCACAAGCCAACAACCTTGCAAAGGTAACCAACTAAATGATCCTCTAAGGACTAAAGGCCACACTAGATGAAATCAAGAGTTGCTAGGCGGATGAGCTCTATAATATCCACTGGGCTTATCGAACAACACCTCAAAGATCCACGGGTGAGACATCATTCAGCCTCATGTATAGCTGCGAAGCTGTCATACAAGTCGAAATTGGTGTTCACTTATTAAGGGTGGATCTATATGCGAGAGGACAAAACGAACCCACACTGCGAGAGAGACTAAACTTACTCCCCGAACTGAGGGAAACGGCATCCATCCAACTGGCGGCCTACCAATAGCAGACGGAGAGATACTACAACAGGCGGGTCAAGACTAAAACATTCAAACCAGGTAACCTGGTATTTAGGAAAGCAAAAGCCACCGGTTAGCCCCAACTGGGGGGTAAGCTATTGCTTAATTAGGAAGGACCTTATTGGGTATGATCAGAAGTTCGCCCAGGCACCTACCACCTCGATCATCTAGACGAATCGGCAGTCCTCAGAACATAGAACTCCAAAAACCTACATATCTACTACCAATGAGGGTCAATCCTCTATCAGACGAATGCGTCTAGTCCGACATGAAATCCCATAGCTAGGTAAAATCCCTACGATCTTATGCCTTATTATGCTAACTGATCCAACTGCTCTTGTGCCTCTCAGGACGTCCTATCGTTGGGATCTATCTCCCCAAATGGGTTAAGTTACCTTGTTTTATCATTGGAATATATCTCCCCAAATGGGTTAATGTCATCATATCAGATCATTAGGATTTATCTCCCCAAATGGGTCAATGTTGTTTTATCCTATCATTAGGAACTATCTCCCCGAATGGGTCAATATCGCCCTGCCCTATCCTTGGAATCTATCTCCCCAAATGGATTAATGTCATCATGTCTTATCATTGGGATCTATCTCCCTGAACGAGTCATTATTATCTTATTTTATTGTTGGGATCTATCTTCCTAAACGGGTCAGTGTCATCCTATCCTATCATTGTGATCTATCTTCTCGAATGAGCCTATGTTGCCTTGTTCTATCACTGGGATCAATATCCCTGAATGGATCAATACCGCCCAGTCCAACTATCGAGATCTCTTCCCCTCAGCCAACGAATATTGCTTTTCTACTAAACGAACTGAGTCAAGAGACAAAGCTCAAACAAACGAGGGCAATCCTCATGTTCAACTTCTGGACGAATCCACTTGCTCTAACTCGGGTTGCAAGGACAATGTCATCCTATGCCAAGTAGAAGGGAGGCCCACTGTGTGCATATTCTTTCGATGACTAAATGTTATCAGTCGCCTTAGTACTTTAGCAACCTAGTATTTATCATACATACCGATAGAAGGCAAATAACAAACAAGATCAACAGGCAAGTAACAAAAGCTCCTCTTTATTTCCATATGACAAGTACATATCAGAATACACAGTCAGATACAGTGCAAAAGGAAATTACATAAGTCCCTAGGACGGACCAAGTCACATCAAAAGATGCACACTAAGAATTTATAACATCGTTCCTGCATAAAGGTAGCAAGATTACGATTGGTCTGCAGGATTAGAGAATACAAAAATAGTAGAAAAGAGCTGGAAGAAAGAATTTCAAAAATTTTTGTAGCTAAACTTAGGTAGGAAGACTACAAAATAAGTTGGAATGACCGTCTTCCAGCTCTTTTCCAGTAACCCAAGAGGATGCCTCAACCACCTATTATACCCCAGAATCGGACAACATTCCTGACCCTGAGACAAGAGCTCATACCGAGAGGCAACTCATCCTCCTCAAGGTCAAAAACCCCAATAAAGGCCCTGAAGGAGCCAGGTACGATGTCCGAAAACTAGATGACATGATGACACCTCGCATCAGCAGCCTCATTCTTGACAAAACCTCACATCAGCAGAAGCTTCTTACACCCCTGAGCCTTATGATAAAGAACTCATCACCAAACAATCTCACAAGAAACTAGACTCTCAATAGAAGGGACCTACAAAATAAAAAGTACACAAGATCTCTCTAAGACAACACTAGGCCACATGACCCCTATTTATAGCCAAGAAGGCGTGATCTTTGCAATACTGGGTAGATGGAACGGTCCATTGAGAAATAAGTGCAATGAATAAGGAACTTCAACTTCCCACTCTATATTAAATCTGGAGTCATGTACTCGAAGGTTGAATGCATTCTCTCACTCTCTTGACTTTTCAGTTATCGACCCTTTAAATTACTCTTTAAGCCTCTCCTACAAGTGACGTAAGGAGTAGGAGGCAAATGATGACACCTAACTTAGGCCTCGCCAAACCCAAGAAGCAACTAAGCCCACGGTGCATCAGAAAACCGACCAGGCCCATAGTCTACTGACGCATCAATAACCAACACATGCTGATTGCCCCTTCAACCTTATAGACATCTGCTTGGTGTCCCAACTGATCGATCCTCGATGACCATTAATGTAGTATTCGCTCCCTTGAAATCATGGAGGCAATCCTACAAAAACAGAAAATGTATATATAACCCCTATTGATAGAGGAAAAGATCCCTTGGGTGATCCAAACTTTACTTATCGATAAGAATTGACAATCTTTATGCATCTTATGGCATGATTCCTCAAAATCTTGGGACATCCTCAGAAGAAAATTAGGGTTTTATCACCTCGCTACTATACAGCTCTGATGTTTGAAAGATATAAAAACTCTCACATGCATACCGCCAAGTAGGTTCACTTGGCCTATACAGGGGCACACAACTCATGTAGGGTTCTCACCCTCTCCCTCTCTCAGTCTGTTCTTTCCTTTCGAAAATCGCTATCTAACTTCAGCATCGGAGTGTCCCCTGCCGGAGCATCCTCTGATGGTCTTTTACAGGCCCCATCAACCACAATTTCCAGACAGCCAAATCATCCCGTTCGAGTTAGCAAAGCTATCATCTACGGAGCCAAACCCACCTATAATAGCTACCAAAAAGATCAAGATTGATTGAATGCCATCAGCTCCAACATTTGTTTGGGCACTACAAATAGTTGTCGAGTTAGAGAGCATCCCATGTTGAAGAGGAAATGACAAACTGAATAAATAATTTAACTAATAATTTACATAATGATTTAACTTTATAGCATAACTTCTTTAAAAACAATTACTCTTTGAAGAGGAAATGATTAGAAAGATATAAACTGAACAAATTTTTACACTCCTTGACACATGGGATTGATTTGAATTGAAGATTTCACAAAAAGTAAATTGTTCCCACGGTAAGATTAGATGTTAATCTAATGATGTATGAAGCCTTTTGATAGTCCCAAATCAAACCTCACACATAGGAGCACGATAAAAGCAAAAGAGAGCAATTGTAAAAAGAATAAAAAGAATAAAAAATTGTAAATAAAATTCTTATTTTCTTATCTGAATATTATATCTAATTCACGTAACAAAACACTTACTTGAGTGTCAACTAGACATAATTCTCTATCTTTCATCTTATCCATTTAACAAGTATACACACACACACACACACACACACATATATATATATTTTCCCTTCAAAATATCAAAATCTATTCATTATTTAAAAATGCTCTTCACAACAATCTCATATATTCATAGAGAGAACCCCGGTTATTATTCATAGAGAGAGAGAGAGATGATTGATAGTTTGCAGAGGGCCGAGAGAGATGATGATGATTGACACATTGTAGAGGGCTGAGAGAAATGATAATGAACACTGGGAGAGATGAATGATGAACACGTAGTTAGAATAGTAGAGGCTGCGACTATTGAAATATAATGCTACCTGAGAGTCCTATTTATAGTGATCTAACGTGGGAGCAACCACTCTTTACAAAACCCTATTTTTTCAATGTACTTTTAACCTTCTTTTTTTTTTAACTTCTATATATTTTAAGTTTTTATATAAGGGTGTTTATTATTCAGGTCAAATCATTCACTCATTCAAATTATTAGAAAATCGGGTTATTCAGTTCAGATTAATAAAATCGAATCGGTTGAATGATTTCACCCAATTAAAAATTTGGGTTAATGGTTGGATTTGAAAAATAAAAATTTTTGTTCAAGCCCCTCCCAAAATCTGATTAACAAGGTTATGAAATTGATTTGGATAAATCGATTTGGTTAATTTGGTTCGAGTAAATTGTTGTTTTAAAAGTAAATAGGTTTTCCAACCATTTTCATATTTAGTTCAAGTAATTGAAACCCAAACCATTTAACCTGGAGTGTAATTTGGATAATTTGGTTCGAGTTTCATATAATTCGATTCAGTTTTTGATTAGATTTTTTAAAATTTAAAATCCGAATAAGTCGAATCAAATAATCTGAAAAAATGAATACCTGCCCAAATGAGTATCCCTAGTTTTGTATAGTAAAATAAAAAATATTTTGGTGGTATTTTGATAAAAAATAATTATCATATAATTTTTCATATGCATTCTAACACAATATTACTATGTATAAATCTTTCAAAATAGTTCAAACCCTTATTTCAGCTGAATTAATAACAATATTCCTAACTGTAAAACAAACTTTTAAAAAGATCCCATGCTATTCGTCTAACTGTTATTGTTTAAAGGTTTAAACTTTAATCGGTAGTATCTTACAAATAATTAAACTGTGGTAACAATTAAACGAAATATATAGATGTCAATATATAAAATATCGGCATTATATCAAACCATGCTAACATTTAAACTGTGGACACGTTAATCAAACAAAATATAGAGAATATCGGTACAGATGTCAATATTCAATACATATAGAATCTATGGTTATTGAATTGGTTGGTATCAAAGCTTAACAGACCCAAGGGCACTAGCCTGATGGGTATTAAATGAATTGAAATTAAATTTTGATAAAAGAGTTTGGATTGATATCCAATCCAACAATAATCAATTCCATGTGTATTAATACTTATTGGTATGAACGTATCCAATAATTGAAATCTCGTGACAACATGGATCTCTCTCTTTTTTTTTATATAACCAACTTATATCTAGAGTCATATTTTGATTAATATAATCCAAGTGCTATTGGATCTAAATAAGGGGAACTTTTCTAATGTAATTTTTTTTATTACTAAATTTTGAATCCACCTTTACCCACTAGCCCAATTGTACGTTGATTTTATTTTTTTGAAGTCTTTCTCTCTCTAACAAGACACTATTTGTAGTCCACAAACAAATATTGGAGCTGATGGCATTCAATCAATCTTGATCTTTTTGTGCAGCGAATGCAGCTTACACCCCCATCTTCAAGTAGTTCAAAGATCAAAGAGGAAACAATGCATCCCTAATGGAGGCACCACAAAATAACAAAAGCTGATTTAGCGTAATCTCATTATAAATATTTATTTTTTGGAACTGATGGAGGAGATTATTAAAAAAAATACAAATTGAATTGATTTTTGAACACCTCACAACATGAAGTGCAATTCCTCCACCTGGATTGATTTGAATGGAAGATTTCATGATTCCTGTAGTCAATAACACTATGGTGTTATGAAGTGAATAGAAAGGATTAGATGTCAATGTAACGATAAAGCCCCCTAATAAATGAAGCCTTTTTGATTGTCCAAGAGTAAATCTTTCATTGATTGGATACTCTAGATAACACTTACAACTACTCCTTATGGTCCTCTTTAATTTGAAATCTTTGCTTTGTTCCTTTTTTTCTCATCATTGATATCTAAAATCATAATCCGATTAATCTGATTCGGACGTTTGCAAGAATAATATTTAGGGAGTAATTCTCCTAGTCTTGTCTTTTCCACTTTCATTATAGTCTGTGTTCCCTCATTGATCATCCTTAATATGATGTGTATTTTACTATTAAAATGTAAATGTTAGAGAAACAAAATAAAGACCACCGGCGTGTGACGTGGCAATTTCATGATTCAAATTAGTAGGAAAACATCAAACCCAATTGTAGAACTGCATTAACTTCTTTTAATTGGTCATTGTAATACATTGCTATTGGAGGTGGTTTCAACTCTACAAATTATTATTCCTTTGACTCGAATGGTTGCTTCAGAAGATGATTTAAAATCTGCAAAAGACTCTGAAGGGTGTTTTGGCAGGGGAGGCTCCGACGCTCAAGTCAGAAAGAACGGTTTTTTGTATGAATGAAACAAACTGAGCACGAGAGAGAGAGAGAGAGAGAGAGCAGAGAGCCCTATGATTTGTGTGTCAAACGTTTGGCCTCAAAGAGCATATTTGGGGTTCAGTATACCAAATGCTTTAATATGTAGGTCTCTTAGAAGCCCTATGTACCCGGAGTGTTGTAACCCTAGTTTCCATATGAGGAGATCCGACAATTTCGAGATTCTATAGTTAAATATTTTTAGAAGATTTGTGATCTTTATCACTTAGGAAGTTTAGCAATATGGGGAGATTTTTTACCTTATCGATTAGATTTTGTGGGATTTCCTTCCTTATCTATGAGACGTGCTTCGTGACGGGATAGTAAACATAGACTAATATGAGATTTAATCAAATATTACCTCTAACTAATGAGAGCAAAATGATCGATTCTCTTGCAGGCTATCAGTCATCGGTTAAAGAAAGAGATGCATTGGTTTGAGATTGTTGAATGCTTCAAATCAATTGGGTCACCATCATTAGGAATTAATCAAGAGGTAAGTCTAAGTTCACTCTTTGGGGAGATAAATCTTTGTTGTGGCCACACCGAAATGCTAGCCTAGTTATGGACCTTATGGTCTTTAGACACTGCCCCGATAGGCATTTGGGTCATATCCCATCATTTATCCCCGACTCATTGTGTCGTTTAGTGAGAAATGCACCATAAGTAATGACTATCCTTTGGGAATTAAAAAGGCACAAAGTCTTTAATGCAGTATGCATTGCTTTGGGTTATACGAATTACCTCCAATATGCTTCATAAGATGTCAAGTTGAAACGGACCGTAGGTGGATGCCTTATTTCTCTCAACTATTCCATCTTCCCAAGGGTGTTAATACCTTCGAGTTTTAAACAAGTGTCCCCGAAATAAATGTTTTACGGGAAGTTTGAGGGATTTAAACCATTCATTCATTGCACATAATCCTCATTGAACCATTTCATCTACCCAAGATTCATGAAGATCTTTTCCCTTTATGATTAAAAATAGGGGTCGCATGACTCTGTGTTGCCTCAGAGAAAACTAATGTGTTCTTCACATCTACAAACCCTCCCTACTGAGAATTAGCTTCTTTGAGAGCTCTTCTAATGGTGTGCCTTAGGTCACAAGGCTCAATAATATAGGTTGTTTCTGTTAGTACAAGGCCTCGTCAAGAATGGGACCGCTAACGGAAGGTCTTGTCATGCCGTTCGATGTTCGGACATCATGATGGGCTATGTCAAGGTTCTCATTGGAGCTCTCAACTTCAGAGGAGAGTTTTAGATACGCTCCTATTCTGGATTGAGTTTGTCATTTGGCTTGTGTTTTCTCGGATCAGCCGACTAGAGGGATCGTAGGTTTTGAGGAGCTGTGTATGGCAGAAGGTTTGAATCTTGATGCATTCTCACAGTTTCTTCATTTCCATCTCATACCCTTCTCAACTTATTTTCACATCCTTCTTGTCCATGTTTAGTTGTGGACATTTTTGAATTTCTTTCTTCCGTCTTCTCTTTTTACTGATTTTATACTCTCCAGTTCTGTCGAATGACTGTGGCGTTGTAGCCACTTTGTCCACAAATGATGCTGTAATTTTTCTTATGTATCTTTCTTGATGTAATCAGTCCGACATGGGGACTTATAAACTACGCTTGCTCATGTAATCCGATATGTATTCATTATATAGAAATAAAAGGAAGAGTTTAATTTTACTTACTTATCGATTTTCGCCTTTGATCAAATTTCTAGCGATAGAATCCATATGTCTGAAAGAACAAGGTAACCGATGAAATGATTGTATGATAGATTATCGGGTAGCACGTCATTTGGCAAGAGTTATTTAAGTGAAAATACTTTCAATTCTTTGGTAGAGGTAGCAATTGCCTAAAGAAATACCTTCCCCTTTATCCATATAGTCGATGAGGTAAGTAGTACCCAACCGGGAGATATATCCCTCCTTTTTAATGCACTTCAACCACTGAGAACCCAATAGAAAATTCAACAGTTTAGGAATCACATTCCATGCGATGATCCGATATGTTTATTAAGAACTAAGCGATAGGATCAGCTGTGTCTACCGGACTGGGAGTCATATCCCTTATTGATGATTTGTTATGTTCAATAAGAATTAACTGATAGAATAGGCCGTGCCTACCCGACTAAGAGTCATTGATAGCGATATTTTTATACATTTGAATTATTATATTTTATTTTATTTCAGACTTTATTTATGACTTTTAGAACTATTTTTAGATTTTATTTCATGATTTTGCACTGATTATTTTTGTGGATTTTATTTTAGGATTATTGAGCTTATTTAAGAATATTGGACTATATAGATAGTTGTTAGTATTTTAGGCATAACTTTCTAGTATGATGTCCGATTGACCTAATTCTTATTGGGTTGGAAATAAAACTTCAAAGCCTATAAATCTTATGAAGGCCTCAGAGGCTGGGTCAGACTAGAAGGCAATCAAAAATTAAGTCGAAATTATTATAGTACTGAAAATCAAGGCCCATGAGCTTTAAAAGCTCAAGTCCAAGTGAAATATCAAGCTATTATAAAGACCCACAAATTTTAGTCATTTAGGATTTTTAGAATTTAGATTTTAAGGAGGAAACACCTTTGCACTTAGGGAGAGGGGAGAAACCCTAGCAGCCTCTCCATGGACGAATTCTTCCATCTATGGACGTTTTCTTCACCTTTCTTGCATTTCTTTATTATGTCTACTTAGATTTCTTGTTCCTAGGACTCAATGAATTCTGTTCTTTGATTAATAACATGATTTGATTCATTTTTTTCCCTTAAATCTTTATTGGCATGTTCTTTCTTGGATGAGATTTTATTGTTGGATTTTATGCTTCATTTGTAAAGGGCCCTACGATTTGATGATTTGCGATTACATGCATGAGATCAAGAGAAGATTGCAAGAAATCTGACCAATACAATAAAATCCATATAGGATTATGAGATTGACAGATGATTAACTATGTGTGTGGGGATTTAGGGAAAACCCTAGATTACAAATATTCCATATATCTTAATGCAGTTCGTCCTAATTAAGATTGCATGACCATTGGGTTTTGGTTAGTTGAATTAGGGTTTCATTGCATGACTATTAGGTAAATCTAATTTAGAGAAATCTGTCATCATCAAGAATAAATTTTTAGTCAATAAACTCTAAGAGATTTGAAAGATTTTGACCATATGAAAAAATTGAAAACAGATGAAATCGATATTTTAGGGTTTTATAAAATTATGGTTTTGTTTATCAATATTTTTATTTTTAATATTTTTGTAATTTTAATATTTTTGCTATCTTGATTCGTTCTGTCCAACTTAAATAGGGTATTTTATATTTGGTAACACATAAAATCCTCTGGAATCAACACTTGTTCTGCACTATACACAATACTCGACTAGGATATACTTGCCTGAAATTGTGATACACCTAAATCGCGTAACAGTCATGTCTCTTATTGAGGACACGTTACTTTCGATAAGAATCAATTGATAGGATAGGGTCATGCTTACCCGACTGGAAGTCATGTCCCTTATTGATGATACAATATATTCGATAAGAATCAACTGATAGGATGGGTCGTGCCTACCCAATTGGAAGTCATGTCCCTTATTGACGATATGTTACGTTTGATAAGATCAATCAATAGGATGGGCCGTACCTACTCGACTATAAGTCATGTCCTTTATTGATGACACATTACATTCAATAAGAATCAACCGATATAATAGGTCATGCCTACCTGACTGGGAGTCATGTCCTTTATTGACGACAGGTTATGTTCAATTAAAATCAATCAATAAGATGGACCGTGCCTACCTGACTGGGAGTCATATCCCTTATTGACGACATGTTGTGTTCAATAGGAATCAATCAATAAGACAGGCGAATAGGAAATAATCGATAGAATAAACAAAAGGAAAAAGCACAGAAGCCTTACTCGATGGGAGACGCTGCCGACCACGGGAGATGATGAGATTCACTAATAATAGATGCGTAGGTTTTCTGAATTCTAAGTTCTACGCACAATCGATCCATTTAGATTGTTAAGATAATAAGTTTCTAGGCAAACTACGGAACATACCTGATAGGGACCTTCCCAATTAGGCACTAGCTTGCCTCTGGGTAGAGATTGGCTAGTTGCTTCCACCTTCCTTAGGACCAGTTCGTCGGGTTTGAACATTCTATTTTTAACTCTTTAGTTGTAATATTGAGCCTTCTGTTGGTGGTATGCGGTTATTCATGTAGATGTAGATTCTTGTAATTCTAGGTGTAGATCTAATCATTCTCATAAGGCAGACTCATTTCGTGCTACGTCAAATTGAGCCAACCGGAGTGAATGGATTTTTATCTCCACTAGTATGACGGCTTCACTTCCATATGTCAGACTAAATAACGTTTCACCGGTTGCCCTTCGGGGTATGGTACAGTATGACCAGAGGATATTATAAAGTTTCTCTGCCCATTATCTCTTTGCTTCATCCAACATCATCTTTAGCATTTGTAAAATTGTTCTGTTCGTTATCTCCACGAGTCCGTTGGTTTGTGGATGAGCGACTGATATGAATCAATGGTGAATTTCCAGCTTGCTACAGAACTCTTAGAAACTCTTGTTGTTGAATTGCTTCCTGCTATCAATGATGAGGATCTGGGGTATGCCAAATTTGGTGATGAAATGAGTCTATATGAATGATTGGGCTTTTGTTACTATTATTTACACCAGAAGTTCTGTTTTCACCCATTTGGTGAAGTAGTTGATAGCCACTATGAGGAATTTTTGTTATCCAATGGCTGGTGGGAATAATCCAAGGATGTCCATTCCCCATTGGGCGAATGGCTAGGGGTTTGATATGGGACTGAGCTCAATGGAGGATAGTCATGGTACCGAAGAGAAATGTTGACACTTGTCACACCTCTTGACATAATTGTCGGAGTTGATTTTTATGGTTGGCTAGTAGTACACTTGACGTAGGGCTTTGTGAACTAGGTTTCGAGCCCACAATTAGTTGTTGCATATCCTTTCATGGATCTCTCGGAGTACATAGTCCCCTTCTTCAAGGGTTAAGCACCTTAGATATGGGTGATTAAAGGACTTCCGGTATAGATTCCTGTTAATAATTACATAGTAAGCGACCTTCCGTTTTAGTTTCACCGCCTCCAATAGTGAGTCCAACAGATGATCATACTTTAAATAGACTTCTATGGGATTTTTCCAACTGGGAAACTGGTATGCTATAAGAACCTTTTCAGATTCATCGATGCTGGGGCATGGTAGGCTCTCGATGTAGACTGTTCAACTAGAGGCAACCAAGTCTGAATTGGCAAACTTAGAGAGTGTGTTAGTCCATGCATTCTCTGATCAAGGGATTTGTTAGATGTCGACTTTGTCTAGCTTGCTCATCCTTTTGTACAATTTGCTCAAGTACTTGTCTATGATCGGGTTTTTAGTCTAGTAGACCCCTTTAATTTGTTTGACAACTAGTTGGTTATTGGTGAACACTTTAACACTTCGAGTCCCCATGGCCGTTGTGATTTGAAATCCTATCAGCAAAGTTTCATACTCCGTTTGATTGCTTTTGGTCTTGAAATAGAAACAAAAAGTGTACTCCACCTTGAAATTGTCTGAACCCATCAGAATGGGCCCAGCACCATTTCCTAAGGAGTTTGATGAACCATCAATGTGTAACGTCTAGTTTGGTAGTGACCATTCTTCATGGTTATTGATAGACTCGTGGTTGGCTGGAACTAGGAGGGTGCATTCAAGAATAAAGTTTGCTAAGACTTGGCCTTTGATCGCAGGTCTCGGCTGGTATTAAATGTCAAATTTACCCAACTCCACACTCCATTTAATGAGACGTCCTGATGTATTCCTTTTTTGAAGGATTTGTTTCAGTGGCTGATCGGTGAGTACTACGAAAATATGGGCTTAAAAGTATGACCAAAGGCACCTAGTCGAGACGACGAGAGTGTAAGCTATCTTTTCGATAGGCTGGTATTGACTTCAGATTCTTTAAGTATTTGACTGATGTAGTAGACTAACTTCTGTATGGTTGACTCTTATCTCACAAGAATAGAGCAAAGTACCCGATTAGAGATAAAGAGTTATATGTATAGTTTCTCATCAGAAATAGAACAAAAGAGCAGTAGAGGCGACATGAGATATTCTTTAAGTTGTTCGAAGGCTGTTTGGTGCTCAGGCATCCATGCGAACCTCTAGGACCTCTTCTGGGCATCAAAGATGGATTTTTACTTTTCCTCGACTTTCAACATGAGTCGACTTAGGGTTGTTATTCTACCAATGAGGCATTGAACCTCATTTACAGTGTGTTTGGGAGTTTTGGAGAGAAAATAAAAAATTAGTTAGGAGAGAAAAGAAAAGAAAAGAAAATTATAATTTTCTCTTCATCTTGTTTGAGAGTTTTATGGAAAAAAAAAAGAAAATAAATGGAACTTATTAGGAATAAAAAAATTTTGTTTTCAGTTTTTGAAAGGTATTTTGTAAATATAAAAATATTTTAACTCTAATATTTTCTCTTCCCTCCATTTCTTTCCACTTGTGGGGGAGAAAAAGTTTTAACTTTAGAGAGATTTCAAATCCATTCAAATCTCTCCTTTTTTCTCCTATTTAAACTTCCAAACAAAAAAATCATAACTTTCTCTCCTAATATTTTCTTTTTTCTCAAAATCTTACCATCCAAACAAGCGTATAGGGTGGTGACATGTCCAATATGGTTTATATCTTTTCGGGATTTGCCTCAATTCCTCAGTTGGTGATCATTAAACCCAAGAACTTGCTGAACATGATTCCAAAAGTGCACTTTGTCGTATTTAGCCGAATGTTGTAACGCTCCAATATCTGAAAAGTTTCTTCAAGATTGGCAATATGAGTCTCTGTACTAGTGCACTTGACAAGCATGTTATTAACATATGCTTCTACATTCTTTCCGAGTTGGTCCTTGAAGACTTTATTGACCAACCATTGGAAGGTCGTTCAAGCATTCTTCAAACCGAAGGACTTAACCCGATAGCAATAAATATCGAATTTTATGATAAAACTTGTCTTTTTCTCGTCTTCTGGTGCCATTTGTATTTGATTATAACCATAATAGGCATCCATGAAACTCAAGAGTTGTTGACCTAAGAAATTGTTTACAAACTTATCGATGTTGAGAAGTTAGTAGCTATCTTTTTAGATACGCACGGTTAAGATCGGTGAAATCCACACATATCCACCATTTACCATTACCTTTTTTTCTCCAGGACCGCATTAGCTAGCCATTGGGGGTACTTGATTTCATGAATGAATCCAACCATCAACAGTTTCTGGACTTCTTCTTGAGTGGTGCGTTGGAGTTCTAGGGCAAACACTTTTTTCTTCTGTTTGACCGGCTTATATCTGGTGTTAACGGTCAGCTTGTAAACTATAACCGAATGATGAATACCACTCAAGTTTTCAGGAGACCAAACGAAAACTTGTGAATGTCAGTGTAGACAATCAATAATCGCTTCTCGGAGATGTGTTGGCAAGTTAACCCTAACTCGAACAGTCTGGCCAGGGTCACCAATTAAGAGAATTTCAATCGCTTCTTCCACGGGCTCAGGCTTGATCATTGGTTCGACATCGTCCCTAAAGTCTAGGGTGTCGATTGGAAAGTTCTCTTATCCATCTTTAATTGTGAGAAGAGCATAGGGATCAGGGTCACTACAGAGAGCAACAATTTCTTCCATTGTTCTGAACTTGATCTTTATATGTTCTATGCTAGGTAGTGCCTCCAGTTCGCCCAGACTAGGGCTACCAGGGATGGCATTGTAAGCAAAAATAGTTTCACCACGTGGAAAACAACTTTAGCGGCCGCATGATTGAGAAGAGTTTCCAAGGTTACAGTGAGAGGAATAACCCCTTTTGGATAGATGTATTCATTAGAAAGTCTTTTGAGAAATCCAATAGGAGGTTGAAAGTGAGAGAAGTTGAGACCCAATCATTGGAAGGCATTTTAAGTGAGGAGATCGCAGTCTGCTCCTTAATTGACAATAACTCTCTTAATGACGTGAGACTCCATTCATGTGGTGATAATCAAAGGGTTGTTGTCTATTAGGGTCGACTCCAATTAGATCGTCATTATTGAAATCAATGATTAGCCTTTTCTCTTGATTACTGTCATATTCTGAATAGTAGCAAAAGGCAGACGGTATATTTATTTAAAGAGTTAGGTTTTTTTTCCACAGATAACGCCAATCTATTGAAGGTGAGTTTCGACTCTATAGATTCTGGCTCCTTCGACTCGAACGGTTGTTTTGGGAGATGATTTGAAACCTGTAAATAATTATAGGAGGATACTCCGATAGGGAGACTACGACGCTCAAGTCAGAAAAAATGATTTTCGATAGGAATGAAATAGACTAAGCATGTGAGAGAGAGAGAGAAAACTGAGAGTCCTGTGATTTGTATGCCAAGTATCTTGTCTCAGAAAGCATACTTGAGTTTCGATATGCCGAATGTTTTTATTTGTAGGTCTCTTAAGAGTCATATGCATTCAGAGCATTACAACCTTAGTTTTCTTATAAGAAGATCCGACAATTTTAAGATTTTATAGTCAAATATTTTTGGAAGATTTATGATTTATATTACTTAGAAAGTTTAATAATATATGGCGATTTTTTCACTTATATTTTGTAGGATTTTTGGCCTTATCTAGGAGACGTGCTTATATTACCTCCAACTAATGAGAGCAAAACGATAGACTCTCTAGCGGGCTGTCCATCATTGATTAAATAAAGTGAGGCATCAGTTTGAAATTATCGAATGCTTTGAATCGATTGGATCGCCACTATTAGGAATTAATCAAGAGGTCGGTCTAGGAAATAAATTTCTATCGTGGCCATGCCGAAATGCTAGTCTAGCTATGTTCCTTTTGGTCTTTGGATACAGTCCTCATGGGCCTTTTTAGCCATGTTTCATCAATTGCATACCCCGCAGACGTTCCTTTCTTCTATCACTTCAATTCACTTTGATCTCCATTTCCATCTTCATCGGGAAGCTCAAAAATGGCGGAGCTCTCTGAAACCTACGCTTGTATGCCATCCACAGAGCGCGGAAGAGGAGTTCTGATCTCCGGCGATCCCAAATCCAACAACATCCTCTACTCCAATGGCAGATCCGTCATGATTCTCAACCTCGATAACCCTCTCCAAGTCTCCGTCTACGGCGAACACGGGTATCAGGCAACCGTCGCTCGCTATTCTCCTAATGGTGAGCGGATCGCCTCTGCTGATGTCTCCGGAACCGTCAGGATTTGGGGGACTCGCAATGATTTCGTCCTCAAGAAGGAATTTAGGGTTTTGTCTGGTCGGATTGACGATCTTCAGTGGTCTCCTGATGGTATGAGAATCGTTGCTTCTGGTGATGGCAAGGGCAAGTCTTTTGTTCGCGCTTTTATGTGAGTGTTTCTCATCACTGTCTATGCTTTATTAATTACAGTCCAAATTTAACAAATCTTACTATTATCAATTACGTAATTTTAATGTGCTTCATATATGTCATGGTGTGATTCTAGGATTTAAAACAGAGGATTCATGGTAATGGCTGATCAAGTACATTAATGGAACAATGAATATGTACCCAAGGCTTAAAGAATTATGGATTTTAAACTTTCAAATTTAGAAAATGTTGTTACTTGGTATTTCAGACTGAGTTATGCTGGGTCTTGCCTTAGGTTTTGCTTAATCGTTCGTTGCAAGAACTTGGGCTGTCTGGTCACTTATATACCTTGTTTTTCTATTGCCAATCCTTCACTACCAAGTGCCATATTTCAGAACATGCTTGAAATGGTATGTCTATTCGAATATGGTTGTTATAAAGTAGTTTATATAATTGAAAGCGGAGCTAGTCCACAAAAATTGTCTCACGGTTTTTTCTTCATTGTCAACTGTGTGATGGGATCCAGTTCTCAAAGTTATCTCCCTGATAGATTGACACAAAAATAATAGTTATAGTATGATAATAAATTTTTGAGAAATAAAATGTGACTTGGCTTCAAAATGAAAAGTTAGTAGTGTTGCCCAATAGCTTAACAAAAAACTGTAAATATTTTGTAAATTCTAATACCTCCTGATGTCACAAGACGGGTGGTATGTGCAAGGCTGACAAAAGAATTGACTATCATCTGATCTCTTTGGCCATTTTTTGGTGAGTTTGGAGGCAGAGGAGTTCCACAATGTTTGCAGGGAAGTAAAGGTCTCTTTTTAGCATCATTGGTCTATTATTTAAGATCCTTTTTTCATGGTTCTACTCTGATTTTTATCTTACCAAAGTAGATGCAGCTAGTTTTCATCTTTTTGCCCATCCTTAGGGCTTTCAATGAATTTGTTTTCTTTTCTATAAAAAATGATTCACCGCCATATGGTTTTGTGCTACTTATCTTATGCAAACTTGACTGTGTAGTCTAGTTAACTTGCAGTTTGAAATGAATGGTTTTGAGGCTAGGACCAGAAAGCACTATGACCCTTTTGTCCCCAAAAAAGTTAGTGACCTCATTATGAAGGCTTTTGCAATAAGTACCCTTCTGTCCAGAAAATACTTAGCACCCTAATTATAAGGTCTTTGTGCCAGGAAAATTTGGTCATCCAAAATTATGGCAACACTATAAGGATGTCTGCTTTTGAACTGATATCAACTATATTCCTCATTTTGTCTGCATATGATCCAACCGAAGCACGTCCTTATTACATGCACTGCAAATGTTTAAATTGTGAAATAAACGATGCTTAGTTTTCAACACAGCACCTTGACTAAGGACCTTTGTCATGGCAATGCTAAGACCCTGCTATTAGTTCGAAGTAGATCTACTTTGCTTTGTTAGGTTTAAGAAGCTAATGCAAATATAGATCGTTAGTTGCTGTTTTTGGAGTCTCTCTCTATGGATTATTTGCATATGCAAACGAATCCTTATCTTGGAAGACATTTGAATTCTAACCTAAATATTATTGATAATCTGGAAAGGGTCATATATCCTAATGCGTCATCATAAAACCATGCTCTTTTGTTTTTTTTTGTTTTTTTTCCTCCTTATAACCATTAACATGACCTTTTTTCCCAGTCCGGAAGTGGAGTTTGAGGAGAGATGGATAAACTAACAAACCTGCATGATTGTTTCCATGTCTTGGCTTGATATGGTTGCGCAAACCCCTGATAAGGATTTGCCTCTCGCTTTTGTGGGGAGAACTCAAACCCGGGTACAATTACCTTGTGAAGCTGATAAGGGATATTAGTTGCAAGGACAAAGAGTGCTTAGGGCTGAATATGGAGAAAATTTGTAGTTATGTCACTTGGACGGTTTTAGAAATTAGTGTATTCTTGTTGTGTTCATAACTGAATTGCCCTCTGAACATGACATGACACTTTGTAACTTAGAATTGTGTAAATTTGACTAACTTTTCATCTCTCTTGGTAGGTGTCACCTGTAGTTGTGCTTCATAGATTTGGAGACATTAGCAGTAAAAACTAGTCATTTTCATTGTTGCGTTTTTTTAATTATGACAAAAAGGATGCACTCTTAAGAGTTATTTCTTTACTTAGGAGGCTTCTTGAAAAAGTAACTAATTCGAGATGATCTTCAATAGATGGTCATTGATCTGGTTAGTAGATGTGTGCTTTCTGAGAAAGAGGTTGAATTGTTAACCATTTGCATCTCCACATCCTTGAGACTCATTCCTCTGGGAGCAGGGTTTTCTTTACAACAACAACAATCTAGACTTTCTATTACAAAATTTGGGATCGATTATATAAGAGAACAAAAAAAAAAAAAGATTTAATTTGTGCGGATTCTCCTACGCCACTCATTCCTATCTAAAGCTATCTTCTCAACTAAATCCATATCTATCATATCCTACAAATACATTGCATCTAAGGTTTTAATGGTCTACCTTTATATTTTATTAAATCTCATATTTTTAAGTTTTTGGTTTTCTTAACATGTGCGTCCTTAAATCTTTGTTGCACATGCCTAAACCATCTTAGACGGTACTCTCTCATCTTATTTACAATTAAATTAATTTCTAATTTATTAGGTATCTCATCATTTCTAATTCTTATCTTTTTTTGTTTTGCCACACATCCATCTAAATATTCTCATCTCAACAATAGCTGGTTTTTTTTTTTTGTTGTTTAATAGTCCAACACTCAGTGTCATACAATAACGTAGATTTTATGACGGTTCTATATAATTTTTCCTTTAAATGTAATGGTATCGTACAATCACAGAGGAGTCCGGATACCTTT